>JTEE01000011.1:857203-896710 GCA_002896455.3 Chlorella sp. ArM0029B | reverse complement strand
GCTGCACTGCCCGCCCCAGGCCCTCCTGCACGCGGCGCAGAAGAGCCTCAAGAGGAATCGGGGACGACATGTTGGGTGGTGCAGGGAGGAGAGGGGTCTGGGGCAGACAAAGAGAGTGATGCGCACGCTGCGCTGTGCGGCGCCCACCGCTCCCGTTGCCAGCTCGAGTGGACACCCAATCAGTAGCACCTGGGTGTGCGTGCCCACTTGGAGGCTGGCGGCAGCAGCTGTCATTTGCAGTAGTTGCTGTAGCGCCTTTATCAACCGGTGATTGGTGTCACATGCCTGCGCCCAGTAAGCCCGAGGCAACTGGGCGGGCGGCTGCCGGTGCTGCACACCCTGCACCTACCCAACCCCTCCTGCACTGAGCCACCAGTGCCCAGAGGGAGCGAGTGGGCGACATTCGGGGTTTTTGACAGCACTGGTGAGAGGGCTGAAGTGCCTGCAGCCTCCTGAGCGGCGCGCTGCGCTGCGCTGTGCCTGTGGGGCGCTCCACTCTTTGTGGGCATGGAACCACCAGGCCAGCAGGGTTAGCTGAATGGTACACGGCCATTGCCAGAAGATTAACCAAAGCATCGTCGGCAACAAGCAAGATCTCGCCAGGCTTCGCACTCAAGAGCTTCTTGCCCGGAGCCCGCCCACCTCCCTGCCTGCCTGCAGCCGTGCCCGCTCCCCTGCCTGGCCGCTGTCGTGCCCGCTCCCCAGCCTGGGCCGTGACTAACTTGCAAAAAGCACAGTCGAATGCAGCGATCAAATCACTGCGACTTTGAAGCACACAACTTTGAAGCACACATGCAAAAAAAGAGTGGGAAGGGTGCAAACCAGTTCTATTCTTGCCAAGAACGCACGATCCATGCAAGAGGCGAGAGCACCGCCATGGCAGCCAAAGCTCACCCTCCCGCGCTATCAAAATCACTGCAAACTTGAAGCACACATGCATAAAACGAGAGGAGAGGGTGCTAACCGGTTCTATTCTTGCCAAGAACGCGATCTATGCAAGAGGCGAGAGCACCGCCATGGCAGCCAAAGCTCACCCTCCCGCGCCCCCCGCCGCAGCAGCCTGCCGCTCTGCCGCCAGCAGTCGGCATGCCACCTTGTGCCGCCGCCAGTCGGCACGCTGGCACACCTCCCCGCAGTAGCCTGCCGACCCGCACCCGCCCCCACACCGCCGGCTCGTGAGGCTCGCCTCGCTGGCACCCGCCATGTTGGTGCAGCCCAGGTGGGCGCAGCGCCGGGTGGCCAGCGCCACCTCCTGCTGCAGCAGCCAAGTGCGGTGCTGGGGGGTGCCGGGGGCGCCGCGCGCCGCCTCGCCCGCCGCCAGCACCTGGGCGGCCGCCTGGCGCAGCTGGCCGGGGGCAGCAGCAATGGCAGCTGCCAGCTCAGGCGGGTGCTGGATGGGGGCGGCTGGCGCGGTGCCAATCGCCTGCTCCCACGCCCCCACAGCATCCAGTGTTTGCCCCAACAGCTGCAGGGAAGCCAGCGCTTGCGGGCTTGCTGCGTGTAGCGACTCCACCATCTCGCTCAGCCCCTCCTCCAGCCAGAGGTGCCCCATTGCTGACCAGCTCTGCATAAGAGGAGGAGTGATGAAAGCCCCGGTGATGGGTTTGCTGCGCTCTGCGCGAGAATACGAGATGGGGGGCTACACAGGTGCTGACTTGCTGTTTTGCCTGCCCGCTGGCAAATCGCCTCGACACCTCCCTGTCCCGTTCACGATGCTGGTCCACCTCCCCCCAGGTCAGCACATGTCATGTTTGCCTCACCTCATCCTGTGGCTGCTCAACAACCGCAGCAAATGTGTCCAGTGCCCACGCGGCAGCGCTAGCAGCGGCAGGCAGCACCCAGCAAGCAAGCCGGCCACTGCGTGCGGCTACTGCCAGCGACTTGGCGGTGACGGTGGCAATGGAGCACAGCCTCATCAGGCTAACGTTGTTCCTGCTGAGCGCTTCTGCTTGGTAATCCCGGCACAGGTGGCTGGCCTGTTCAAGCTGCAGCAGGGTGTGCAGCGCGAGGCTGCAACGACAAGGTGGGGTGCAATGGGGAGGGGCGTTTGGACGATGCAACAAGCAGCAGTAGCTGGCAGTCCGTACTTGGGGCCGGTCTCGTTGGCAATGCACGGGCAGCCGTGATTCCAGGCAAGCCCTCTGAGCCAGGGATCTCCCCTCTCCTAAACGGCAGCGCCCTGGCGGGTGCACAGCTACCGTGTTTGACCACACCTGCATATAGAACCACCCACCTGAAGTGCTGCTCCTGCTCCTGCTCTGGCAGGCGTGAGTACTGTTGTAGCGCGCCATGCACACACAGCATCGAGCCAGGCAGAGGCTTCATCAACAGCTGTCTCAGCTGCTGCCTGCCCGCCGAGCGCGGCCAGGCTGGTGAAGCGAGCAGCAGCGCAGCCTTCAGCACGGAGGTTGTCAGGTGGCAAAAGGCCGCCAGCTGCCCGTTGGGGGCGCAAATGGCGGACGCTGACGCCTCGCCTCCCATGCTGCCAGCAAACTGAGCACCCGCGCAGAACGTCAGCCTGCTGGTTGAGTTGACCACGTAGGTGCACCACGTCTCGGTCTTGCCACCACCGCCACTCAGCAGCGGCGCTGCAGCCAGCAGGCGTGCCATAGCCTCGCCAGCAGCACACAGCTCAGTGCAGTGCTGGCTGCTCATGCGCACGCAGGCCTGCGCAAGGGGGTACATAGGTTGAGCAAAGCCTAGTAAGCCAGGGCAAGGCAGTTTTAATATTGCACCATGCACCGCACCCTGCAGTGAATCAATCCAACAGACAGACATTGCCTGCCTGAAGCAGTCATGCAGGCACTCATGCGCTCGACTTGCGGCAGCATGCAACAGCAGCAGGGCACCGCGCATGCTCACCGCGTGCAGCTCTGGCATCAGCGCACTCTCGGGCCCAGGCACCATGTCTGCCAGCCCAAACAGCTGATCCACAGGGATGGCCATTGGTCCTGCCGTGCTGGGCTGCTGCTGCACCGCTGATCGGTAGAGGTCGGGCAGCAGGCGCAGCAGCTCGAGGTGACGCGACACAACCTGCTCTGGCAGGCGCAAGTGGGCCATGGCTCCCAGCACACCCTCAGTAGCCTCTGCATCCAATGCCAGTGCTGCTGCTGCTCGTGACAGCCGCGACTGCTCAGCCCCCACTGCTGCACTCCTGTGCGCTGCCACTAGTGCCGAGGCCGCGGCTGTCGAAAACAACAGCACGGTGAGAGCGACCCCATCGTTCACCAGCTCCTCAACCTCCAGTGCTGCCAGGCTGGCGGCCTCCTCTGCCAGCAGCGGCAGCAAGTGGTGGCCCTCGCCGCTGGCGATGCATTCTTCCAGCGCTCCGCTCAACTCATCCCGGCCCAGCAGCCACCACATGGAGGCAGATGACCAAGTTTGGCGGCTAGGCCCCGGGTCAGTGGCATGCCTGCCCTCGCTGGCCTGCTTGCCGCACTGCACCGCCATCTGGATGAGCTGTGCTTGCAGTGAGCGGTCAAGTGCCAGGTGCTGAAGCAGGGCGGGGAGCCAGTCCAGCGCCTGGCAGAGTGACTGCAGCACAACATTCCAGAGATCTAACTCTAGATCTGCAGGGCAGGTGGATGTGGGTACCGGATACGGGCACAGAATTAACAGCGGGGCAATGCTTTTTGAACAAGAAGGTGCTCAAATGTGTGGGCAGGCAGGCAGCCAGGCGGGTGGGTGAGCAAGCGGGCAGGTGCAAGCGGGCCTGTTAGTCAGCTTAGCCCAGCCATGCCGTACCTGTCCGTACCGCTGTCCCCTCCAGAACTTGCAGCGCAGATGCTGCTTGCCCGTTGAGGCTGGCAAAGCGGTCGGCGCTGGCCTGGCCGCTGCGGCCGCCCAGCTGCGCTGCCACACGTGGGTTAAGCGCGGGGTTGCCGAGCACACGGGCCACCTCCGCCGCCGTCCTCATTGCCAGGTCGACCCAGTTTGCTACCCAGGTGCACGTAACCCTGCTGCCGGGACGCACGGCGGTAGTGACTGCGCCCACCAAGAGCGGTCCCATTCCCAGGCTGGTGGCGGCGACGGCGCTGAGCACCCGGTAGGAGGCGTCGGAGTCGCCCTCCAGCCCGGCGGTGGAGAGCAGTGTGCAGAGCTCGGTCGCTGGCGTGCACGCCGAGGCCGTCAACATCATGCAGATGGGCTGGATGGAAGGGCTGCTGCGCCCCAGCTCCAGCTCCTGCTTGCAGGTCTCGAGGATGGTGTCGCACAGCGGCAGGCATGCCCTGCAGACGGGCGGCAGGCGTCGGGCGGCAGGCGTCGGGCACACTTCAGGTTGAAGTGCAGCAACGAGAGCCGTGTGTCTTGTCGGCAGCCCCACCAAGCTGCCTTCGCAAACGCCAACATCGACGCTGGCCGCTTTCGCTCACCTGAGAGCCTTTGCCGCCTCAGCGGCGCCGGCGTCAGTGACGCTGTCCAGGTGCCTTCGAAGCGATTCCGCGTCCTCCAACAAGGCTTTGGACGTTCTGTCCGCGGCGTCGCGCTCGTCCTCTTGCAGCTGCTGCACTCCTCGAGACAAACCCTCCCGCACCCGGCGCAGCAGCGCCTCTAGTGGGACAGGAGACGTCATAGAGGTGCCGAGAGGTAGCAGATCACACAGCGGGGAAAAGCGTAAGGGTTCAGCGGCAAGCTTTAAGGTTCAGCAACGCGGGGGGNTGCCGGGGGCGCCGCGCGCCGCCTCCCCCGCCGCCTGCACATGTGCGGCCGCCTGGCGCAGCTGGGCAGCCAAAACGGCTGTGGCCGCCTCTGTCGGCTCCGGTGCTAGCTGCTCGTGCTCCACGGCGCCTGCCGAGGCATCACAAGTTGCGGGGTGCAGCTGCAGGGGCTCCAAGGCAGCCAGTGCCTGGGGGGCTGCCTGCTTCAAGGCTGCAATAAACCTTGCCACTTCCGCCTCCATCTTGGTCAGACAAACAGTTGTGTCCTGCAGAGCAGCAAGAGCACTACACTGCCCTTAAGACTGCGTGCATCTTACATGAAGAGCAGAAACAAATACCCCGCACATGCACGGCTATCGTGCCTCACCGTCTCAGCAGCCGTGGCAGCTGTCTCCAGCACCCACGCTGCTGCGCCTGCAGCGGCTGGCAGCACCCACGGCCCAAGGCTGTTGTTCTCGGCTGCCAGCTTCAGCAGCTCGACCATCTCGTTGAACCCCGCGTCCAGTAATGTGCTTGCTATCGATCCAGAGCCAGATAGCTGACAGAACATGTCGTTGTGGCGGGCTACGAGCAGCAGCATGTGCACAGCAAGGCTGCAAGAGGCAGTAGCAGGGAGGGATTAGAAGGCACACCATCAAGGTCGATGATGTGTGGATAACCAAAGCGGTAGTGGCAGCCCAGAAGCAAAGCAGCATTCCTGCCCACCTGAGGTGGTGTTGCTGGTCATCCTCTGACAATCGATCGAAGAGCGTCAGCGCAGCATGCCCTGTGCAAAGAGACACCAACAGAGGCCCTGCTAAGGGGGTGCCAAGCTCGGGATCCCATTGGCTGTCCTCCCCAACGGATGTGCCAGGCCCCGCAGTGTTTGGCAGGGCCCAGCTTTGCGAGGACACCAGCTGCAACGCCTTCAGTTGGGTGGTTGCCAGACGGCACACCACCGCCAGCTGCCGAGTGGTGCCATCAAGGCCACCTGAGAGCGGTTCTTCGTCCTCGGGTGGCAGATTGTAAGTATAGGTTGCCAGGTCAGCCACGTGGACAGCCTCTTGAAGCAAACGCCAGCACCAATCGCTGCCGCCCCCATCAGCAAACAACTCCAGCATGCGGGTGAGCGCCTCTGCCGCTGCGCACAACTCCAGGCAATGCGAGCTATGCACTTGAATGCAGGCCTGCTCGGCAGAAAGCGGGACCATGCAGAGGTGCGGCGTGGAGGATGACAACTTGCAGGTGACAGGCAAAGTTGCTTTACTAGCAGACAGCCCTGCTGGCATGAGCAACAACAAAGAAACACACGCACCTGTCTGACAAACTGTTGCGAATCTCCGTATTCTATGGGCAAGAGCTCAGACAACAGCAACAGGAGATGAGTAAACTCCTGCAGGAACGGCTCCTCTTCCGCAGTGATGTGCCCCTCGACTGTGCTCCGGTACAGCTGGGGCAGCAGGCGCAACAACCGTAGGTGGTGGGACACAACTTCCTCCGGCAGCCGGGCATAGCCGGCCACGAAAGGTTGTTGCGGCGGAGCATCATCATCCGTCCCTCCGACTTGAGCCTCGCCCGCTGCCATTCCGACCCGTACGTGCGCCATCACCAGGTTAATAGATGCTGCTGCCATCCATTTTGCCAGGTTGCGCTGCTCTTTTGCCTCGTGTGGACTGCCTGGCAGCGCTGCCAGGCTGGCTGCGTGCTCTGCCAGCTGCGCCAGCAAGTGCTGCCCCCTTCCGCTGGCAATGCAGTCACCTACTGCCTCTTCCATTGCCTCCAGGCCCAGCAGCCACCACAGCCTGATCAGGGGGCGCAGGCTGGGTGGCGCTGTCACGGCCTCTGTCCTGCCCGGTGGCTGCCCCTCCAGCTGCTTGGCGCACCGCAGCGCCACACACAGCATCTGTGACTGCAGCGACCTGTCATCTGCCAGCAGCTGCAGCAACGACTCGGAGTTGCAAATTGCAGCGACGTGGAAGCTGTCCAGTGTTGAGTCCCACACATTCACTGTGATGCCTGCAGGTCGGGCACGGGCATGCAGCCATGTTGCTAAAGGCCACAGCAAGATCAGCAAACAGGTTGGTGCCCAAGCGTGCAAGACAGTTGCACAGATGGAACAACCTCGCAGGCAGGGTCACGATCATTCAACCTTCTTGCTCCCTCCGCCCCCACATACAATACATCAGCCCCTCCCCCCCCCATCCCCCACCCACCCACGTTGAAGCCTCACCTGGGTGAACCATGCACTGCTCGTGCTCCTGCAGCACGGCTGTCGCCTGCTTGAACAGGCTGGCAATGCGCGCCGGGCTGGCTTGCCCATTGTCGCCCCCCAGCAGCGCTGCCACCCGAGGGTTGAGCCGAGGGCTGGCCAGCCTATAGGCGATGTGGCTCGCTGCTGCAACCGACGTTGCCAGAACCTGCGCTGCCGCTGAGTGAAGCGGTCGGCTTGGAAGGTTGTCAGGCTTGCGCAGCCAGAAGGACATCCCGCTCTGCAGCATTGGCGCCAGTCCAAGGCTGGAGGCGCAGGCGGCGCTGAGCACACGGTAGGCGGCGTCTGCATCGCCCTCTAGGCCGGCGGTGGCCAGCAGGTCGCAGAGGGAAGCATTTGGGCGGCTTGCGTCGACCACTAGCGCAACGCCGGTGCCCTGCGAGGCCGGGTTGCTGCGCTGCATCTTCAGCGCCTGCCTGGAGGCCTCGATGATGGCGCCGCACAGCGGCAGGGCCGCCCTGCAGTGGGACGGGGGCGCGGCAGGCGTGGATGGCGCCGGCGGCCAGCCACCTGGTTCCGGCATCGCCGAGATTTGCCACCTGCTACGCCACGGCTTCACCGAAGCCTTGAACGCCCCCGAGTTGGCACAGCTTGCCTGAGAGCCACCTGCGCAGCATCCGCATCGCCTGTGCTAGCGACGCTCTGCAGCTGCCTGTCCAGCTCTCGTGAGCTGCTGGCGAGCTCGTGAGCATTGGCCATGCAAGCCAAAGGGTCTGCAGCTATCTCTCTCGCCCGAAGCTGCTGCACTGCCCGCCCCAGGCCCTCTTGCACGCGGCGCAGAAGAGCCTCAAGAGGGATCGGGGACGACATGTTGGTGGTGCAAGGGAGGAAGAGGGGTCTGGGGCAGACAAAGAGAGTGATGCGCACGCTGCGCTGTGCGGCGCCCACCGCTCCCGTTGCCAGCTCGAGTGGACGCCCAATCAGTAGCACCTGGGTGTGCGTGCCCACTTGGAGGCTTGCAGGCAGCAGCTGTCATTCACAGTAGTCGCTGGAGCGCCTTATCAACCGGTGATTGGTGTCACATGCCTGCGCCCACTGGCAGTAAGCCCGAGGCAACTGGGCGGGCGGCTGCCGGGGCCGCTCACCCTGCACCTACCCAACCCCTCCTGCACTGAGCCACCAGTTTCCAGAGGGTGCGAATGGACGACATTCGAGGTTGTTGAAAGCACCAGTGAGAGGGCTAAAGTGCCAGCAGCCTCCTGAGCGGCGCGCTGCGCTGCGCTGTGCCTGTGGGGCGCTCCACTCTTTGTGGGCATGGAACCACCAGGGCAGCAGGGATTAGCTGAATGGTGCACGGCCACTCCCAGAAATCTATATAAAGCATTGTCGGCAGCAAGCAAGATCTCGCCAGGCTTCGCACTCAACAGCTTCTTGTCCCGTGCCCGCCCACCTCCCTGCCTGCCTGCCGCAGTGCCCGCTCCCCTGCCTGCCCGCCGCCGTGCCCGTTCCCCTGCCTGGGCCCCGTGACCAACTTGCAAAAAGCACAGTCGAATGCAGCGATCAAATCAATCAATCAATCAATTACATTTCAAGTCCAGGGGGAGCCAGCAAGGTCTCATGGGACAGGGACCGAGACTTTAAAGCACACAACTTTGAAGCACACATGCAAAAAACAAGAGGACAGGGTGCAAACCAGTTCTATTCTTGCCAAGAACGCACGATCCATGCAAGAGGCGAGAGCACCGCCATGGCAGCCAAAGCTCACCCTCCCGCGCCCCCCGCCGCAGCAGCCTGCCGCTCTGCCGCCAGCAGCCGGCACGCCGGCTTGTGCCGCCGCCAGTCTGCCTGCGAGCACGCCTGCCCGCAGTAGCGTGCCGACCTGCAGCCGCCCCCACACCACCGGCACCTCAGCTCCGCCTCCCTGCCTCCTGCCAGGTTGGTGCAGCCCAGGTGGGCGCAGCGCCGGGTGGCCAGCGCCGCCTCCTGCTGCAGCAGCCAAGTGCGGTGCTGGTGGGTGCCGGGGGCGCCGCGCGCCGCCTCCCCCGCAGCCAACACTTGGGTGGCCGCCCGGCGCAGCTGGGCAGCCAACACGGCTGTGGCCTCCTCTGCCAGCTCCGGTGCTGGCTGCTCGTGCTCCACGGCGCCTGCTGAGGCATCGCAAGTTGCCGGGTGCAGCTGCAGAGGGTCCAGGGCAGCCAGTGCCTCGGGGGATGCCTGCTTCAGGGCTGCCATACACCTTGCCACTTCCGCCTCCATCTTGGTCACAACAACAGTTGTGTCCTGCAGAGGAGCAAGGGCACTACCTTGCCTTCGAGACCGCATGCATCTTACATGAAGAGCAGAACAGAGTGCCCCGCACATGCACAGCCGACACGCCTCACCGTCTCAGCAGCCGTGGCAGCTGTCTCCAGCGCCCACGCTGCTGCGCCTGCAGCGGCTGGCAGCACCCGCGGCCCCAGCCTTCTGCTCTCGGCTGCCAGCCTCAGCAGCTCGACCATCTTGCTGCAACATGCTTCCAGAAGCGGGCCCGCTATCGAGCCAGATCTTGACAGCTGGCGGAACATTCGCTGTGGCGGGCCACGAGCAGCAGGATGTGCACAGCACGGCTGCAAGAGGCAGTAGCAGGGAGGGATTAGAAGGCAAGATCGATAATGGTCGGGATTACGAGCTCGAGGCATGCGTGTTGGCCGCTCAGGCAAACAGAGCAGCAATCCCTCCCACCTGAAGNGGGGGGCGCCGACAAGGGGAGATGCGGAGCTCGGGGCCAAGTCGCAGTCAGGGGGGCAATGTGAGGGCCACCAAGCACCTCAGCACGCTGGCTGCGCTGCGCGGAGCGCCTCCTGTAGCTTACCACATGTGCTGGTGCCAGCAAATGCCCCCCCTGCATACACAGACAACGTTTCAGAAAGCTGAGTGCCCGCTTGGCGGCAGGGCAGTGCTCTGCTGCTTGATGATGTCGGCACTTCATTCAATCAAAATTATTCAAGCTGCCTCTTAAGTTTCTCGTCGCCCTGCATTCACTTGGGAGCTGGAACTGAGGGCTGTCTCCTAGTATCCTTGATACATGCTTGTGACTCAGGGTTGACTGCCTCACAGCAAGAAACTTTGTTAACGCAGCCCCGGCTCAGGCACCTCCCAAGCAGCTTAGCGTCAGGCACTCGTCAATGTGAGCGTTAAGCTGTGCATTGCTGAGCTGCCCAGCAGGCCACTGCCGGCTGCAAATGGGGCAAGCCACTGTGCTGGCCTCTGCTACCTCCCCTCCTGGCGCTGCTAACTGCTGCGCACCAGTCCCTCCTGCTGCTGTTGCCACGGCTGCTGCTGATGGTGGCCCGCCGCTGCCACGTGCGTCGGCGTCTGCCGCATCGCATGTGGCAGTTGAGGGCCACCATCCCCGCTGCTGCTGCCACGGCTCAGCCAGCGGCCGCCTCGGCTCTTCATCTTCGCTGCTGCCTGCCAAGTCCACAACGTCAGGGCTGCCAAGCAGCGCGGCCCCATCACACCTGGCATCTACAGACTGCCTGCTCTCGGCTGCTGGGGGCACGTGTGCTGCGCGTGCTGTGGGTGTTGCCTGCCGCTGGTGCTCTTTCTGGGAGGCTGGCTGATGCACTTGCTGCGGCTGCCGGTGATGTTCTTGCTGCAGCTGCTGCTGCTGCTGCTGCTGCGGATGCGGATGCTGCTGCTGTGGCGGCGGCAGCTCCTGGCGCTGCTGCTGCTGCTGCTGCTGCTGCTGCTGCTGCTGCTGTCCTCTACTGGGGCCGCCCGCCCCGCCCAGCCGTCGCATCGCAGCCTCAGCCAGCAGCCGCCGCCGCTCCTCTGCAGACGGCTCACCTTGCTGCTGCTGCTGCAGCGGCGGCGCCTGCTGCTGCTGCGGCTTTTTTGGCTGCAGCGGCAGCTTCTGTTGTTGCTGCTGCTGCTGTTGCTGCTGCTCCCCTGCCCTCCCGACGGGTTGGCCGGCAGCCGCCTGCCCTGCGGCTGCTGCTGCTGCAGCTGTCCTTGCTGCTGCGGCCGCAGCATGGTCTGCTACAGCTTGGAGTGCAGGCAGCACAGCGCTACCTCTGTCCCCGCTGCTGCTTGCAGCTTCAGCGCTTGCCGCCGTTGCCCTTGGCACTTCACCCCCACGGGCTGCTGCTGCTGCTGCCGCTGCCGCTGATGCAGACGGGGCAGCGGGCCCTGTGGTTGGGAAGAAGTCGGTAATCGCTCGGCTGCCTGTTGCCTCCCCTTGCCCCCTGTCAGCTCCCTTGGGCCGCTTGGCGGGCAGAGGGGCGCCGCCAGGCCGCGACCCGCTGCCGTTGCTGTTCTGCCCACCCCCAGCAGCCGAGCCGCCGCCAGCATCTGCACGTAAAACGGGCGTTTAAGCTCCAGTCAACGGGGCCAACCAAGCATGCATGCCCTCGGCTGAAGCGGAAGCTGCACGGCAGCTGCCGTGCTCATAGACGTGCTGCCACGCCATGCGGGTGGGTGCAGCCATGCCCCCCTTTTCACCGTCCCGCCTGCCATTCTCACCTGTCTTGTCATCCTTTCGCTTCTTCTTCTTCTTCTCTGCAAAGCCCTCTGGCTCTTTGACCTTCTCCCAAGCCCCTCCACAGTGCTTGACGTGCATGTGGTAGCTGCACTGTGTGTCACCACAGTCCTTCCCTCGCACATGGTTCCTGCAGAGCGGGACGGGGTGCCGGGGAAGGCAGGAGGCAGGGAGCAGGGAGTGCTAGTGTTAGGGAGACACGGCGTGGCAGACAGCTTGCATTGGGCAGATGCGGCGTGGCTGGCAGCGTCGACATGCCGGGGCAGGCCGGACAAGATCCAAAGGGTTTGACAGTACCACGCCCCAGTCAGCCCTGACTGTTTGCGCATTCAGGCGTGCACTACGCCATCCGCCGCTCCACCCTCCTGGCTGCTGCATCAGCGAGACCACAGCTGTGCATGCAGCCCGCCTGCAGCAAAACTGTGCCATGAGCAGCAATGCACAGCGGCACGTGAGCCACGCCCCCCCCGGCAGCCTCCCACCTGCAGTCTGCCTCCTGGGGCGCCCGGTTCATGGCCCGCTTGATGACCTGGCTGCAGCGCTCACACCGCCAGTGGTGCTGCCGGTAGTGGTCCACCTGGCACAGGTGAGGAGGTGGGCGGGGTGGGGGTGCAGCATGCTATGACATATGGTAAGCAGGCCTGAACAAGGCGTTCTGGCCTGGCGTTTTTGTTTCGCTTCTTTTGCTTCAGGTGGGCTCATGAGGGTATCAGCAGGGGGAGACCTCTTGGGGTTGTTGTTGGTGGACAGGGCAGAGAGGGACTAAGAAGGGTGTGGAGATAAGGGAGAGCATGTCCGTTGTCCAGGAAGACGGCTGGTGCTGTACGCAAGGCCATCAGACACGCACACCCTGCCTGCTTCTTACGTGCAGTTCAGCACAGCACAGCCCTACCCTTGTTACCCCACCTCTGCAAACATGGAGTGGGTGGTTGTGATGTTGTACCTGCACTGGTGGGGGCGGGCGGCAGGGGCAGTGTGAAGCACACGCACGGGCTGAGTTGGCCAATGCGTGGTTGCCAGCTGGACGGGGCATGTGCTGTGCAGGGCATGCCATGCTGCTGCAGGTGCAAGAAGCCTGGCTGTCAAGACCAGCAGCAGGGCTGCTGGCGGCACCTCAGTCCTCCCCCCACGCCTGCAGGCGCCCACCCACCCACCCTCCGGGCGGGCGCTGGTGGTCTGCCTGCGTGGCTGCATTGATCCTGCTCATGATGCCCTTGAAGATGGTGCCGTGACCCCCCGGGTCGTCGTCGCGGATGCCTGCAAGCCAGCCAGTAGGAACAGTCAGCAGGCGATAGTGGAAACATGCAAACACACAGCAAAGGTGCACAGCACAACTCTCACCAGAGTGTCGTGCAATCTGCGCATGGTGCCGTTGCCCCCCGCAGTTCACACACCCCTTGCACACCAGGTGCCCGCCGACCACCGCTCTCCACCCACCCTCTCAGGCACCCACGCCCCGCCCTCACCCTGCAGCATCATGTAAGCGTGGATCATCTCGTGCAGCAGCACCTGCACATGCGCGGGTGGGTGGGGCAGGGCGGGGCACAGCCAGAGGTCGCAACCATGCAATGCAGAGTGGAGGGGCAGGCCACTCAATTGGTGGCACGGGCGCCCGTCAGGGTGGGCGCAGGGGCACGGCTTATAGCATGGAAAACCTTGCATGGTGGGCAGGAATGGGCAAAGTGCTGCCTGTGCAGGCTCTGCAATTGTTAGTATGTGTACCATACCCTTCGTTGCTCAGCTCACCCCACCCGCCTGCCCACCCACCATTTTCAGGTCTCGCCCGGGGCGCAGCTGCATGGGGGACGCACGCCAGCAGAGGTGCTTGCTGTCAGCTGCGTGATACATCCCAGCACTGAGCACCAAATCAGTGGGAGCACACGTGGATCTGTGCTCGCCATGCCTCACTTCAACACAGCATGCGCTCTGGTGGCATGCCTGCCAAACCGTGACAAGATACACATGGCAGCAGCTCTGTCCCCCACCTTGAGCAGTGGCCCGCTGAGCTTGATGCGGCAGCCGCCCCCCGGGCGGAACTCGCACCTGCAGCAAGGGGGACTCTAACTGAATGACATTGGGTGCAATGTTCGGGGCGGGTAGCAGCACACAGGCCAAGAGGTTGAGGGCAGAACACAAATGCAAGGGGTACAAACAGTGCACCCTTGCCGCCCTGTCCCCCTGCCCCCCTGCTGCACTGCTCCCCTGCTGCCCGCCAGTGCTCCAGCCGGCAAGACAGAGGCACAAGCAGGCAGCCGTGCACTCACACTCCGCCGCACAGCGTCATGCGAGCCGTGCTCCACTCCACTGCAGCATGGGTTGCATTGCATGCAGTCCGTGGGTTCACACTTTCGGGTGTGGAGATGGCCCAGGGGCGCTGGCCAGCGTGTCACCGCTCTCTGCCACCCTGCTCGCCGCAGTGCGCGCGCGGCGCGCCATCGGGCCGCCGCACTCACCAGAACACGCGCCCAGCTTCTCCTCAAAGTAGACAGAGTTGTAGTGTACGAAGAGGGCATGGATGTCAGGGTGGGGGTCCTGCAAGGGAAGGGCAGCCAGGGGTGAGCTGGTGCTGGCACAACTGCGGCAACCGGGGGTGTCAGACGGCCCAACACATCCAGCAGCAGGAGCAGCAGCGGCGTCGCGGAGGCGGCATTCTGGCGATCCTTTTAAGCTCACCAGCAGCTCCAGATCTTGTTCCGTAAGCTCCATGCGGGAAAACTGGAGAGGTTTCCCACACAAAAAAATGGGCGCCGGGGCGCCACCAGCGGGCACTGGCGGCGGCACCAGCTGCTGCACTCGTCAGGCCTGATGCGCGGCTGATGTACAGCCCCAAATGTCGCAATTTGATTCCTGAGCCAGTCAGATCCTCAGCTGTGGCCAGCACGCCCCTGTCAGGCGGCTTGGTTGTCAGCTCGCACGCTAAGCGTGTCCCGCGTGCCGTTGCTGCTCGTACTGTGTTGCCACGGCGCCTAAGAGCGTGGTGAGGCGGGAAAGCAGGCCTCCAAAGCAGCCTGCTGTGCTGTCTGTCGGCCAGCTCACCCGGCCGGCCGCTTCTCAAGCCCCTTGACTTGTGATCGCTGCCAATCATCAGCCTGCAGCAGCATCACCTTGCAACAGGCCGGCAGGCGACAGCTGCCACACAACTCCCGCTTTCTGGCGCCATCCCACGCGTTCGCAGTGGCACAGCTAGGCTGTGAAGGCATCAGAGGGGCGCCAGCATGCTGCCCATCACCGCAACACCAAGCGGCAGCAGCAGCAAACAGCGTCACCGCAGCCGCTATTCGCTGCTTTGGCTCTGGTTCCGGCGACTGTTCAAGCCCACGCAGATGGACTTCCAGTGAGCGCAGCGACGCGAAGGCCGGGGTGCCGCGGGTGCTGTTGCCCGTCTGCTGCCTTGGCTGCCGCCGCCGCCACCGCCGCCGTGCCACCGCCGCCCTTTGCCGCCTGCCGACCGCTTCTGCTCCCACCCTCTGCTGCGACGCCTGCGCTGCCAGGTACACGCTGTGGACCATGCTGCAGCTGTGCATCTCGCCCAAGACCGCGTACCGGCATGCCTCGTACCACAAGCAGACGAAGAACCACTGGGCGCGGGATGACCCCGCATTCGTCGTCATCTGCTCTGCGCTCGTGGCCGTCACCGCCACCGCCTACTGCCTAGCGTGCGTGAAGCTGTGCACCAGCAAGCCGGTTGCATCATGTATGCGCAGTCGTGCAGCTGCATGCGATTCCGGGAACTGCTGTTGTGTCATAGGGCCACCGAGCCGGCATCCCTCTGCAGCGACAGCTCTCTGTGCAGCGGCCCATTTGCAGCGGCCCATCGCTGGTTGCTTCGTGCCCACTGCTGCCATGCCCGCCCGCCCTCCCTCCCCTCTGCAGGTTCGGCAACGGCATCGGGCGCTCGCTGCTGTTCATCGTGTCGGCTGTGGCGGTGGACTTTGTGGCCCTGGGCTGCCTGGTCGCCACGCTGGGGTGGGGGCTCAGCAACCGGGTGCTGCGGCGCAAGACGCAGCACAGCCATGCCGTGGAGCAGAGCGTGGAGTGGTGAGGCACGGCCTTGCTGCCTATTTGTGGTGGCGCGCCGTCTGGCTGCTGTTGGGTTGTGGGTGCTGGCAGGCTTGCGGGTGCTGCCTCCCTGGTGGAACGGTCCTGCCCCGCTCGTGCCACCGGTTTCCAGGTGCTGCAGTCGGCTGTTCATCCTGCCGCCTTGTTCTGTTAGGGGTAGCCTGCTCTGCTCCGCTGGTTGTAGCATCGTGCGGCGGCAGCAGCGGTGTCGGCAGGGTGTGTTGGCCCCTGCTGCCTGCGCTGGCGCGCTCTGCAGCTGCGCTCTTGGCAGCGCCAGCTCACCCCAGCCTGGCCTCATCGCCGGCCGCACAACGTCCCCGCCGCGCACCTCACCTGGACTAGCTGTGCCCCCACACGTGTGCCTGTCGTTCTTGTCACCCAACGCCTGCCCACTCCTGCCTATGCCCCCCTTCCCCCCCTGTCCCTCCCCACTGCCCGTGCCCCGTGCAGGATGTACGCATTTGACGTGCACTGCAACGCCTTCTTCCCAGCCTTCCTGCTGCTGGCGGTGCTGCAGCTGGTGCTGTGCCCCGTGCTGCTCATGAACACTTTCCTCTCCACAGTGCTCTCGGCAGGTGAGCTGCGGAGTGGGGTGGGGTAGGGCAGGCGGCTAGGCGATGGGCACAGCGGGGTGGGTGGGCAGGCAGCTCCCCTTTTGGCTGCAAAGTGTTCGAGAGTATGGTGTTGTCGACTGGCCTGTCCAGCGTATCTTTTCGATAGGATCAGTATGTACGTGCTTCACTGGTGCAAGTGCAGCGTCAGTGCACACCCCGCCCACCTCCCCTGCCTGCCGGCCATCCCTCCTCCCTGCCTTGCAGCGCTGTGGGGCGCGGGGCTGTCGTACTACTGCTACGTCACCTTCCTCGGCTACAGCGCGCTGCCCTTCTTGGAACGCACAGAGGTGGGTGGGTGGGGACAGGCTGGCTGGATGCATGCTGGGGCCGGGGCGTGTTGGGGCTTTTTGCTGCGTCGGAGCTGCCTGCGGGGTGCTGCCTGATTCAACGTACTCTGGGAGACCTGCCTGCCTGAGCGGGGTATGTCGGGCCGAGACCTGAAGCCAAGCAACACAGCCTCCCCTCCCCTCCCTCCCTCCCTCTCCATTGCAGCTGTTCCTGTACCCCATCGCGGCGGTGGTGGTGGCGGTGCCGCTGCTGGTGTTGATGGGAGCCAACCCCACAAAGCTGGCGCTCAAGTGGTGGTTTGACTACAAATGACCTGGAGCCTACTCAGGCGTCTCCCACTTGGCAACTGCTATTGCACCGCGAAGAACACGTGTAATACAGTGACACAACACCTTGCAGAGAACACACACGAGAGACATGGGGCGGGCGGGTGGGAGGCCAGGGCGGCACGGGGCACCCAACCGGCTGTGGCCCCGCTGACAGCTGACAGCGGTCATACACCCGCTGGCAGCGGTCATTGCAGTCCAACCGAGGACAAAGTCGCTCCCCTGCTCTGCACGGAATTTTGGGGTGTTGAGATGTGTGTTGTGTTGAGGAGTGCACAGGCTGGGACAGCGATATGGTCAGGGCAAAGTGCACATGGACGGGTTCAATGCAGCGTCAAATCGTGCATGGCAAGCAGAAAGCACCAGCATGACGAATTTCATGTCGGAAGTTGTGTTCCCATTTCGTTTAGATGTGTCGTGATCAGGCGGCCCCTGAGCAAGCCAGGCGTACAGGGCGAAAGGCCCGCCGCTCCAGGCCGCCCCCGACGACCCTCGTGCAAGGCCCTGCCCGTCGCCCCACAACATGCCGCCCTCAAGCCCCCATTCCTTTGGCTGCACAACAGCAAGACGTCGCAGATACGGGGAGAAAACGGGCAGCTGTGCATGCAAGGCCCGCTCCCGCTTGCGCCTCCATGTGGCGCCACCTGGAGACCAGCACAACTGGCCCCTCCTGAACAGGTCACCTGTGCCACCACTCGCATATTGTAATTTCCGCCATTCCTTCACCACCTGATCAGTGTATGCCTCGGCACACCGCTCCCGTTGCCGCCCCACCCGCGTGTACACCCCCGACTGGTCGCCGCACCCAACGCCCCAGTCCTCTGCCTCTATGTGCCGACCGCCCCAAATCCGTATCGCCCCGCAGCAGGCCGAGCGCGCCATTTCCCTCGCGGCCCAGTCGCTCGGCCGCCACCCACAGCGGCACCAGGCCATGAAGGCCATACAGGTGAGATTTTGGGGCAAAAGGTCCTGCGTGACCTACAGTTAAGGCCGGGCGGGTAGAGCTGTGGCGGGCGGGGCGGGCGGTCGTGCCGCAAACCCACCCCCGCCTCCCTGTTGCGCACCGTGCAGGCTGAAGTAGACGAAAGCCTCCTGGTCGAGCTCCTGATGGTCGAGCTCCTGCAGTCTGACAGCGGCCCAAGCGGCAGCCCCGTGGCTGCGGCCAGCGGCGCATGCGCGGCCCCCGGCAAAGCCATGCGCGCAGCGGCCACCGCCACCGTCTCCCTGCTGCTGGGCACCGGCGGCAGCGACACTGCTGCCGCAGCCTTGGGCCGCCTCTTCCCCACGGCCAACAGCATCGCAGTGGCCCTCCCAGCAGCCGCCGGCGGCGGCTCTGGCTCGGTGGCGGTGTTCCAGCGCCCGCCAGTGGCGGCAGCCGGCAGCCCTGCCGCCTCTGCCCTCTACTGCTGCGAGGCAACTGTGCCGCTGCACCCGGCAATCGACGCCAGCGCGCTGTGCGCGCTCACAGCCGCCCAGCCACCCTGCCCGACAGAGCAGCAGCTGCTGGCTGCATACGCACGGCAGCTGGGCCGGCAGCTGGGGCAGGCACTGAAGGAGCAGCAAGAGGTGGGTGGGCACGGGGGTGGACGGGCAACAGGGTTCAGAGGACGAGGGGCAGATGGCGCACTGTCTTGTAGGGATGCTTGCAAGGTTGCGCGCCCAGCCAAACAAGCTGTCTGGCAGGCTGTCAGGTTGTCGGTGCACTGGCACTCGGGACGGGTAGCATGCAGCCGCACACTCCAGCGGAGTGTCCTCCCTCACCCACCCACACCTACCTTGGCACTCACTCCCCGCATCCCCTCCCCTCCCCTTCCCTTCACACCCACCGTTGCAGGAGACATTCAACAGCATGAGCAAGGCTCTGCAACACAGCGGCTCCCTAAGCCACACCCCCGTCACGCCCTCCTCTGTTCTGGCCATGCTCTCCAACCCCACCCCCGCTGCGCTGCTGGCCGCCGGGCGCTCGCTGCTGGGCTGAGCTGGCGCAGCCGGCCGCGGTGCCTACTGCAAACTGGGCTTGCATCCTATTGGGCTTTCTATTGATTTTAACATCTTTCTTCAAAGGGTTTTTGTTATCTTCCCACTCCACCACCGCGTTCCGTTTTGCCTGCCTGCCCTTCCCAGATGTCACTGGAGTGACTCGCTTCCACAACTTGCTGCCCCAAATGGAAACTTGCCTCCTTTTATCAACCCCTTCTCGAAGCAGTACCTCACTGGTGGTGCCAATGTGGCACCCCCCGTACCTAACCCCTCCACCCACCCCTCTGCCGTGCTGCAGCCTCCACCCTCCCCTTCGCTTGTAAGGGAACCTGCTCACTCCACTCCCACCCTCTCTTCCCCACACACCCGCCCATTTGATTTCTCTCCCTGCCTCATACGCACCACTCAGCGTCCCAGTGCCCTGCCTGACACAAACTAGATGTATGCATGACAGCTTGCATGGCCGCGCCCCGATCCAAAAGACACGCGGCCTTTTTGACATGACTAGACCCCCGGTGTGGTACCCCGGGATTGCCCTGACTAATAACTCGAATAACCCTGCATGCCAGCGTCTGCCACCGCCATACCTCTCCCCCATCCTCCTTACCACCCCCTGCTTTCAATTGACCCCCTCAGCCTTCTCGGCATCCCGGCATGTTAGGGATGCCATGCACCGTCTGCCCTGCTGCCGGCGCGCGATCGCCCAGCAGGCAGCCTTGGTTTGTTTGTTAGGTTGCTTGCGCCCCACACATCTTTTCCCTGTGATAATGTGCCACCCTATTACCTGTCTTTGCCCCCCGTTAGCCGCACACAAGTGCTCATCTTACTGCCACCGGCCACACTCACCTCGCGCACGCTAGTGCTCATTCACTGCCACCTGATCCCTACATTTGATCCCACTCCCACCTGCCCTCGCCTTCCACTCACCCTCCCACCGCGGCAACTGCATACTTGACCCCTGACGCACCCACTGCCAGTGTTACACAGACCCCTGATGCACCCACTGCCAGTGTTAGACACTCCAACCAGTCATCCAGGGCCAACTTTTGAGCCCTTGCACTCCCCGCCCCTGCCAGCTGTGCACTCTCCATCGTGTTCACCCCGCATAATAGCTCTCCCAGATTGCCAGCTCTTTGCCTGTTTTGCTCGCCCAGTCGCTAGCTAGCCACTGAATGCCAGCTACCCACTTAGCCCTTGCCTGCCTGCCTGCCAGCTATCCACTGGCCCTTATGTAACTGTCGACGTCAGAATCGCTTGGAACGCCAGTGACGAGGGATTAAAGGGTAGCTGCTGCACACGTGCCTTGCAATGCAACGCCTGTTGGGCCAAAGAATACAAGGCGGGAGCAAGCACCGCCACCACATGCTTGCACTGCATCAAACACTGGAAACTGCACACACACACCACACCGCTGGCCCATCACACCGCCGCACCCCCATGGTTGTGCACCCGGCTGGAGTGCAGCAGCATGTGGGTGGGGTCGGGGGTGGCATCGCCAGGCGTGCCGCTGCCGCATGGTGGCATGGGCAGGACCACTGCCACCTGGTCCACGCGGGTGATGGCCCGGGCAGCAAACAGCAGGCCCAGGGTGGTGCCCAGGAAGGCTCCGGTGGCCACGTCAGAGGCTGCAGGGAGAGGCGGAGGGGGACAAGGGGTAAGGGAGGGCAGGCAGGGCGTGGCGGCTGGCAGAGGGCAGCGAGCGCCGACGCGATTGTGCGCCGATGCGCATTGGAGGACATTGGCCCAAGCAGCGGTGAGCGTGCAACGGCAAAATAAACTGTGCGTTTAGCACGAGCAGCATCGAGGCATGCAGTGAGCACGGCTGGGTAGCTGGCACAGCACACTCAGCAGGTAGGCAGGTGGGCGGGCAGGCACTCACGGTGGTGCTTGAAGTCAGTGATGCGGGACACGCCCACATACCTGCAGCAAGGGGAACGGAGAGTGGGAGGGAGGGCGGGGGTCAGGGGAGGGAATCTGCCAGGATGGAAACGGCAGGAAGGCAGAGAGAGGAGG
The DNA here is from genome assembly GCA_002896455.3 of Chlorella sp. ArM0029B. Lineage (NCBI taxonomy): Eukaryota > Viridiplantae > Chlorophyta > Trebouxiophyceae > Chlorellales > Chlorellaceae > Chlorella > Chlorella sp. ArM0029B. The sequence goes on along the minus strand of JTEE01000011.1, from coordinate 876,065 downwards.
AGAAGAGGTGGCGTCCACCGCCCTGCCTGGCCCGCCCCGCATGCATGTGGAGCATGCCGCCGCTGTTGCGCCCCCTTCCACGCGCTCTGCAGTACAGCCGCCAGCACCCTTGCACACACGTGTACCAGGCAATCGCCTGATTGTGCCCGCCCACTGCCGCCATCCAACACAAACACACACACACACACAACCAGGGAGCGCGCACCAGGCAAAGGCCTGCATGCCAAGGATCCAGACGAAGCCGCAGGCGGTGCACAGCTCGTCCCGCAGCCGCTCACGCAGGCTGCGCATCGCCAGGTCAGCAACAGTTCGCTTGGGCTGCCTGCGCACAGGGGGACCGGCACCAATCAAATGCACAATTAGTGAGCAGTGGCAGCAGGCAAGGGCACAGGATGCAGGCGCCCATTGCGGGGGGCTGTGTGGGCTGGGAGGGCAGGGCAGGGTGTGGGCTGTCCCGCAGTACGATGGGCCCCAGGCAATCTACTGCCATGGCACGCCACCCTCCTGGCCCTGCGCACCGCGAGTTGAAGGCCCACACGCAGTAGGCGGTGCTCCAAAAGGCAAACACAAAAACGGTGCTGGTGTGGCCACTGGGGAAGCTGCGGCACAGAAGAGGCGGGCAGGGGGAGGAAAGGTCAGGGAAAATGCCACACAGTCGTACAAGCATGAGGAGTTTGGAAAACCTTGGTTCGAGTGCAGCGAGAGGGCAAGCAGACGCCTGGCGGAGGGGGCAACCTGGTGACCTGTCCGTCCCCGCATGCCACCCAGCACAGAGGGCCCGGATCCTCACAGCCAGCACATCATCCCCAGCCTGCGCCCCGGCCCGCCTACCTGTAGTGCCCGTCGGTCAGCTCCTGGGAGGGGGGCGCTGTGCATGCCGGGTTGTCGGCGCCAGGCAGGCCAAACTCCACAGTCAGCGGGGAGATGACTGCAGGCTGGCAGCGGTCCAGAAAGTCGGGGCGCAGGCGCCCAACTGCCATCTTCATGACCTGTTTGGGAGCAGAGAATGCGCAGCACAGCGGGGCAGGGGGCGTCAGGCGGGCGGGGCAGGGGTGAGGGCAAAGAGGGGCGGCGGCAGAAAAGGGAAGTTACCGCACAGCTCGAGGCCCTGCGGCGCACGTTGTAACCATTCGCCTCCCCAGGCAATGCGGGCAGTGCTGCCGGCAGGGTTGCCTCCGTCCATCCGTCAGCCACATTCCGGCGCTGCTGCTACACCCGTTCACCCTCCCCAAACCTGCCCTCGCTGCGACACCCTGGCACTCTGCTAACACACGATTACACCCCATCCCCTCCCACCGTGGTGGCCAGACCGCAGACCACAAAGGCAGCGATTGCATCAATCAAGAAGTGCAGTGTGGCTGCCAGGGCATCGGTGAGCCCGGCAAGCCGGCGCCGCCCCAGCAGCAGCTCCCCCACCAGGATTGAGAGCAGCGCCATGAGGGCCGATGCCAGGCAGGCAATCCAGTAGGGCACAGAGGAGTCCCTGCATTCAGGCGGGCGGTCCAGGGGAGGGAAGGATGTGAGCAGGCTGGGGCAGGAGCAACCGCTGGGGAAGCAGTTGGACCAAGCGGGAAACAAACAGTGCGCGTGCGAAGAGAACTTGGCTCTGACAGCAGCAACTTGCCCGCCAGAGATTGGGGCAGCACCCAGCTGGGCAGGTTGCCCGTGCAGGAGCGCACCCGTGGGGGTAGGACAGGGTGGCATCCGTGGTCATGAAGGGCCGGGAGATGGGACCGCCCAGCGCTGCCTGTGTGATGGCCAGGGCCACAATTGCCACAACCGAGGCGGCAATGCTGCCACAATCTTGACGACTCAGCACCCGCCTCCAGCACACATCTCGCAGCTGCCAGCTGGCGTGCGACGCATCCGCCGCACCGGCGCAGCTGTCGGATCCAAGAGACATGGTTGTGGCCTTCCTAGCGTGTCAGGCCTAAACTGGAAGGTGAACACACAAAGGTGGCGGTAAGTTGGGGGGCAGCAGGAGCGCGGCAGCGGCATCGGCGGCGGCGGCGGCGGCGGCGGCCGCGGCCAAATGTTGCTGGCGAGCCCGGCAGGCTGCGCATGTGGATCACCTGGGGCTGCCCGATATTCGACGGATGACCGTCCGAGAGGCCGCCCAACCTCCGTGGGCCGCGTGGAGGTCAAACGCGAGCCTGGTGCAGCCAGATTGGTGCACAGAACCCAGATAAACAGCTGCTGAGCCGCGAAGCGTCAGAGGAGGATGGGAGGAGCAAGCATCACATGACGCGCTGTGGGCGGCGTGCCCGCATCTGGCGGCCGTCCCCAACCAGAGTCTGGTTACCAGACTCTGCCTTTAGTGTGCGGCTTCTTTCATATTTGACGCACTTTCGTTTTACACAAGAGTTCGGCTTGACAAATGGAAGGGGAATAGCAATGGGGAGGCACTAGCGCTGACCTTAGCAGCCCAGGCTTGTGGGCGTGCGGCCCCATGGCTGGCCAGATCGGTGCCTAAGAGGCGCTGGCAACACTCGCAACAAACGCACGTGATGGGGAACTAGAGGGCTTGCATGGTTAGGTGAACACAGAAAGAATAGGTGAGAGTGGCTGGCAAGGGGAGAGAGTCCCCGCCTGCCCCTCCCCGAGTCGGAGGGGGGGCGGCGGCAACAACACGACATGCACGACAGGATGCAGAGAGGTTGAGTGCAGACAGTGCTCAGTCAAAGTGATCAAAAGGACCGAGGGTGGGGATATAGGGGGAGATAACGAAGGCAGTACCGCGCAGTCAGGGGGGTCAAAAGGACCGCTGGTGGAGACAGAAGGGGAGAGAATTGGGGCAGTACCGCTCAGTCGGGAGTTTCAAAAGGACCGAGGCATGGGAGTTGCAGCCAGGGAATACGCGGGAACGGCCCAAAGGTGCTGTGGGATCAGCTGGGGAGTCGAAAGGCAAGTAACTTTCGAATGGAAAGAAGGAGCCGCTCAAGCGCACAAGCACTGTCAGGGCCCGCCGGAGCAGGGCGGCGCTGAGATGAGTGGGGAATGCGTGTGGTGAAGGGAAGGCGGGTGAAGTGATGCGGGTATGCGAGTAAAGGCAGCCGTGTTCTGTAGATGGGAGCGGCTGCATGGAAGAGGGACAGAAACAGGTGCAGAGGTGTGGCCATGCCAGTGTGGTAGGCAGGGAAGGAGGCCTTAAGTGGCGCTGTCAACACGGTAGCAGGGCAGGATTTGACCGGGTGTGGGGTGAGTTGACCAAGGATGTGGGTACAAGGATTCGGCAGAGGGCCGCTGGGGGCGGGGGAAACGTGAGAGGCAAAGAAAAGCACGGCAGCACCTGTGCGGGAGGGCCGGTAGATAGGTGCTGCATTAGCGGCACTCTCAACAGTCGGCTGTGCTGGGAACCTCAAAAGCAGCACCCGCAAGGGGAGGATGCTTGGGAGAAGCGAGCATGGCTGCGGGTGCACGCATGGCTATAGGTGCGAGCACTGGGCAGCCCAGCACGAAGGCTGCATGCCATCCAGCAGGGGCATCAGAAGCAGGTGGGCGCGGGGCAGCATGTGTTTGGAAAAGAGGTGGGAAGAAGCTTTTGAGTTTGACAGAGAGGGGCAGCTTAGGACAATGGCTTCCATCGCGAAAAAAGGGGATGCTAACATGGTAAAGGCAGCGTATGCTGAGCATGCCGGGCAGCCCGCGCAAGGCCCGGGACCTAGGGTGTGAAGTACGTGAGGGCAACCACAGCTAGCTAACTCACGCAGCCGCAGCTAGCTGGTTGGCCGGCTGCTCATGTCACGGCATGCAGAGCTCGCCCCGCTCAGGCGGTGCGCTCCAAAAGTTGGTGCAGCACTGCAGTTGGGCAGGAGCAAGCAGGCGGGGGAGGGCGTCAGAGTTGAGGAGGGCAGTGTGACTGCAACGGGTGGGGCTGAGGGGAGGCAGCACATAACAGGACAACCGCACGGCTCCAGCGGGGGCGCTGCATGCTATCTTGTTGTGCGCACGTGTGGAACCGCATGGGCCAGGCACCCAGCCCTGCAGAGCCCGGCTCACCTCCGGAGCTGTGCAGGAGAGAGTCCCAGGCTGCGGCGTCCAGAGTGCCAGACCCAACAGCCGGCATCAGGTGTGCCGCCTGCTGCTGCTGATGTGCCGCCTGCTGCTGCTGCTGCTGCTGCTGTGCCTGCTGTTGCTGTGCCTGCTGCTGCTGCTGTGCCTGCTGCTGCTGCTGCTGCTGCTGCGCCTGCTGCTGCTGTGCCTGCTGCACGTGCTGTGCCTGCTGCTGCTGCTGCGCCTGCTGTCTCTGCTGCGCCTGCTGCACCTGCCGCTGCTGGTCATGCTGCGAGGCCTCCGCAGCGTGGCTCAACAGCTCCACTCCTGCCGAGCAGACTGTTGAAAGGCCCACGGGCTGTGAGCCCCAGGGCGGGGGCAGCTGTGGGAGTGGCGGGCAAAAGCCGGTGGCACAGCTGGCATGGCTGAATGCCGGGTGGGACGGCAGCAGGGGAGCCAGGCTGTGTGTGGAAGGGGCAGGGGGAGGCACAGTGAGGCCATAGGGCACCGCCGGGCTGCCGGCGTCCGGGGGCCAGCACTGTGCACCCAAGTTACCGCACTGCTGCTGCTGCTGCTGCTGGTGGGCCCGCTGCTGCATCCCATGCTGCTGCTGCTGAGCCTGCTGGGCCTGCTGCTCGTACTGCTGCTGCTGCTGCTGCTGCTGCTGACGGTCATACTGCTGCTGCTGCTGACCGTCGTACTGCTGCTGCATCGCAAGCTGCTGCTCGTGCTGCTGCGCCTGCCCCTGGAATGCGCCGCAGTCAGCGGACGAGTGCTGCCCAAGGTCTGGAAGATCTGTGAGCAGCAGGAAGTCAACATCAAAAGGGGAAAGCATGGCAGCCGCCGCCTCCTGCTCCTGCTGCTGCTCCTGCTGCTGCCCCAGCTGCCGCTGCTGCTGCTGCAGCTGCGCAAGCTCAGCCTGGTGCTGCCTGATCCGGCGCTCCAGAAACAGCTGCTGCTGTGCCACTCCCTGATCCATAAGGCGGCTGGAGGGGGCTGCCGGGGCCGGAGCTGGCACCTGGCTGGGCGCGGCTGCCGGNTCGCATCGCATCGCATCGCATCGCATCGCATCGCATCGCATCGCATCGCATCGCATCGCATCGCATCGCATCGCATCGCATCGCATCGCATCGCAGCACAGCACATCACATCACAGCACAGCACAGCAGGACAGCATGGTTGACTGACATCAGCTCCGTCACGATGGCAACTTCTTGTTGGTCGATAGAGGCACCCATGAAGGCAACCAGGTGCTGGCTCTTGCGGGAGTGAGGGTGAGGGAGTAAAGGAATTGAGGGGAGGTGCGGCAGCCAATTAAGGGTGGATCACTGTGCCTAGAGCCACACTCTCTCAATTGAGGGTGGTGCGGCAGCAGGGCAGCACTGATTGGAGACCACCGGTCGAGAGGGCAGGGACGCCGCCACATGTGCAACAGCTGATCATGCATGTGGTGGTGAGAGCCAAATTTGCCGGGTAGAGCTGCCGCGGCTTGAAGAGGCAAGGCACGATCACAGCACCGGAATGCTGTACCGTCATGCAGTACAGCACGGCCTTGCAGTACCTGCAGCTATTCAGGATGGCCACCTCCCTCAACAGCTCCGTTGGCTCCACGTCAGCGGCTGTCACAGCCTTGATCACCTGCAGGAGGCAGCTTCCAGAGCCAGCAACTGGTAGCTGGTCAGCATGCACCAGCTAAGGGCCGTCCCCTCTAGCAACCAGCCCGCACGCCAGAAGCACACATACATTGCGGTCCAGCCTGCATGCAGACTGCCCACCTTGATGGCGGCTGGCTCTGAACCAAGCTGGCCTGGCACACATGGAGGGGAGGGGTGGAGGGGACGCGGGGNCCTGCGTGCCTGCCCGCTCCTCTCTCCCCCCGCAGGCTGGGTTGCTTCACATCTCCCCCCACCACAGGCTCCTCACCTCCCCCGCTAAGCACACACGCACACCATGCCTAAACACACCCTGCCCGCGCCTCCCCCCCCGCAGGCTGCCCTGCTGCGCATGTTTGACTGCAAGCAGGCCACCTTCCGGATGAAGCTGCTGGCTGTGTGGGAGAAGGACGCGGTGGAGACGCTGGCAGAGGATGATGAGGAGGAGGGGGAGGAGGAGGAGGGCGGCCTGGACGATGGTGGGTGGGGTAGGGGAAGCAAAGGAGGGCTGCTTGCGTGGGGTCGCGTCGTGGTAGGGAAGCATGTGATGACTGCTGGCGGGGCGGTGTTGGGTGGGGTGGGGTGCAGGAAGGGTGGCTCCTGTCGGGGGGGCGTGGTAAGCATTATGGACCGTGATGGGGCCAGCGTGGCAGCAGAGCGGTGCCGTTTGTGGGCATGACAGACGCTGGCGGAGGAGGAGGAGGAGGAGGGGGAGGAGGGTGGCCTGGATGACGGTGGGTGGGGTAGGGGAAACAAAGCAGGGCTGCTCGCGGGGGTTATGGTGTCCTGTGGGGTGTACAGCCGGGAGAGCGCCCCTGTCTTCGTGAGTATGCTTGTCAGTATAGCAATTGTTGTGGGATCACGATGGGACAGCGTGGCAGCAGAGCGGTGCCTGGCGACAGAGCGGTGCCATTGTTTTGCACTTTGAATGCTGGCATGAGGCTGGCAACATTGCAGAGCCCCACGTGCGCTGTCGTGTCATACCCACTGTGCTGCTCCGGCTTCTGCTGCTCTTGCTGCAGGCCTGGATGGCATGATGGTGCCCGAGGGTGTCTAGCCGACTTCCTGACCGCAGCACCGTCCCCGGCAACTGGGGTCAACCCGACCGCCAACCCAGCCCGGCCCGGCTCAGCCTGTGCACCCGTTGTGCCCGTGGCGCCGCGCCAGCCCGCTGCAGTGCGCACAAGAACTCGGGAATAGTGTAGAAAGGTTACAAATTATCAGCAGCCTGGCATCGATATGAAAGACGCAGGCTTAGGCAGAAAGCACCCCACAAACAATGTCCCGTTTCTGCTCGTTTGTCATGCTCCCCCCTCCCCGCTCCTTTTCACTGCTCGCTCGGCCTCCACCTGCCTCTCTGAAGGCCTCCAAACGATTTCTGTGTGAACAACAGCTGTAACCCAATACCTCCAAAATCCCCACTGGCTGAGGTTCTGCACACTTTACGCCGCTTCCCCATGTGCCGTTTGGCTGGGTGGCTGGATCAGAATGTCACGAAAGGAGTCTGCCAGGAGGAAGATGTGGGTGCACACGCTCTCAATCTCAACTGGAACGCGTGTGCCTGGCCTCTTTGGGTGCAGAGTGCCGTTGTTGGGAGTTCACTTGAGGCAGCACATCTGCTCCCAGGTTCAAAGGGACACAGGGCAGAGGATCACTCATTGCAGAGTAATTCAAACGCCGCTTTCTTCCCTCTTGCGCTTGCCGCCGCCGCCGGTGGGCGCGCCGGCGCCCCCGCCCAGCGCGTTTCGGTACTTTTGCAGGTGGCTCTTGACGTGGTAGAGGGTGAGGGAGGGAATATCCATGGTTTCCATGATGCGTTTGGGGGTGGCCACAAAAGGGCCTCCCAGGGCCTCCACCGCCTGCACAAAGTGAGTGTGCAGCTGCGCCGTCCAGCGCAGCCGCCCCTTCTTGCCGGCGCCTGCGGCGGGGGCGGAAGGGAAGGGATGTTGGGGCAGTGGTGCCAGCGTGGCCAGCATTGCTTGAAAGTTTGCAGGTGGTGGGCAGGGTGTGAGGACAGGCATGTCGTGTGCGTTTGTGTTGCCTGTGCGAGACACGTGGGGCGGGGAGGCGTGCAGAGAGCGAGGCTGTTGTGTGAGTGGGAAGGCGGGAAAGCGGTAGGGCCGGCGTGCGGGGTGTGCCGCACCTGCGGTATCATCTATGGTGTGTTCTTGCACATCTAGCTGCTGCACCTGCTGCAGCTGCACCAGCTGCTGCCCCCGCCTGCCGCTCAGCAAGTCTGATGCCGCAGCGGCGGGCTCCCAGGCTTGCTGCTGCAGCGGCAGGGTGAGAGCGCCGCAGCCGGGCGCTGTCGTGGGCACGAAAAGCGGTGCGTGCTGCGACTGCAGCATCTGCTGCTGCCAGGGATTGGGGCCTGGCATGCTTGCTGCATACGCAAGGTCTGTGCACAGCATAATGGCGCCAGCCTCGCCACAGGCCGGCGACGACACCTGCACGGGACAGGCGGCGTTGGCGGTGAGGCGGGCCGCTGGGTGGGCAACTGGCCACCAGCCGGCGCCGCGATTGCGCACTTGTGGTGCTCCTTCACTCGTGGCTCGGTGGGCAGCGCACACAGGTCATATGTGCGTACCATGCATGGCAAGGAAGTGACAAACCTGCATAGCCGGACTTTGCAGGCCGGAGGGGCGCAGAAGCTGGTAAGGTTCAGTGCTCTTGTAGGGTGCCTTGAGGGGCACATCAGCTAGAGCATGGCGCCGGAGGGTTCGTATGTGAAGGGCAGAGTGCCGCAGATGGCTTGCAAGCTAGCCACACGTGGGCTTGCCAAGATATGGCGGTGCAGAGCGCTTGGGGCGAGCGGGGGATGTCATTGAACCGGCCGGCTGCTCGCGCACGCCAGGCTGGCGTCCATGATTATCGCAAGATGCTACAGTTTGTGCCCCGGGATGATCGCCTCGCAAAGCGTGTAATGTGGCCCTGGAAGGCATGTGATCAGGTGCAGGCGCCATTCCGGGCTCTGGGGCCATGCCTTACAAACTGTTAGAGTTCTGTTACATCATCGTTCCCAACCCTTCCGTGCACGAATATCTGGTTCATAAGATTTCAAAGACGGTGGCTGCCGCGAAGAGGAAACGGCCAGACAGAAGTACAGCATAGCGCCAGCTGGCGGCATGGCAGCGGCATGGCTGGCGAAGCGAGATGTATGATGTATGATGGATTGACCTAGGTCCCAGCCAAGCCTGATTGGCCTAGGTCCCAACACCCACCCAGAATGGGGCAGGACGACATGCCATGACGCCGACCCCTCACGCCAATTCGCCGGTGCCAGCACGTGCGCCATCAACCATGCTGGGCATGCCCGCCGGCGTGCCAGCGGCAGGCAGCGCCGGCATGTTCGCCGCAGCTGGTGCTGCACGCAGCTGGCCGATAGAAACCCTAAAACTCTAGCCGCATGTGCTTGGGGCGCCCCACTCAAGGGGACGCCGTCCTGGCACCGGCGCGCAAAGGGGGTGGGGGCGGCGAGCTTGAACCACTCGTTGCGGCAGACGCCCGGCGCAGCGTGGCCGCCAGCAGCGGGCTGAGCAGAGCCAGGATTTGAGCAGCCGTGGGGCGCGCATTGGGGTGGTGTGACATGCAGTCCTTGATCAGCTTAGCCACCTCCTGGGGACACTCCTCGGGCACCCTGCACCATCAGTGGGCAGGCAGGAGCCTTGCTTGGGGTGGGGTAAGGTGGGCAGAGACCTGCGGCATGTGTGTGTGCAAATGCGGGCCAGAGGAGAGGAGCTGCCATTTCTTCGCGTGCTGTGCATTTTATTTTTACTTTTATTCTGATAGGCGAGCGAGGTAACCTAACTGGCTGTCTCTCTCACGTGACTTCGCGCATGTGCCCCCGCACTGGGGTCAGCCCCGTGCAAATCTCCCAGAGCACCACCCCTGCAGTCCGACAGGCGGGCAGGGTGGGAGGGTAAGGCTGCCTCAGCGGGCGCCAACTTTCAGCAGCACACAGCACCCGCTGCATGAGCAGCAGCAGGCACAGCGCAGGCAGGTAAGCAAGCAGGCCAGCCCCCATCCCCCCACCGTAGGCGTAGATGTCGGCGCTGGTGGAGCACCGCCACCCCATCAGCTGCTCTGGGGCCGCCCACGCATACGTGCCCATAGACACTGCGGCAGGTAACAACACAATAGATGCTTGTAAGAGCCACGGGTGCCTGTGCGCATGAAGCAAGTACTTGTGCGATGCTGTGCATGCACGCCAGTCCTCCGAGGTAGTCCCAAGGGCTCACGCCCCCCTGCATGCCATTCTTCCGTCTCAGCGCCCATGTCCGCTCTGCAGCCGCCTGCATGATCACGACAGCCCCGCACGCAGGGCAGCCCCTCACCGCTGCTGCCGGACAGTGCGCTTTGTGTGGCGGGCACCATGCGTGCCAGGCCCACGTCCCCCACTTTGGCCTGGCCGTGAGCTGCCAGGAGGACGTTGGGTGACTTGACATCCAGGTGCAGGATCTTGCGCCTGCAAGCAAAGCAGGGTGTGCCAAGTGCAGGCGGGAAATGGCTATTCATACAGCATGCTGCCGGCAGACAGGCAGTGTGCTGCTCCACACCCCTTGAGATGTGGGTAGGCCTACCTGGTACTGCCAACACACACACAGCGCTCTCCGAGGCAGCAGGGAGAAGCCGCAAACAGGGGAACATGACAGCCGCGCACCTGTGCAGGTAATCCAGCCCGCGTGCCACGTCAATCGCGATTCTCAAACCCCTGCAGAAGGGGTTGTCAGGTACGACATGTGGTGGCTGGAAGCCATGCCATCAAACATATGTAAAGGATAGGAAACACACGGGGCTGCCGGCATACCCTGTCCCCCAACACCTCAACAGACTTCACTCACCCTGCCCAGGGTGAGGGCGAGAGTGGGGTGAGTCAACCACCCGTTGCTGACCGCCACCTGCAGGCCCCACTTGCTAAACTCAAGTAAGTCTCAGGCTCACTTTTTGTACCAATTGACCTTGCCGGCGTGGATGGCGCGCCACAGACTGCCGCCCGACCTGTGGGGCAGGGCCGGGAACCGCCCCTCGAGGGCTTGGCAAAAGCGAGGCAAATGGGGCTGCCTGGCAGGCAGCATGGGAGCGGCAAGGGAGGCATAACCCAGGAAAGGACGCCACCACAGGCAATCACAATCCATCCCAAATGACCCCGCCCCGCCCTGCCTCACCCCGCCTCGCCCGGCACGGCCCGGCATAGCCCAGCGCAGCACAGCACAGCAGCTTGCTTACATCAGCTCAGTTACGATGACCACTTCGTGCAGTTCGATGGAGGCTCCCATGAATGCCACCAGGTGCTGGCTCCTGCGGCAGAGAACGGCAGCACAAGGCAAGCATGCCTGATCAAGAGGGGGATGTGTGGGACGCGTCTTCAGAGGCATGACCTGAGGGTAACATGGCCAGCAGCTGCCTGCCTGTGCATGCAGCCTGCAACTCTTTAAACCCGCCCGGCCAGTACCTGCAGCTCTTCAGGATGGCCACCTCCCTCATCAACTCCTCGGGGTCCACCTCACCAGGCGCCTCAGCCCTGACCACCTGCAGCCCAGGCGGCAGGGCACGGGAAGCATGAGCCAGCAGGGCTGTGACGGCGTGTGTCCAGCGGGACCTGGCCCCGGCACACAGCCAGCCAGCTGAGCTCCCCGGCGCACAGCAGCAGCCGGCAGCACTCCAGCATCGTGATGGTGTACCCACACTGCATGCATGTACCTCCACCTTGACTGCACAGGTGTAGCTGGCATGCAACGAGCACACCTTGATTGCGGCCGGCTCCGAGCCAAGGTGGCCTGCCACACAAGCAGGGTGGGGTGAGAGGGACGTGCAGGTGAGGCGGGTCATAGGTTGGAGGTGGGGGGACCGGCACTATTACTAGGCAAGGCTGGCCAGCCTTGGCCAGCCCATGAGCTGTAATGTCCGGCCTCCGCTGAGCAAGTCTCACCTTTGTAGACTGTGGCAAACTGCCCCGACCCAAGCTTCACAGGCTGTCCCGTTGCTGGGTCTACAGGAGGGCGGCGGGAGCAGGCGGCACCGTGTGTCAGAGCACTGGCCCATGGGGGCAGCGGTGGGTGGCAGGGGCACAAGCTGCACAGGCGTTCCGATACGCGCGTGCCCCTTCTCAGCAGCATGCGTGCGGGCCTCATGCCTCACCCAGAGGTTCGCTGGCATCCCACCTTTGTCGAATGCGTAGTCTCCGGGTTCAAGCAGGGAAGAGGCAAATGGCAGCTCCTGGATGGCCTGGTTGCTGTCGGGGCTGCCCATGCTGGCGCTGCCGGCGGGCTCAAAGGAGCCTGACACTGCCACCGTGCTGGCTGGCTCGCCGCTGGAAGGGGGAGACATGTCGTTGTCGCCTCCTTTGAAGGAAACAGAGCGTTTGCGGCGAAACGCAGAGTCGACTGCAGCAGGGCTGGCAGGGCCAGGGTGGGATCAGAGCGGCAGCACTGCCAGGATGGTAACGGTCCCGCAACTCCGGAAGGCACGCTAGATAGTCATAGAGAGGCAGCATAGGTGCATCAGCCCAAGGGGCTCCACTACACAGCGTGGTTTGTAGTGCAACGCAGCGTAAATGGCAGAAAGGCCGGCAGGCACCCATACGCAGCTGCTCACAGTGCTTCAGGTTGGCGTCCATTTCCTTCACGAAAGTGTGTGACTCGTGCTGCTGGCGCCTCTTGCGGCGGCGGCACCAGAAGACAAGGCCTGCACCACATGTGCATCCAGCAAGCAGGTCAGTGAGGGCGTGGTGGGAGGTAAGAGATCTCTGAGTAGCAGCTAGGGGGCGAGTCCCTAAAGTGGCGATCAGGCGTGAGAGCAGGCAAGCAGGCGCACACGGTTTGACAAGAATAAAGGAAGGCGTGCAGGCCAAAGGGCCGGAGAGCAGGCACATCCCGAAGAGCTTGGGCAGAGTGGCAGTGCAAGCTAGAGGGCATGCAGTGAGGCAGGTAGGCACCCGCGCACAAAAATTGAGCAGGCGTTACGCGTGCCGGAGGTCGGGCAGCCCAGAGCGCACCTGCTGCAAGTGCCACAGCTGCAAGCCCCCCCACGGTGCCGCCCACAATTGCGCCGACCGGGGAGCCGCTGCCTGTGGACTCCTCCAAGGCCTGGTCCCGAATGACATAGCCAGAAATCACCGGCACCGTGTAGTTTTCGTTGCTGCCACGGGCCCAGAATAGCAGCGTGCTCTCTGCAGCAGGTGGCAGGCGGTAGGAAGGGGCAGGCTGCAATCGGTCACCCCGGCAGCAAGTGCCCGCTCATCTTCCTGGCAGGTGCCAACTAAGGCAACTGGCAGGGAGGCTGGCGGCGCGCAGAGGCTGCGCTTCCGTCACCGCTGGCTGGTCTGGAATTTTCGGCTGCATCTGTGATTTTCCTATGGCGGGGCACATGTCTGCTGGCAGCAGCAGCCTGCAGATTGTGGTCTCAAGTGCAACCTAGCTGCAGTGCCTCACCTGAGACGTCTGCATCTGACGCGAGCTGTCGACGTAAGCCGCACCGCCATGCATCGCTGATGAGCCCAAACCCGTTGTCGCATGTGCAGGCAGTGGGGAGGTTGACAAACAAAGCTGATCATGAGTTCAAAGTGCACTCGGTTTTGTACATGATAATGGCACCCGTGCCTGAAGGGCTTCCCACGCCGTCACGCATGCCAGCAAGCCCAAATGCGTGGCAGCAAGCACTCATCCTTCTGCCTGTGGGCAAAAGTTCCAGATCTGGCACCCCGGTGTGTCCACACAAGCCTGCACAGCGAGGGTGACATGTGAAGGAGAGGGTGACATGCCCGGGCGTTCGAGTTTCGGGCTCACACAGGCGATGCAGAGGCGGGGAGGGAAGGACGTGCGAGGTTCAGCTTGTTCATGCCGGTCATCTACACCTGCCCGTCGCGCCCTACACCCGACCCGCCCCTGCCTGGGCCCTCCGCCCCCCCCTGCTCTGCCTTCTGCCTTGCCAACGCGTGCCCCTCAACCGCCCTGCACTTCAAACCCATCCTGCCTGGCAGCAGCCCGCGGGGTCGTGGCTGGGCACTATAAACGAGTCCAGCGCGTCGGTATCGGTCTTCAGGTTGCTCTGTGGCAGGTACATGCACTGCCCCTTACGGTAGGGGTCGGGAGGCGGGTACTTGGTGGCCACCTGAGTGGCGTCGCGCATCACAAAGCCGCTGAGGAAGGGCACGGTGTAAGCCACACGGGCATCTGATGGAGGGATGAGGGTCCCCTTGGCCCAGAAGGGCACCCTTTCCTCTGCAGGGGTGGCAGAGCAGCCCGAGGGGCAGCAGTGAAACCTGTGCTGGTAGGGCAGGACCGATGAGAACACAAGCGAGGTCAGATCGCCAGCTGGCAGTGCTGCTCTTGCACGGCCACAGCCCTGGTTACAATGGCTGCTGATAATGTGGCCTACCGTGGATGCTGGTGTTTGCCAGTGCCGGGACATGCTTCAAAAGGCAGGTCTTATGAGGTGTCACCTTGCCGTGTCCATCGTTACAGCTGCACACAGAGGGGGAAGATACGTCGGAAGCGGGAGCAGGTGGGGTGGATGCAAGCAATGGACACGTACAGAAGCATACGGGCAGTACCTTGCATGCGCAGTTGCATGATGGCTGCCCCCTTCAGGCTGCACAGGCACGGCACGACACAGTTCCGCACACCAAAGCACAGCACAGCACAGCACGGCATGACACAGTACCGCACAGCACAGCACAGCACTGCACTCACCCCGCCGACTCGGGCAGTACACCCAGTTGGTGCAGTTTCCTGGCGGCTGCAGCCGTGCGCAGGCGCTGCAGCAGATTGTCTCGTCGACGTTGCTGAGCACATCCACCACGTCGCCCTGAGCGTTGAACTGGGGCATGGCCCGGCAGGTTGTGGTGTCCAGGGCGATAGCCCTCGGCGGCTGCTGCCACTTGCGGGCCGACTCCTCCACCGCGTCAAGCGGGGCACCCAGCAGCGCAGCGTCTGTGTCGGAGCCCGGCACTGTCACTGCACCCGCCAGGCCTGACACCAGCCCAGTATTGGCCGGAGAGGCCACCCAGCCTTTGGGAAGCTTCACCCAGCACCAGCGCTGCCGGCAGGAGGGCGCAAGGGCGGGAGGGCAGGTCATCTGAGCGGTCGGTGGCACAGTGGGCAGGTGGGAAGGTGAGCAGGCACACCCGCTCGGCAGGCGGGCCCGCGGTAGTGGGCGGTGGGAGAATTCTGGACCACCAACGGCGGGGGCAAGCGAGGCGCACACACTGAGTGGGGTCATACCTGCAGGCACGGTGAGTTGCCTGCCGGCAAGAAGTAGTTGCCTCACCCTTGGCAGCAGCCAGGCACTGTCGGCAGCAGTCACGCGGTGGCGCTGACTCACCTGCTCCGAGCTGAAGGTCCAGGCGCCGCAGCGAGGCGTTTGCAGGCACAGGCTGCAGCAGTCGGCTGGCACCTGCACGCAGGGCAGAACATTGTGAGGCACAGTGGTCAGGCAGGCGGGCCTTTCCTTTGGCAGGGCGGTTGGCAGCTCAGCCAGCATGAGTTGGCATCCACCACTGGCAGGCAGGAGGCGCCGCGCCACTTCCCTGGCGTCGGCAGCCCGGTGGCAGCCGTGCAGAACCGTGGCAGGCAGGGCCGCACCTGGCAGCACGTCCTGTTCTCCTCCACCACCCCTCCCACTGTGATGTCTCCACCATTTAAATCTGTGGCGGGGAACGCCCAGCAGCGGCCGCCCCCGGCTGGCATCTCTGAAAAAGAAGAGAGGGACGCGAGCTCGGCTTGCGGATCGGCGGGCTCTGGCTCCGTGGCTGGCGGCGGCGGCGCCGGGGCGGCGGCGGCGCCAGATGGCGGGGCTTGGGCACCTGCACAAGGACGGTTCCGGATCCAGTGAGCACGAGAGGAGGGCTTGCAAAACGGGCGATGGGCCTGACATTTGGCCAGCCCGGTGCCTGCGCAGCTTCCCCGGCAGGCGTGTACGCAAGCTCGCCAATCTCCGAGCGCCTCGGCTCGGCCCACCTGCCAGCCAAGAAGGTGCCAGCACCCCCAGCAGGAGGAGCAGGGCCGCTGGTGGCTTGTGCCACTGCTGTGCCATGCAGCCTGCCTCTCTGCCTTCCGTCTGGTAGTGTGTCGCTCAAATTGGTGGCTTGGATGGCATGGATTCAAGCAACCCTTGGGTGAATGCAAGTTTGTTGAAGGGTGGGACTTTGTGTCATAGCGCGGCCCAGCGCACGTGCCTGTGCAGCGCCGCTTGGAGATACTGGTTTGAAAGTGACTGCCGTGATGGGCACAACTTGAATCTGTGACTTACCACGGTTTTGGCATCATGAACCGCACAGGAAGCTAGGTGGAGAGGGACCATGGCTGGCGCTTAAGCGCACCCACCGCAGCGGCGGAGGTGGCAGGCGGCGGCGAGTTGCAGAGTTGAGCTGACGCGCTCTTGCACTCAACGCCATCGCCTCGCCTCACACCACAAAGGACGAAGACATTGTGAAGGACGAGGCTGAACCGGTCGCGTGGTGCTGGGCTAGAGGGCTGGGCTTCATCCCCGCCGAGGGCGGGTGCGCGTCCCTGCGAACTATCTCTTGTGGCCTGAAAGCATGTCCTGCTCAGCAATTAAGAGGTACCCAAATTGGGTCGCGCGTGCTACCGCTCCGCCGGCCGCCCTTGGCGGCGGCGGGCGGCGGCAGTGAGCGCAGAGGCACCACCTGCGCATCAATAGTGTGCAGGACACAGACAAGCTTGGATCTGAAGTTGCGTGAGCATTCATAGTAGAAGACTCCGGTGCCTCCTTGGAAATTACTTGATTGCTAACAATAAATGTAGTTCCCTGTGAAGTGAAAGGGCGGCAGCAGTGAGCGCACAGGCCCCGACACTGCCACGGCCTGCAGCCCGAAGCCAGCATGTTGATGTGCAGCGCTTGTGACAGCGGCTGGCACACCGGGTGCCTGCAGCCACCGCTGGCAGCAGTGCCAGACGGGGACTGGCAGTGCCCCGCATGCGATGCAGCGGCTGCCGCCAGCGGCGGCACAGTCAGCAGGGAGGCGCCAGTTTGCGTCACTGTGGCAGGGCAGCCGGTCGCTTGGGTGCGGCGCTTCAAGTGTCTAGGCAGCCAGTTCTCCAGCGACGGCGGCCTGGATGCTGAGCTTATGTACCGCAGCCAGCAGGCAGCCAATGCTTTCAAGCGCCTGCACAAGCCTGTGTGGCGGCAGCGTTGCGTGCAGCTCAGCACCAAGATGCGCATCTACCGCTCATTNCAGCGGTGGCAGCAGCATCGACGGCGGAGCCGAATGGAGGTGGGCGGCATGCGGCGGGGGCGGGGGAAGCGGCGGCAAAGGCTGTGCGGTCCGCATATCTGGCACGCTGCCAGAGCGACACAGATCTACGGGCGCGGTGCAACCAAAAGTGAGGCCGCCTGAAAGTGAGCGCGCATGGAGATTAAGTGTGCCGCTGCCGCTGCCGCTGCCGCCGCCCATGCTGCCAAAGACTGGCCGCCGCCTGGCGTTGGGCTTGGGGGCGGCGGCGGGTTTGGCAGGCACCGGCTCACTCTCTTCAGACCTGCGGTTGTTGGAAAGGGCACCGGACAAGGCATCAGGCCAGCAGGCAGCGCCAGTGAGTGAGAGGGAGCCTGAGCCACGTTCGAGAGCCTGGCAAACAGGCGGCCTGGCATGCAGCGCTGGGTGGCAGGCTGCTTGAACTGCCCAGCTGCTGCCCCTCCCGACAGACCCCCTGCTGACCCAGGCGCTCAGCACGGCAGCGGCTCGACTAATTAAGCTTCAGGGATCCTCGAGTGATCCAAGGATCCTGCCAACAGTGCTGATGCCGCCCCACCTGGGCAGCGACTCGTGAAAACTGCACACTGGGCTGCCTGCCTGATCCCCAAAAGGGTGATTAAGAGTAGCAGCGGCACGCGTGCCGCCCTCACCTGAGCAGCAATTCAATGTACTCCCCATGCTTCTCCAGCTGCAGCTGCAGCTCACGCTGGGCCTGCTGGGCAGCCATGGGGGCGGGCACAGCGTGTGTGTCAGCATGAGCAGGGACGGGGCGTGAGTGCAGCAGCATAGATGGGGAGGGCATGAGCGCAGCAGCATGCGCGGGGGTAGGGTGCAGCAGCATGCACGGGCACGGGGTGTGTGCACACCATCCCAATTGGGACAGCTTTCCCTTGGGAATGCAGCATTGCAAGAAGACCCTTGGGAATGCAGCATTGCAAGAAGACGGCAGCGCAAGCACACTCGCGGTGCTGCGGCAGGGGTGCAGGCAGAGGAGCGCAAAGCATGCAGCGCCATGGTTGCAAGACAGCTGCTACTAGCACGGCCGCCTGGCGCCAGCTCATCCTACCTCGATGGTGCTTGACAGCTGGCGCTGCATCAGCAGCTGCATCTTCAGGGCCGCCTGCAGCAGGTCCTGAGCGCTGCCAGGGGAGAGGCCACAGAGGGACTGCAGCGGGGGTGCTGCTGCCTGCGCAAGCTGCGTGGCCGCAGCGAGGTCGCCCACACCGGTGGGGCTAGCAGAGCGCACCGCCGTCACGGCTGCGCTGCACTGCGCGCCGCTGGACTGCCCGCCGCCCGCACTGCCGTCGCCGGCAGAGTGGTCGCACGTGTTGCTGCCGCTGGGTGCCGCCGCCGCCGCCGCAGCTGCTGCTGCTGCAAAGGCCCCCTCCCACACGGCCTCTGCTCCTGCTGTTGCTGCTCCTGCTCCTGCGCCTGGCGCCGGTGCCACAGGCTCTGGCAAAGGCGAGGCAGCCGCGTCAGCACCGGCTGCGGCTGCGGCGCTGGTGGTGGTGGCGTCAAAACACGGCGCCAGCTCAGCACCAGATGTTGCCAGGTCAGCGCTGAGCTGTCTTTCCAGCTCCTGCTCCAGCAGCTGCAGCCCCGCATGCTCCATGTGCACGTCCAGGAGGTGCTCTGAATCTGACAGGCTGCCAGCTGGCGCCAGCATGGCTGCCACATCATCATCTACCGCATCCAGGTCAGGCTCGCTGCCCCACCCAGGCAGCAGCATGCCCAGCAGCCCGCTGCCGCCGTCGCCGTCTTTGACAGGCGCTATAGCCGCGTGCAGATGCAGCAGCGGCGGCGGCGGAGGTGGGATCACAAGCTCCAGGCTGTGCTGGCAGGCTGCGGGCTGCGCCTGCCACCCCGCCTCCCCTCCCTCCACATCCTCCGCTTCAGCATCTGCCTCCTCCGCATCGCTGCTGTCCCCGCTGCCGCCGCCCACGCTGGCAGCCGTGCCGCGTGCGCGCATGTTGCGCCTGCGGGCGGCGCCGCCTCCCTTGCGCTT
>JTEE01000011.1:829586-845604 GCA_002896455.3 Chlorella sp. ArM0029B | reverse complement strand
GGGGGGAGGGGCCGGGGGTTGGAATTGGCGAGATGGGAGCTCTTGCGTTGAACGCCTCACTCTGCTTAGCATCAGTGCCGCGCGGCTGGGGAGGTGAACCAGGCTCACCTTTGTAGACGGTGGCAAAATGCCCTGACCCAAGCTTCACGGGCTCTCCTGTCTGCGGGTCTGCAGAGGGGGGTTGTCACATCGGACGCGTGCTGTGTGTGCCAGAAAGGCTGGGCATGGAGGCCAGTTGCAGGGGCGGCTGCAGGGCATTCGTTGACGAACAACAAAGTGCTTCATCCAAACCGGCTGCAAGACGCCCACCTGTGTGTATTGTGTAGTCTCCGGGTGCAAGCAGGGAAGTGGCAATGGGGAGTTCTGGGAGGGCCGCGCTGGTGCCGGGGCTGCACCTCAAGTTGCCGCTGCCAGCGGTCTGACACGAGCCTGACCCAGCCATGGTGCTGGCTGTCTCGCCGGTGGAAGGGGGAGACTTGTCGTTGTCGCCTCCTTTGAAGGAGACAGAACGCTTGCGGCGAAGTGCAGAGTCCACTGCAGCAGGGGTGTTTTGGGGGGTCGGGTGGGCATGTGTTTTGGGGGTCACGTGGGCAAGCTATGCTGCGCTGTGCTGGGTGAATGGGTAATTATGACTTTGGGTCTTGAGCGGCATCAGCGGCATGTGAGCAGCACCGCCGACACCCAGCGGCACACTGATCGGGAGGGTAAGGGCCCGGCTGCTTGATGGAGCATTGCAACTTGCAGAGCCATCCAGGACAGGGGCATCGGTCTGGTCGTGCAGTGCAGCACAGTAGCCGGCGCAGAGGCGCTAGCATGACCGTCCAGAAGGACATGCACTAGCCAGGCACCCATATAGCGCTGCTCACAGTGCTTCATGTTGGCGTCCATTTCCTTCATGAATGTGTGTGACTCGTGCTGCTGGCGCCTCTTGCGACACCAAAAGACAAGGCCTGCACTATATGTGGAATCAGCAAACAGCTCAGCAGAGGTGCAATGGGAGCCGAGAGCGGGCATGCCCCCGCAGCAGTGATCAAGCGTGAGGGCAGACTGGTGGGCAGGCGGGCAGGCAGGATGGCGGGAGAGAAGGCACAACCTGAAGCGAGTGGGCAGAGTGGCAGGCAGGCAGGCAGGCAAGCTACTAGGCTGGCAGTGAGGCTGGTAGGCACACACGCACACAAATGCATGAGCAGGCGGCATACACGGCAGAGGACGGTTGGCCCAGGGTGGGGGATGTGGGCTTTGAGCGCACCTGCTGCAAGCGACACGGCTGCAAGCCCGCCTACGACGCCAGCCACAATTGCGCCGACCGGGACGGCGCTGCCTGAAGGCGGCTGGTCCCGCATGACATAGCCAGTCAGCACCGGCACCGTGTAGGTGTCGCTGCTCCCTCGGGCCCATAACTCCAGGGTGTTCTCTGCAACAAAGGGCAGGGGGTCAGAAGGGTGCCACCTCAGCTGCGAATGGTCACCCTGGTGCCCACTGGTGAGCTCAGCTGCGGAGGAGCTAGTGCCCGCTCAACTCCCGAACACGTACCACCTCAGGTGCCACCTCAGCAGCAGAAGGCTGCTGGCATGACAGCATTATAGTGAGCAGTGCAAGCTTCTCAGCCCGCTGATCGCTGTTCACAAGGCAGCCCAGCAGATGCCTCACCTGAGACGTTTGCATCCGATTCAAGCTGGCGCCACAAGCCGCACGACCACGCAGGCCCAATTTGCCCAAACCCGTTGTTGCACGTGCACACAGAGGGAGGAGCAAAAGACAGATCCAGACATGAGATACATAGGCTTCTAGTTGGGATGCAAGGATTGGGCACCATTGCCCTCAGCGGCTTTACTTGCCCCCGTGCCTGCTAGTTAGCGCAATGCGTTTCAGCAAGAACATGTTGATGGCTGGCCGCAAAACTTATCCGTTTGGATCCATGCACATGTTCCAGGCCTGGCATCCCGGAGTGTTCGTACATGCCTGCACAACGAGGGCGACATGCAAAGGAGAGGTGGGCCACAGGTGCATGCACCTTGCATGTACGCGCAAGTGTGTGTGGCCATGGGCTCCTCGGATGCAAAGGGCAGGGAGGAGGGTCGCAAGCGGCCAGCTTCCTGATGCTGCCCGCCCGGTCCACACCTGCCCCTCTTTGCCTTGCCCGCCCCCGTCTGCAGCATCCGCAACCTGCCTTTCAGGATCCCTTGCCAGTTGCCGCTGGGCCCTCCACCTTCTGACCCCTCGCCGCATGTCCCTCCAAACCCTGCCCTTACTGCCCTTCCCTTTACCACCCTACCTGGCAGCAGTCCGCGGGGTCTTGGCTGTCCACCGTAAGCTCGCCAAGCTTTCCCTCGATTGTCTTCAGGTTGCTCTGTGGCAGGTACATGCACTGGCCCTCTCGGTAGGGGTCGGGAGGGGGGTACTTGGTGGCTACCTGAGTTGCCTCTCGCACCACAAAGCCGCTGAGGAAGGGCACGGTGTAAGCCACACGGGCCTCGAGAGGAGGGATGAGGGCCCCCTTGGCCCAGAAGGGCACCTCGTCCTCTGCATGGGAAGCGTGTCCGGGCCAGTGGAAGCCTTCAAGTCATGCCCACTGGGTGAGTAGGGCAAGAATACAAATGAGGCAAGCTGTCAATCAGTTCCCAGCTGGCAGTGCTGCTTATGCATGGCCACAGCCCTGGCCTGTAGGTAGCTACCGTGGATGCTGGTGTTGGACAGCTCTGCGGCATGCTTCAGAAGGCAGGTTTTGTGAGGTGTCATCTTGCCGTAGCCGTCATTGCAGCTGCACAGACAGGTGCAGAGGAGGCGGAACTGGGAAGAGGCGTGAAGCAGCGGACACAAAGAATAACAGCCAGTGGCACACACAGTAAGCGTGCAGTACAATGGCATGCTGGGCAGCCCCGCAGGTTGGCACGGCACGGACAGCACAGCACAGCACAGCACAGCGCGTAACTCACCCCGTCGCCTCGGGGCAGAACACCCAGTTGGTGCAGTTGCCTGGCGGCTGCAGCCGTGCACACTCATCGCAACAAGCTGCCTCATCCACGCCTTGTAGCTCTTGCAGCACGGTTCCTCGTGCATTGAACTGGGGCATGGCCCGGCAAGTGTTCAGTTGATAGGAATCCGGCGGCGGCTGCCAATTGCCTGCCGAGCCGTTGAGCGTGGCAAGCGGGGCGTTGAGCAGCACAGCGTCCACGTCAGGGCCGCGCACAGTCAGTGCACCCACCAGGCCTGACACCGCCTCAGCCAGGTAAGTGGTTGCCCAGCCTTTGGGCAGCTTCAACCAGCACCGTTTCTGCAGGCTCACAGGGGTGTGGGCGGGGTGGGGCAGCATGTCTTCGAGCGGGCCGTGCCACCGTGGGTAACTGGAAGGTGAGCAGGCACACCTGTACGCCCCGCTGGCCCAGAGCAGTAGGAGGTGTGAGGTGCCCAAACTTGGGACAGGTGAGCAGGCACGTCACGCTTGTCATGCTTGGCTCACCCCAGCAGGCACACATGCATCTGCGTAAGGCAAGAAGCAGTCGGATAGCCTCGGCAGCAGCCAGGCACCCTCGGCAGCAGTCACGCTGTGGCGCTGCACTCACATTGTCCAATCTGAAGGTCCAGGCGCCGCACAGAGGCGTCTGCAGGCACAGGGCGCAGCAGTCGGCTGGCACCTGGCAGCACGTCCTGTTCTCCTCCACCACCCCTCCCACTGTAATGTCTGCACCAGCCAGGTCCCAGCCTGCAGGGAACGTCCAGCATTGTCCGCCCTCTGCTGGCATGTCTGTAAATGGGAGAGCCGCGAGCTCAGCTTGCGGGGCGGCTGGCTCTGGCTCTGTTGCTGGCGCCGCCGCTGGGGGCTCGGCTGCCGGGAGCCGGGTCTGGGCACCTGCACGTGGACGAGGCACCAGCTGAGGAGCCACTGTTTGGCTGCAGCACGCGCTGCAGCCCCGGGCGGATCGACTGCGACGAGTTCGGTGCCTGCGCAGCTTCCCTCCCCACCGGCAAGGCACCCGGCGTGGCACCAACCTCTCCAACATGTCAATCGGCCGGGGTCGACTCACCTGCCAGTGAACACTTTCCCAGCACCAACAGCAGGAGGAGGGCGGCAGGCCAGCCCGGTGGCTCGTGCCTCTGCTGTGGCATGGCTGCCTGTCTGCCGTCTTCAAATGCGAGCCCCGCCTTGTCGTATGTATTCTGGATCGGGCAGTTGCAGGCGATGGTTTGCGAGGGTGCAAGGTTTCGTGCTGAATGGAAGGGGTAGGCCTTACGGCCGCCATAGCGCGCCCCAGCGTGCGGGCCCGTGCAGCGCCGCTCAGTGAGTGCTTTGGCTGCTCTGTAAGGCGGACGTGCAATCTGTGACGTACCATATCAGTTGCACTGCAGCAAACCATTTTGGGAGGGGGCAGACTCTGATCATCTGAGTCCGAACTGGGCGGCACAGCAGCGGGGGCGGCGCCCCCGCTGCGGTGGAGTGCAGATTTGAGTTCACCGCGCTTGCACGCAACCCCATTGGTTCGCACCATCCGCAATAAATATAACAACTGCCCGATGAACCGCCGCTCGCCCGTGGTGCTGGGGGGTCCTCCCCGCCAAGGACCGGTGCGCGCCCGTGCGAGCTATCCGGGGCGGCCGGCGCCAGGACATACTGTGCAGCATTCCAGCGTCCCCGCAGCAGGGTGAGCAGCAGGGTGTTGCGCGGACGCCCCCCCCCAGTGCTGCCGCCCACTTCCTGCGCAGGCGCCGAGCGGCGGCAACGGCAGCTCAGTGAGCGACACGGGAAGTGCAGTCGGCTTGAGCTGAGGATGACTTGCGGGAGTTGTGTGCATCAGCGTGTGTGCAAGTCTCCACCTGTGATGGGTGTTCGAACCTCTTGAGGGCCCCGGGTGCCGGGTCGCCGCAGCTGCACAGCCTGCACTCATAATGGCTACTACTGATTGCTCCGCGGTTCATCTCACATCAGATAGATTCTACCAAACAGCACGTAGGGCGCTAGTCGCCGCTTTCAACAGTGCGGGCATCCAATGATGGGCGGTGGCACGCTGCAACTTGGTGCGCAGCGCACGTGGGGCGGCGGCCTTTGAAGGTTGCCCTCCCACACCTCCGTGGCAGTGACTGCCAAGGTGGAATGCATGCACTAAAATATATATGAAGGCAGCTAAGGAGCTTAACAACCCAATCAAGCTGTCGCCACTTGAAATCGCAGGCTGGCTTTCATATCAGATCAGAGACGCTCCTGTGCAAATGGGCTGGCCAGTGTGGGGACCGGTGCAAGTGTGGGTGCTGGCTGGCTGTCGCTGGAGCTCTTTTGGGGGGACTGGCCCTCCGGCGAAGCACCGCTTGGCTGGCTGTGCTGGGGCGACTGCCCCCCTGGCAGGGTCGCCTTTTCTGCTGAGCCTTGTGGGGTCGTGGGCGACAGGCCAGAACTGCCTGGCGGGCTGGAACTTGACCGGACTGTTGCTGCCAGCAAGGCAGCCAGCCTGGCAATGATCTGTGCTGTCGTGGGCCGCCCCTCGAAGTGCTGCGACATGCAGTCTTTGATCAGCGCTGCCACCTCCTGAGGGCACTCCTCGGGCACCCTGCACCGCCAATGGACAGACAGCCCTGGGTACGTAAGTTGTGTGAGGCAGATGGACAGCAGGAAACACAGCTGGGCGAACCACGTGTGCAGTGAGAATCAGAGTTGCGGCTGCACATTGGGTGGGATACAGATAGCGAAAAATGCGAGGACATCCTGATTGAGAGTATCTCTGTGTCCTGACGTCACCAGTGCGCGCATGCCTTCTGCATGCAGGCACAGTTCTGCCAAGCGGTGAAGAGGTGGCTGCACCCAACACGTGGGGGGCATGCCCTTACGCGGGGTGAGAACGTGAGCCGCTCACCTGACCTCACGCATGTGTCCCCGCACTGGTGTCATCCCCGTGCAAATTTCCCAGAGCACCACCCCTGCAGAACGACATGTGGGAAGACAGGTGAAAAGCAAGCGCCTCTGCAGCAGAGTCTGTTTGATAGTAATGGTATATGACGGCTACACAGCAGCAGCAGAGTGCCACAGCAGGGAAACCGGCAAGAAAGCAGGGAAGAACGCAGGTAGCTGCGCCTGTCCCCTCACCGTACGCGTACACGTCCGCCGAGGTGTAGCAGCGAGAGCCCATGAGCTGCTCCGGAGCCGCCCATGCATAGGTGCCCACAGCCACTGCAGCAGCCAGCAGGGGAGTGGATGAGCGTCCGTGCCACAGCAGCTCTCTGGCGCACAAGTTGTGATGTGGCGCTGGTGTCCTTCGACGCTAATCTTATGCTACAGCACGGCAGCCCAGCACAGCCCGGCACAGCGAAGGATATCACGATGCATCTCACCGCTGCTGCCGGACAGCGCGCTTTGTGTGGCGGGCACCATGCGTGCCAGGCCCACATCCCCCACTTTGGCCTGGCCGTGGGCGGTGAGGAGGACGTTGGGGGACTTGACGTCCAAGTGCAGAATCTTCCGCCTGCAGGAGAGTGCTTGCATGGAATTTTGCAACAAGCGCTTCAGCAAGCGTGGCCCCTCCGAAACGCGGCCTTGAGAGCAGGCAATTGCCGCGTGCCACGCTATTAAGCGGCGCACCTGTGCAGGTAGTCCAGCCCGCGTGCCACATCAATGGCAATCGACAACCCCCTGCAGCGCGTCGATTGCATGCTCAGAAGTTGGGCAGAGCGAGGTTTATAAAAGCAATCCTGCCCGCACAAGTTGCATTATGGTGCTCCCATCAAAGCTCACCTCTTGCGCCAGTTGACCTTGCCGGTGTGGATGGCCCGCCACAGCGTGCCGCCCTTCCTGCTTGCACAAGCAGGCAGGGGTGGGTGGGCGCCTAGGCACAACCCTTGCACCGGCTGAATCTAGCTAGCTGCCAGCTTGCTGCTGGCCAGGCAGTCGCATTGGGACGAGAATGACAGGGCACATCACAGTACAGCACAACAGCCGGGAGAGTCAACTCGAAACCGGGAGAGCACTACTCGTGCCCATATTTCCGGTTCATCCACACACCGCAGCACGGCACGGCACAGCACAGCACAGCATGGCACCGCGCAGCGCAGCACAGCACACCAGGGCATGTCGCTGTATACCCACATCAGCTCTGTCACGATGACGACCTCGTGCTGATTGATGGAGGCTCCCATGAAGGCAACCAGGTGCTGGCTCCTGCACAAGGGGCGGCAGGTGCGGTTGTGGCAGCAGACTATCGTGCACGCGTGTGCTTCGTATGCAACTGTACTGCAGTCTGTAGAAGTAGCAGCATGCAGATTGCGCCAGCGAGTGGGTGCCGGCTGCTCATGCAGCAATGCCCAACAACAGCAATGCCTGCTACAGACGTGCCCAACACCCACTTTTTCCTTTTCTTTTACATTGTACTACCACTGTACTACCTGCAGCTTTTCAGGATGGCCACCTCCCTCATCAGCTCTTCTGGGTCCACCTCACCAGCAGTCTCAGCCTTGATCACCTGCCCAGGCAGTGGGGCAGAGAGAGGGGCAGGGGGCAAACGAGACTGCTGTTCACGGAAACAGTCCACCTGATAAATTCGTCAACCATCTACAATGAATCCAAAGGCACTCTGAATTCAGTCGGATTGTGAAAAGCATTACGCACCTTGATGGCAGCCGGCTCCGACCCAAGCAGGCCCCTGAACACCGTGGCAAAGTGGCCCGACCCCAGCTTCACAGGCTGCCCGGTCGCCGGGTCTGCAAGCACACCAAGAGGGGGCAGGCTGCGGCATCACCTGGCATGAATGAGACATGTGTCTAGCACAGAGACAGCCCACAGGCATTGGCGCACATGACGTGGCTCATGCCATGAGTGCCTGCTGCACTTCAACAAGTGCCTGCTGCACTTCAACAAACGCATGCTGCACTCTCAGGCCGCCTGCTGCACTCCCAGGCAGCTGAGCTCACCCGTGTCAAAGGTGTAGTCAGCCTGTGTGAGCAGGTTCGAGGCGAAGGGCAGCTCCGGAATGTGCTGGCTGCTGGTGGCGCTGCCCAAAGGCATGCTGCCGCTGCCGGCGCCCTGGAGGGCAAGCGCCTCGCCGTTGGGCAGGTATGTTGCTGGGCTGGTTCGTGGTTGCGGTGAAGAGCGGTTGCCTGGGTCACCCGCAAACTGCTGCCGGCGGAAAGCAGAGTCCACTGCAGCATGTGGGTGCGCCCAAGAGCAACAGGACACTGTGAGGTCGTGCGAGAGCTCCGCTGCCTGGCAAGGCCCCTGGAAAGCCCTTGATACACTCAGACAGTCAACGACAGTGCAGGTCCACCAGAGTCACCCTTATGGCTATCGACTATTGGCCTATAAGAATGATCAGGAAATGACAGGCAGGACGAAGCACCGTTACAGGGAGGTCCTCACGCTCTTTCAAGTTGGCGTCCATTTCCTTGGCAAATTGTTCGGACGCTTGCTCCCTCCGCAGCTTGCGCCGGCGCCACAGCACAAAGCCTGGGGGCAGCGCGGACAGCAGTGGAATGTGCGGGATGCGTTTCTGGAAAAGCCCACAAAGACCACCGCAGCACAGAGGCAGGCTAGTGCAGGCTGGCTGGCAGACGAGGGCAAGCTGTCCGGCAGGCAGGTCAAGAAGAAGACGGAGAAGATGACAGCCCAAAGGCGTGCAGTTGAGGAAGTCGACAGGAAAATCAGCAAAGGCACCAGTCAGTTACCATCTTCAAGCACGCAAGTTGTAGACGTGGGCAGTCTGGCTATCCAGGCAGGTGGGCTGGCGTTTTGACTGAACACCAAAACAAGCACCTGCTGCCGCAAGGACTGCAAGCCCTCCTACAACGCCACCCACAATGGCGCCGACTGCAGGACCGCCGTCAGGCCCTCCTTCGCGCACAACGTAGCCAGACAGCACTGGCACTGTGTAGTTGTCGCTGCTTCCTCGCGACCAGAACTGCAGCGTCTTTTCTGCAGATTGCTCAGGGACAGAATCGGTGCAGGCAGAGGCAAGCACAGCTTGGCCAGACATTGATTGAAGCGCGTGCCCGTTCGTCTCCCTGGCTCAGGCGCGCCCAAAGCTTTTCTCGTTTGCGTCTCTTCCCCACCACCACATGCATGCTGTCGTCTGAGGTTGTGCCGCAGCAACAAAAATATGCAGGCAGTCGACTGGTGTGACTCCAGCCAAGCCATGCCTCAGCTGCACGCAAATCACCGCCACGCACACGGCAGCTGCTTGTGCTCGCCTGAGACATCCGCATCTGATGCTATGTGGGGCTGGCGCCTCAGACCACAAATCCAGCCAGGGTTCAAGTGCTGATAGCCATCGTCGCAGCTGCAGGAACAGGTGGCACGGCTGGTTTTCATGGTTTTTAACAAGCGTGCTCCCGGAATGCAGGCATGGCAGCTGCGCTGCACAGATCCATGTAGCAGACTCACCCCTCGTCAAGGGGACAAAAGCTCCAAGCTTGGCAGCCAGGCGTGTCGGCGCATGCCTGTGCACAGGGGTGCGGCTCAATTCTGAGCAGTGGCCGTTTCCCTGTCTTCACACGCACCCAGCCAAATGCGTGCATGCAGCATGTACCCCGGTCCTGCCCACAGCCAGCCAGCCAAAGAGGGACAGTCCGCACATGCCCAGCTGCTGCCGTGAACTTCCCTATGATGCAGCGTGCTATGGCATCTGCAGCTGCTTGCTTGCGTGGAAGCTGCGTCTGTCCTAACCCGCCCTGCCCTGCCCAAGCATTACCTGGCAGCACTCTGCGGGGTCTTTGGTGGTCATGTTGAACTCACGCAGCGGGCTCACATCAGTCATCAGGTTGCTCTGGTTCAGGTACACGCACTGGCCCACTCGGTAGGGGTCGGGTGGCGGGTACGTAGTGGCCACCTGGGTGGCGGCTTGCACCACAAAGCCGCTGAGAAAAGGGACGATGTACTGGACACCAGGGGGAGAGACGAGGGAGCCCTTGGCCGAGTAGTACACCTTGTCCTCTGCATGGGAAGATGCAGAGGGGGAGCAACAAGGAGAGCTGCTTTGCTTTTGCTTTTTCGGGCTTGCAGTCTGTTTATCCGCAAAGAAACTCGCGATACAGACTCCAAGAGACAGCTTGGGCTTGTGGGAAAATAAAGCAGTTGCGCATAAGCCGGTCATAGGCGCCCAGACAAACCTCATGCGGAGCAGCACCGCGGTTGGCGCCCCTGGCATGCGCCCCACCCACCATACACGCTCCCGCTCCCAAGGTGCGCTTGGTGCTTCAGAATGCATGTGTTGCCCGGTGTTACATTGCCGTACCCATCAGAGCACCTGCACAACACGATGGAGCCAGAGCAGGCACGCAAAGGGCGGTGGTAAAACAACAGCTTGGACACATGCGGTGCATTCGGGCATCCAGGCAGTGGGCTGGCATGCTCGCTGGCCCACTGGGTGGCACCCTAGTAATTAATACCCGAGGGCCCGCCATGCTAGCTGGCGCATGATAAAAAGCGCTGGAAGGCAGCGTGAGCCGAGCAAGCTGCAGTGTCTGTGCTATACTGTACCCCTGCACTTGAGACTCACCCCGATGGCTTAGGGCAAAAGACCCAGTTGGTGCAGCTGCCAGGCGGCTGCTGCTGTGCGCAAGCGCTGCAGCACTGCGACGCGTTGACGTTGCTAAGCGTCTGCAGCTCCGTTCCCTGGGCATTGAACTCGGGCAAGGCCTGGCAAGTACCCAGTTCATAAGGCTTCTGCAGCGCCGCCCATCGGAACGTTGAGTTGTCGAGCCCGCGGAGCGGGGCATCCTGAAGGGCGCCCCCCCCGGCCGTGCCACCCTCAGTCGTGCCACCCTCAGCCGTGCCACTTCCAATCGTGGCATTCATGGCAGCGCCTGTCACAGCTAGCGCAGGCACAAGGCCAGACACCAGCCCGGGGCTGGGATGCGCAGCCCAGCGCCAGGGCAGTTTGGTCCAACAAGTTGTCTGCGGGTGGCCAGGATTAGTAAGGACAAGTGAAGCAGGGGGCTTTAGGCAGGATGCAGCTTCTGGGTAGCTTCAGGCAGGCAGGAGGCTGAGGCTGACACTGCTGCTACCGCTGAGAGGTGGGACCCAAGCCAGAGGCAAGCCTTAAGCGCGGCATCCTGAGAGAGCAAGCGGGCTGAGGCTGCCAGTGGCAGGAGGTGCTGGCCTGAGCACTCGCACGTACCACACAAGCGTACTGCCAGGAGTTGCATTTACGAGCTCACCACACCCTTCTCGGCATCTTTATTAAAAGTCCAGGCTCCACACTGAGGCGTGCTCAGGCACAGGCTGCAGCAGTCGGCTGGCACCTGCAGCCCAGAGGGCAGCATGGCAAGAATCAAACGGAGCGCATGCACGCAGGCAAACAGGCAGTGCTTCATCTCACTGGCCAGTCTGCGGGCTTCCACTGGGCGCCGTTGGCTGTTGCCCCATCCACGCGCGATGCGGGCGCCCCAGCGTCACAAGTGCTGCACACGACTTTTAGAGAGTGAGAGCAGCGGTGGGGCCAGGAAGAGTCTCTTGAGCAGGGCTGCGCCGCACCTGGCAACACGTGGTGTTCCCCTGCACCTCGCCGTTGACTGTGATGTCTCCGCCTTTGAAATCTGTGTCTGGGAATGCCCAGCAGCGGCCGCCCTCTGCTGCCAGCTCTGTGGACAGCGGCAGGGGTGTGATCTGGGCGGGCGGGGCGGCCAGCTCTGGCTGCGGTGCCGCAGGCGCTGCCGCCGCTGGGTCCGCGGCTGCCGCCAGTGGCGGGGACTGCGCACCTGCGAGGGGGTCGATGCCGGCAGCCAAGGGCAGGGAGGCCTTAACATTGCGGCCCTGGCTCAGACGCCTTGGATGGTCGCGTACACTTATTGCTCGGTCCCGCCGCCGGGAGGCCACCTACCCGGCCCCTCTCCTACCTGCGAGGCAGACAGTTGTCCAGACCAGCAGCAGCAGAAGCACCATCTCAGCTGCCCAGCTTGCTGGCTTGCACCACTGCCTTTGTCTCGCGTGCCTCTCCGACTTCCGTGCGGTGTCGTTCGCCCGGTTTGGATGTCCGGTGGAATGAATTACGTCTTTGACACAACTATCAGGAGGAGAGGGACCCCGGCGGCCAGGTTGGGGGGAAGGATGGGCGCGCCGTGGCCCAGCGCGCCACAGCATAGAAAGGAGGGGGAGGCTTGCGCCACATGTAACAGGCGCACTGGGTGACGGACTTGCCTTGCAAAATACTACCATTGTCTGCATTTTTCATGTGTCCACGCCTGAAACGCTGGGAGCTCTTAATCAAACAACCCAAGCTGCGGCTGCGACCACGCTACACGTGATTGCAAGCAACGGCGCCGGCACAGCCGCCGCTGTCCGCTGAGTCAGCCGCTGCTCCTTAACCCCATCATTGCCAAATTGAAGGCTCAGACACGCAACGTTGAAACGCAGAGACGCATGTTTGGCACAATTGTGTGCATGGGATGCCCTACTTGATCTTCAGACAGCAGCCTTCTGGGCAGCGGACCGGAAGGCAGGCGTTGGTTGATTATTGCCCACAGCGTAACTTCCTTTCGCTTCACTGAGTGATCTTGCTACCATGACTGTTGTTTCCCAACGCTAAATCAGCGGATGAACTAAAATTGTAGCCAAGGGGCTCCAGCCACTACAAGGGGCTACAGCACTACAACCAGAAGGGGCTCCAGCCACTACAACTACAGGTGCAGCCAAAACAAGTTAATGCCACTTGTCATCACAAGCTAAATCCCAGGCAATCAGAGCCCTTCCTGTGCAAATGGGCTGGCCATTAGGGGGCCCGGTGCCAGTGTGGGGGCCGGCTGGTGGTTGCTAGAGCTCTTCTTGGGGGACTGGCCCTCCGGCGTAGCACCGCTTGGTTGGCTGTGCTGCGGGGACTGCCCCTCCGGAACGTTAGCTCTTTCTGCTGAGACTTGTGGGGGTGTGGGCGGCAGGCCAGAGCTGCCTGGCGGGCTGGAGCTTCGCCGAACTGTTGCTGCCAGCAAGGCGGACAGTCTGGCAATGATCTGTGCTGGCGACAGCGACGTAGTGGGCCGCCCCTCGGGGTGCTGCGATATGCAATCCTTGATCAGCGTGGCCACCTCCTGGGGGCACTCCTCGGGCTCCCTGCAACGTCAAGGTCAACCTGCAACGCCACCGGCAATGGCACCAACTGCGACATCGCTGCTGTCCGGTTCAGCTTCACGCATGACGTAGCCAGCCAGCATCGGCACCGTGTAGTTGTCGCCGCTCCCTCGAGCCCAGAAATGCAGCGTGTCCTCTGCATCGTAGGCAGAAGAGGGCATGAAGAGGGATCTTGTGAGGCAGCAACCATGCACGCTACAGGCCAGCGAGTGCCCGCTCGCCTCCCTTGCTCACATGCTGCTGAACGCCGCTCCTCGCTTCTGCATATATTCCCCAGCACCCTGCTGTCGCGGATTGAGCTGCCTACAAGGCAGCAGTTGTACCAGGCTATCAATTCGTGCAGCAGCTGCACGCAAATGCTGGTTGTGCCTACCTGAGACCACCGCATCTGATGTCAGGTAGGGCGAGTGCCATAGGGCACAGACCCAGCCAGGGCTGATGTAGCGGTACCCATTGTCACAGCTACAAGGGAAGGTGGCACAGCTGTGCAGGACTTTCACCATGTGCGTACCTGTCAGGCACCGGTGGGAAGCGGGCACTGCAGCGCCGCCAATATTGTCATGTGACACTGTGACAGCAGGGATGAGGGCGACAGCTTACCCTCCGTCGTTGGGGCACAAGCTCCAGGCTAGGCAGCCAGGCGTGTCGGCGCATGCCTGCGTGCATGAGGCAGACTAGTCCAGTGAAACCACTTGCCGGTGTTCAGGCCTCGTACAGTCAATTGTGGTGCATGCAGCAACTGGCAGGCAGCCAAAGGGGCCACTCTGCACCCAGCTTTTGCCCTGGCAATGCACAACTGCCACAGCTTCCTGGTGGCTGCCCGTCCGCCGGGAACCATTGCCTGTCCAAATCCTGCCCGCCCTGTCCTAATGCTCACCTGGCAGCACTCTGCGGGGTCTTTGGTGGTCATGTTGAACAGTGTAATTGGGTCCACATCGCTCCTCAGGTTGCTCTGTGGCAGGTACATGCACTGCCCCACTTGGTAGGGGTTGGGCGGCGGGTACTTGGTGGCTACCTGGGTGGCCTCCCGCACCACATAGCCGCTGAGGAAGGGCATGGTGTAGTTGACACCAGGGGGAGATGTGAGGGAGCCCTTGGCCCAGAAGCGCAACGAGGTCTCTGCGGGGGCAGCCGTACAAGGGAAGGAGAGCGACACTGAGAATTGCAGTTGCAAGGAAGCCACCCACAGGAAGCCTTAACTGCCCTACACCCACTATTTGCGTGCTTGCCCTCTAGCTTTCGTTACCATACACGGGCATGCCCTCCAGCTCTGCTTGGTGCTTCAGAATGCATGTGTTGCCCTGTGTCACACTGCCGTACCCGTCAGAGCACCCGCACAGCCGGGATGGAGCGAGGCCAAGCGTAGGCTTGCAAGGTGCTGAGGGACAGCAGCCTGTCAGACACATCTGCTCGTGGGAAGACAGTCATTACAGTCACGTGGGATGGCAGCCACCAGGTTTGCACACTGTCCCATTGAGCACTGGAAAGTGGCAGCTGGAAAGTGGCAGCTCAAACTTTGCAAAGGCCCTGCTGGCTGCACGCAACATCAGGTCACCCGCGGTGCAGTGTCTGCACCCGGCGCGTGCTGTGCAAGCGTCGCAGCACTGTGACGCATTAACGTCGGTGAGCGTCAGCAGCTCTGTTCCTTGGGCATTGAACTGAGGCATGGCCCGGCAAGTGCCCAGCGGGAATGATGGCGGCGGCTCCGCCCATTTCAATGTGGAGTTGTCAAACGGGCGGAGCGGAGCACCGCCAAGCGTGACATCAATGGCAGAGGCTCGCACTGCTAGGGAAGTCACAATGCCCGACAGAAGAAGAAGAAGAAGAATACGCCATTAGGCGTGGGTTGAGGAAACCAGCGGAGGTGTGGGTCCCCTTACGGGGCCCCCCTCCGCGGGCTACCGGAAATGCCCGACACCAGCCCTGGCTTGGGGTGCACAGCTTGCCAGCCCTTGGGCAGCTTGGTCCAGCAAGTTGTCTGCGCAGGGTGGCCAGGCCAGAAGCGGGCGAGGCAGGGGAGGGCAGGCAGGCGACCGGTGACTTCATGGCCGCTGCAGGCAAACGGCAAGAGGCCTAGGCAAGAGGCAGGTTGAAGTCTTGAAAATTGACGCCGTGAACGTCCATGAGTCAGCATCGATGCTGCTGACAATTGGACCATGGGACAGATGCAAGCTGTGCTCCGGGGCAGGGCGGGAGCAGGCGAAGCCTGCCATGGGCAGGAGCAAGCTTGCAGCAAGGGCGCAACTTGACCTGCTGCCAGCCCAAGCACTCATGCGTAACATGAGTATTGCCAGGAGCGACAACAAGCTCACCAAGTTTTGCTCGGCATCGTCTTTGAAGATCCAGGCGCCGCACTGAGGCGTTTGGAAGCACAAGGCACAGCAGTCGGCTGGCTCCTGCATTCCGCAGAGCAGCATCAGGAGATTCATATATACACGCCTGGTGCAGCATCATGCAACCCTAGCTGCATCGGCAACAGGGAGAATTCCCTCTTATTTTCCGCGTTAGCCAGCTGAGCTGGTGCCCCACCCACACGCATGCTGAGGTGCCCCAGCGCGCTACAACTGCTTCACACCACACGTGAGAGACATTGCAAGCAGGCAAGAGTCTCTGCAGTAAGGCCGCACCTGGCAGCACCTG
The DNA here is from genome assembly GCA_002896455.3 of Chlorella sp. ArM0029B. Classification (NCBI taxonomy): domain Eukaryota; kingdom Viridiplantae; phylum Chlorophyta; class Trebouxiophyceae; order Chlorellales; family Chlorellaceae; genus Chlorella; species Chlorella sp. ArM0029B. The sequence goes on along the minus strand of JTEE01000011.1, from coordinate 829,931 downwards.
GTGTTCCCCTTCACCTTGCCTCCCGCAGTGATGTCTCCACCAAACAGATCTGTGTCAGGGAACACCCAGCAGTGGCCGCCGCCCTGTGCTGCGAGCTCTGTAAACGCCGGCAGGGGTGTGAGCTGGGTGGTGAGCTTCGGCTGCGGTGCCGGCGCTGGCGGGGACTGTGAACCTGCGTGCAGGCTTTGCTTTGCTTTTTCGGGCTTACAGTCTGTTTATCCGCAAAGAAACTCGCGACACAGACCCCCAAGAGACAGCTTGGGGCTGTGGGAAATAAAAACAATGCAAAAGCAGAAGATAGGCGGGGAGCTACTGTACAATTGGGACGGGTATAGACTGGTATGT
>JTEE01000011.1:815421-828281 GCA_002896455.3 Chlorella sp. ArM0029B | reverse complement strand
CGGTGTTGACCGTCAGACCCCATTGCTGGCAGTACTGCTGCAGCAGGTCCAGCTGGCGCTGCAGGCCTGCTGCCGAGGTCGCCAGCAGGGTGGTGTCGTCTGCATAGAGCAACGGTGGCATGGGGCCGCTGCTGCCCTTGAGCACGGGCAGGTCGAGCTGCTCCCCCCGCTGTGCAGTCAAGGTAGGCTCTCACGCATTGAGACGCCCTGGATGTGATGTTACGCAAGTTAACTTACGAACGTTCTTGCCCGAGTCCCGCGGGCCTGCCGCCGGCACACGACCTGCCCAGCCGCTGTCCAAGGCCGCCCACCAACCTGCGAGGCCTACAGCTGCTGCCCAGATCAGCATCGCTGGCTGCTGCCACCGCGTGCCTCTCTGCCGTCCCTCGGCATCGTTCGACATGTCGTACTGGCTTGTAAAAGGCAATACATCTTGGGTTTGGAAGGTGTCAGGCTGGCGTGAAAGGCGGCGGGTGGGCGGCGGCGCCCTAGCACGCCACAGCATGCACGAGCCGGCTCCGCTTGTATCCTTGCCTTAAATGAGATAATATGCCGTGCAAAATTCATGTGGCGCCACCAGTGTCAGCGTGTTTGATTTGTTTATATTAAGGGAGGTAGGAGCCTTTGAGTGCAAGGGTTGTGAGCAGGCCAGCGCTGTGCAGGGAGCCAGCTGCTGGGCGGCGCTGCGTTGCAGGTGCCACCGCCGAAGCAGCGCCAGGGAGTGAAGTTTCCTTCATAAACTAATTAAACGCATCAAAACAAGGAGACGCGATGAGCAAAAATTCCCAGCTATAAAGCGCCCTCTGAATGGCAGGTTGATTCGAGGGTAATATAAAACGTTCATGTGCCATTGAAAGGCCCATTAAATGTAATGGTGCCGACAAGCTGGCAGCCGCTGCCAGATGACATGTCACTGAGACCGTGTGTGGGCAGGATGGACAGTGAAAACCAGAACTGCGGCGCTGGAGAACCCGATTGTTGGACCAGCGCGCGCTGTACAGGTCTCCTGCGCACATGTGCGCACATGTGCGTAGGCGATCCTCTCAAAAAGTGACTGCAGGTGCAGGCGCCAAGCCGCCCCTCATGCCGTGTCTCGCGCAAGCGCCGCCGGCTTGCACGCCTGAACAGGATCAACGGAGCTTGGCTGGCTCTGCAGGGGGGACTGCCCCTCCGGCGTGGCACCGCTTGGTTGGCTGTGCTGGGGGGATTGCCCCTCTGGCACGGTAGTCCTTTCTGCTGAGCCTTGTGGGGGCGTGGGTGGAGGGCTTGAGCTGCCTGGCGGGGTGGAAACCCGGCGCACTCTGGCTGCCAGCCAGGCGGCCAGCAGGGCAATGATCTGTGCTGTATTTGGGCGCCCCTCGGGGTGCTGAGACATGCAGTCCTTGATCAGCGTGGCCACCTCTTGGGGGCACTCCTCGGGCACCCTGCACCAGCGGTGGGCATGGAGCGTGAGTTGTGTGTGTGGCAGATGCACGAAGGTATCTGAGTACCGGTACTCAGGTGGATAGACGGCATGCTCGTGGAGCAGCATGGACCAGCATGGAGTGAATCTACATAGCTCAAGCACTTTGTTGAGAGGGCATACCAGCTGGCTATGACGTTGCGTGGGGATGTGCCGTACATGGGAGGGCATGCATGTCCCTGTGTGAGCCCCCCAGAGTTGCGGGCAGCTCACCTGACCTGACGCATGTGCCCGCGAACTGGTGTCATCCCCGTGCAAATCTCCCAGACCACCACCCCTGCAGTCAAAAGTATGGACAGGCAGGCATGTGGTGAAAGCCACTCATCCCCAGCCTCTGCAGAAGCGGGCATGAAACCACAGGCAGGCAGCCTGCAGGCAGCAGGTAACTGCGCCTGTCCCCTCACCATACGCGTAAACGTCTGCCGAAGTGCAGCAGCGAGTGCCCATCAGCTGCTCCGGAGCCGCCCACGCATAGGTGCCCACAGACACTGCGGCAAGGGAGGGCACACATGTGCAGCAGTTCAAGGGCACCCGTGTTGCCGCAGCTCTCCATCCCACAATCTGTGCATGTCCAGCTGGCGCGCTTGGCATTGCCTATGCACGGCAGCCCAGCACACCGTTATATACGATGCCCCAGCTGCCTCACCGCTGCTGCCGGAGAGCGCGCTCTGTGTGGCCGGCACCATGCGTGCCAGGCCAACATCCCCCACTTTGGCCTGGCCGTGAGCGGTGATGAAGACGTTGGGGGACTTGACATCGAGGTGCAGGATCTTGCGCCTGCAAGAGGGTGCTTGCATGGCACCTCACGAATCCTGCGTAATCTGCGTGGCTGCAGGCCTCCCACAACGCAACAAGAATGAAGCAGGCAATGGCCGCATGCTCTGCTGCGCAGCCGCGCACCTGTGCAGGTAGTCCAGCCCGCGTGCCACGTCAATAGCGATCGACAAACCCCTGCAGCCCCAGGCAGCCACAGTGCCGGGTTGTGTGCTCGACAGTTGGGCAGAGCACCGTAGCTAGCACGCAGTTGCAGGCGCCCTCACTGCAGCCTATCCGCACACAATCTCTGCCACATGCTGGTCTGTACCACACACGGTGCCCTGCATTGGCTGGTGCTGCTCACATCACTGACCATCCATACGGACCATCCACACTGGCAGGCAGTTGGCCGGCGACGCTCACATCAAAGCTCACCTCTTGTGCCAGTTGACCTTGCCGGTGTGGATGGCCCGCCACAGCGTGCCGCCCTTCCTGCAAGCAGGCAGGCAGGGTTGGGTGGGTGGGAGCCCGGGCACCATCCGTCAACAGGCTAGCTTGCACCCACTGGGCACTACATGGCAGTCTTGCCATTATGGCAGTTTTGTGAAGAGTGCCGAGCCGCACAATAGTGGGGAAGGCACGATCACAGAGCGCAGCGCAGCACAGCACAGCCCAGCACAGCACAGCACACTCACATCAGCTCTGTCACGATGACGACCTCATGCTGATTGATGGAGGCTCCCATGAAGCGTGCCTCCCATGAAGGCAACCAGATGCCTCCCATGAAGGCAACCAGATGCCTCCCATGAAGGCAACCAGATGCTGGCTCCTGCAGGCGGGGAGGTAGATCAGTAGGTGGGGTTTAACAAGTAGCTGCAGCATACAGGGAGGAAGCGGCTGCAAGCACGTGCAGTCTGCCCGTGCAGAAACCACTCAAACGACACCTGGTGCTTCAGCTGCGTAGTACACCCTACAGTCCATCACGTACCTGCAGCTCTTCAGGATGGCCACCTCCCGCATCATCTCCTCGGGGTCCACCTCGCCTGCCGTCTCAGCCTTGATCACCTGCAGCCCAAGCAGTGGGGCAGAGAGAGGGGCAGGGGGCAAACGAGACATCTGGCCACATGAGTCAATGGGTGCGAGATGGAAACACTATGCCTGTTCCATTGGTCAACAACCTACAGTGAAGCAAAAGGCACTCTGAATTCAAACGGCTTGTGGACAGCAGTACACACCTTGATGGCGGCCGGCTCCGACCCAAGCAGGCCCCGGAACACCGTGGCAAAGTGGCCGGCCCCAAGCTTCACAGGCTGCCCGGTCGCCGAGTCTGCAAGCACCACAAGTGGGGGCAGGCAACGGGGTGACAAGGCAATCGACGTAGCTGTGCCCGCAGGCGAGGCAGGAGTGTCAGCGCGGGGTGCGGCCGCTGCCAAGAGTGCCTGCTGCGCTCCACTACCGAAGTGTCTGCTGCTCTCCCAGCTCACCAGCATCGGTGGTGTAATCGGCAGTGGTCAGCAGCGCAGAGGCAAAGGGCAGCTCTGGGATGGGCCCACTGCCGGTGGGGCTGCCCAGAGCGGTGCTGCCGCTGGCGACGCCCTCGAGCATGCACGCCTCCCCGCTAGGCAGGGAGGCTGCTGGGCTGGTGCCCGGAAGCGGTGAAGAGCGGCCGCCTCCGTCACCCCCAGACAGCCTGCGGTATGCAGAGTCCACTGCAGCAGGCGGGGATTGCCCAGTGGGAGTTGGGCACTGCATGGCATTGCAGGAGCTGGACAGCAGGCATAGCATGCATGACCTGGCGACGGATATGTATTTGAACCAGCACTTTGCTGCACAGCAGCAGTATAGTAGTGCCCAAGGCAGTGGTGCAGTTGCAGGTTGCAGGTGCAGCAGCAGCCGCTTCCCTGTGCACCTGTCTAATAGGTGCACAGGGAAGCACTTGCAGGCGGTCCCTCACGCTCTTTCAGGTTGGCGTCCATCTCCTTGGCAAATCTTTCAGACGACTTCTGCTTGTGCAGCTTGTGCCGACTTCTCAGAACAAAGCCTGCGGTGGCGATGCGCGTGTCAGAGGGGGGGAATTGTGGCGATATTTTGCAGGTTGGCAGTGCCCCCACACAGGCGAGACACCAGGCACAGAGGCAAGTAAGGGCAGGCCAGCCGGCAGGCAGGTGACGAGTCAGGCATGAGCAGGCTGGCGCACAGGCAGGCAGGCTAACAGGACGCGCCTGCTGTCAGGGCCGCAAGAGCAGCAAACCCTCCTGCCACGCCGCCGGCAATGGCGCCGACTGCAGGATCGTCGTGTTCCTCTTCAAGCACAACGTAGCCCGACAGCACCGGCACTGTGTAGTTTGCACTGCTCCCTCGAGCCCAGAACTGCAGGGTGCTGTCTGCAAAGCAGACAGGTTGCACAGGAAAGGGAGCGGGGCCAGCCGTTGATGCTGGGTTGGTGCCCGCTCGTCTTCCTCACCCATGCTGCCTAAGGCTGCTTGCGCTCATCTTTTTCCCCAGCACCACATGCAGACGTCGACGGGGGATCCGTGTTGCGGTAGGCGCTGTGGACGAACGGCCGGCGTCTCTCCTTGTAAGCCACGCATCAGCTGCAGGCATATCACCAGCAGCAGCTGCATGCGCTTGCCTGAGACATCTGCATCTGACGCAATGTGGGGCTGGCGCCTCAGGCCACAAATCCAGCCTTCGGCGAAATGTTGATAACCATCGTCGCAGCTGCAGGTGGCAAGGCTGGGCAGAGAATTCTGTGAATGCGCACCCGTAAATGAAGTCGGGGCGCCTGCGCTGCTCAGATGCAATTTACAGAGCTCACCCCTCATCGCGGGGGAAAAAAGGAAAGGAAAGGATACACCCTAAGGCGTGGAGTTGAGGAAACGACACCGACTTGACGCTTGGAGCACGGTGAGCTACCATTGAATACGCGCGACCACTCTCCCTGTGGCACGGGCTTGCCCAAGTTACTGGGCCGATTGTCCACCTTTCCGACCGCGGGGGCACAGGCTCCAGGCTTGACAGCCAGGCGTGTTGGCGCATGCCTGTGCGCAGGGGGACAGGCTCGATGCAAAATGATGGCCATCTATGCATGCAAACGCAAACAGGCAATTGTGTGCATGCAGCATGTCCCCCGGTCTGGCCCACAGCCCAACAGCCGAACAGGGACAGTCCGCCCATACCCAGTCCGCTGCTGCCGTGGACTTGCCGCTGATGCAGCTTGCTGTGGCATCTGCGTGCGTGGAACTAAGTGGAACTGCGCCCGTCCGGAAACGCCCTGCCCAACCCGCCTGCGTGCTCACCTGGCAGCACTCTGCGGGGTCTTTGGTGGTCATCTTGAACTCACGCAGTGGGCTCACATCAGTCTTCAGGTTGCTCTGTTCCAGGTACATGCACTGACCCTCTCGGTAGGGGTCGGGCGGCGGATACGTGGTGGCCACCTGTGTGGCTTCGTGCACCACAAAGCCGCTGAGGAAGGGAACGGTGTAGTCGACACCAGGGGGAGATGTGAGGGAGCCCTTGGCCCAATAGAGCACGTCGTCCTCTGCATGGAGAAAGGCATCAAAACTGATCAAGGGTGCCACCAGTGCATGCTTAATTCGACCGCTCTGAGGAACGAGCCGTGTCAATCCACTGATGTTGAAGGACCCTATAACAAAGGGTGCTTGCGTAATGCTTCAAAGAATAGACTAGAATAGCGTCACCACTAATCACCACTGAGCTGCAGCCACACACCTACAATCGAAGCCCCTTCAGGGCACCTAGTCAAGCTTCATGCACGACAAAACTGCGTCCCAGCCGTTGCCTTGCTCTCACCGTACACGCTCCCGCTCTCGAGCTCTGCTTGGTGCTTCAGAACGCACGTGTTGCCATGTGTCAAGTTGCCATATCCGTCGGAGCACCTGCACAGTAAGGTGCACGCTGGACAGAAAGAAGACTCAAGAAGTCAAAGCACACAGAAGCCTGGCAGCCTGGCATTCATGCAGGCACTCAAGTGCGCGTGCTGGCGGCCAACAGGCATGCAAGCTGCCCCGGTAGATCAATCAATCAATCATTTACATTTCAAGTCCAGGGGGAGCCAGCAAGGTCTCATGGGACAGGGTGGGGGGTGAGTGTATCAGAATGTAGTTTGTAGAGCACACCCGCTGGCAGCTTGAACTTCAAGGATCAGCTGCTAACCAAGCAGGCCGCATCAACTTGCCTTGAAGGCAACCCCTGCACCCTGCACTCACCCGGATGGCTGAGGGCAAAAGACCCAGTTTGTGCAGCTGCCAGGCGGCTGCTGCTGTGCGCAAGCACTGCAGCACGCTGTTGCATTCACGTCGCTGAGTGTCAGTAGCTCTGTTCCTTTAGCGTTAAACTGGGGCAAGGCACGGCAAGTCTCCTGTTCGTAGGATCGCGGTGACGTCCATTGAAAAGTCGAGGTGTCGAGCCCGCGGAGCGGGGCATCGTCATGCGTACCCTCAAGCTTGGCACCCTCGAGCGTGGCATTCATGGCAGAGCCTGGCACAGCTAGCGAAGTGACAAGGCCAGACACCAGCCCTGGGCTGGGGTGCGCAGCCTGCCAGCTCCAGGACAGCTTGGTCCAACAAGTTGTCTGCGGGTGGCCAGGCCAAAGGCGAATGAAGCAGGCAGGGGGCTGCCCGTCAGTTGGCGGTGCCACACTGCCGTTGCCGCTGGCAGCCGGCCCAGAGGCAGCAGCAAAATTGCAGGACGCACGCACTGCGTGAGCAACTGGCAGTGGCAGGAGTAGTGTGTGGGCGCGACAAGTTGCGCCACTGCCAGCCCAAGCACACACAACTACTGGTCAAGCTGATTGTTGCTGCTGCTGAAATACATGACTCACCACGTTTGCAGCGGCGTCTGCCTTTATGGTCCACGCGCCGCACTGAGGCGTCTGCAGGCACAGGGCGCAGCAGTCGGCTGGCACCTGCACTCCAGAGGCAGCATGGAAAGAATCAGGCAGAGCGAGGGTGCCGGGATGCACAGGCAACGGGGAGTGCTGCGTTCGACTTGCCGGTTTGCGGCACCTTTGGCCGGCGCCTCACCTCCACGCTTGCTGCAGACGTTCAAGCCAGGCAGAATGCGTCGCACCTGGCAGCACGTGGTGTTCCCCTGCACCTCGCCGCTCACTGCGATGTCTCCACCAAACAGGTCTGTGTCCTGAAACACCCAGCAGCGGCCGCCCGCTGCTGCCAGCTCGGTGAATGGCGGCAGGGGTGTGAGCTGGGCGGGCTTGTTGGCAAGCTCCGGCTGCGGTGCCGGCGCTGCCGCTGCGGTGTCCTCGGACCTGCTGCAGGCGGGGTTTGTGCACCTGGGAATGGATCGGTGGTCTGCACGCAAAATGACCGGCAGGCTGAGGCGCAACAGGAGGGCCCCTTACGCCCAGTATCGTGACGGCGCCGACCTACTCGGCCCCAGTCCAGACCCTACCTGCGAGGCAGAGAGCTGAACAGATCAGCAGCAGCAGAAACACCATCTCAGCTGACCAGCTCGCGGGCTTGCACCACTGCCTTTGGCATGCGTGCCTCTCCGACTTCCGCGCGGTGTCGTTTGCCCTGTTTGGATGACCGGTGGAATGCATTACGTCCTCAGCACAACGGTTCAAGGAAGAGCGGTGCGGCCAGGCTCGAAATGGGTGGGCGGGCCAAGGCCGACCCGCAGCGTGGCACAGCATGCACGAGCGCGCTGGGCGACAGCCGAAAGCGGATGCTGCATTGCTTGCAAATCCAAGTAGTGTCTATGAGTGGCATGCGCCCACTCGTGGATCGAAGAGATCTTCTCAGCACACAACCAAGACATGAGCTGGCAAGCTGGCAGCGCAAGCAATGGCGCCTGCACAGCAGCCGCTGCTCCCAACGCCCCATCGGCAGGGTGAAGGCTGAGCATGGGGAGGCAAGCAGACACACCTGGCAAACACGTGACTCAGAGTTCCCAGTAGGATGCTGGCCAGCCCTGCTTCAGCCGTTACTTAGAGCATCCGGTACCAAAGCAGCCCTGCGATGCATGACGTGGCTGCCTGTCGACGCGCAGCACAGCCCTAGCTTGCCAGCGAGGCAGGGCCAAAAACAGTCAGGGATGGCACCAATGGGGGCGAAGGGCAGTCCAAAGAGCAGGGGCAGACGCAGCTGCAGAGCACTCGGGGCTTCTCATTCACCATCGCTGCCACAACAACCAAGGACCGAGAGGCAGCGGCAGCAGCGGCGGCAGCAGCCGCTCAGGCCATCCAGGCCCTCCATGCGACCCGCACTTGGAGACATAAGGTCGAAGACCTAGAGCGAAGGGAGGTCCAGCGCTGTGCAGCGAAGTGCAGCCCGCAGGAGTGGCCCTCAGGCAGCTGCTTGTGTCCTGGTTGCGCAACGGCAGCAGACAGCATCCCGGCGCCATGGGCCCAACGCTTTGCCAGGAGAGCCAGGAGAGCCAGGAGAATGATGAGTGGAAGCTGAAATGAGCTGCAGCGGCAGCCCCCGCTCGAGCGGCGGCAGCGGGGGCAGCGGCATCTTCAGGCAGCAGCCCTCAGAGCCAGCGGGCGGCTGTTGGTTGTATTCTGCCCATCGCGTAATCTCCTTTCGCTACACTGTACGTTCTTTTTACAATGGAGGTTGCCTTCTGACGCTACTTGGGCGAATCAAATGAAAAGGCAGCCCAGGAGCTTCAATCTACACCAGCTAATGCCACTGGTAAACAGACTGGCTAGCGCAACTTCCCGTAGCGCTACTTCCCGGGCAGTTCTTGTGCAAATGGGCTGGGCAGTGAGGGACCGGTTGCCGCTACTGTGGGGGGCCTCTGGCGGCCAGTAGAGCTTTGGTTGAGGGACTGCCCTTCTGGCGTGGCACTGCTTGGTTGGCTGTGCTGGGGGGACTGCCCCTCCGGCACGGTAGCCCTTTCTGCTGAGCCTTGTGGGGGAGTGGGTGGAGGGGCAGAACTGCCTGGCGGGCTGGAGCTTGGCCGGACCGTGGCTGCCAGCAAATCGGCCAGTCGGGCAATGATCTGTGCTGTTGTGGGGCGCCCCTCGGGGTGCTGCGACATGCAGTCCTGGATCAGAGTAGCCACCTCCTGGGGGCACTCCTCGGGCACACTGCACCGTCAGGGGCATGCAAGGGATGCGTGAGATTTGTAAGGCGGGTGAACTGACAGGTTCACTCGTGAGTGAAGCAGACCTGTGTGCGCTGCATGCACTGTGCGAGTGGGAGGCATGGGGCAGATGTGCTGCACGTGTGCAGGTGGGACCGTCCTGTGACAGCTGCGCAAGCGAGTGCAAGGAGCAGTTGAGGGAGGTCACTCTAGATGTCTTTTGCGTTGAGTGAGTACGGGCAGTTGAGGGGAGGGGGTGCTTCAGTGGTGAGTGCCTGTCAGGGAGTTTGCTATGACCGCGTCTCTGTGGGTTCCCGCGCACCTGACCTTCCGCATATGGCCTCGCACTGGAGTCATCCCTGTGCAGATCTCCCAGAGAACCACCCCTGCATTCCGGTGGGTGGGCAGGCAGACAGGATTGCAGTGGGCACTGGCTTGCAGCGCCTGCACGCAGGCATGGCATCCAAGGGCAGTGCAGCAGCAACAGTCTGCCGAAGGCAGGACGCATGCAGCTGCACCTGTCCCCTCACCGTACGCGTACACGTCTGCCGCAGTGTAGCAGCGCGAGCCCATGAGCTGTTCCGGAGCCGCCCATGCATAGGTGCCCACAGACACTGCATCAGCCAGCAGGGGTATCCAAGCGAGAGTAATTGTGCGGTGCATCTCTTATTCTAACTGCGGCACAGAAGGCTGGGCATTCCGTTTGCAAGGGAGCCCGGCACAGCGCCCCAGGAAGAGCCCCAGCTGCCTCACCGCTGCTGCCGGACAGCGCGCTCTGTGTGGCGGGCACCATGCGCGCCAGGCCCACGTCCCCCACTTTGGCTCTGCCGTGCTCTGTCAAAAAGACGTTGGGGGACTTGACATCCAGGTGCAGGATCTTCCGCCTGCAGGGGTGGCTCGCTCGCATCTTGCGGAGCGCTGCTCGGCCAGCACATGTGGAAGCAGTCTCCGCTCACACATCATACATACAGACGCAGCCAAGCGTGATGCACTAGACCAGTCGTTACAGCGGCTGCAATGCAAGACTGCCCGGCAGCGCACCTGTGCAGGTAGTCCAGCCCGCGTGCCACGTCAATAGCGATCGACAAACCCCTGCAGGAGGCGGCAGCCAGGTGCCAGGGGGTGTCCTCGGCAGTCAGGCAGAGTGTGGTAGCCAGGCCCGCAGTAGCAGGAACCAGCCGCCCTTGCTGCCAGTGCTCCAGTCCGTCGGGGCGACGTGTCCATACACACTACATCACACGTGCGCTCGATCCGACACACTGTTCTGTGCCACACTCAGTGCCCTGGATTGTCCTATGCTGCTCACATCAAAGCTCACCTCTTGTGCCAGTTGACCTTGCCGGTGTGGATGGCCCGCCACAGCGTGCCGCCCTTCCTGCAAGCAGGCAGGTGTGTGTGTGTGTTACAGTCAACCCGCATAGTAGGCCCTATTGGACCGGGACAGGGGGCGGATAGGCTCTGGCGGACCGTAAGCGTACACAACATTAATCAATCAAAGCAGTACAGTTGAGGAACACAACTGCAACGCTTTTTTAGGTGGGTGGGAGCCCGGGTACAGCACAGCACAGCACAGCACGGCACGGCACGGCACGGCACGCTCACATCAGCTCTGTCACGATGACGACCTCGTGCTCATTGATGGATGCTCCCATGAAGGCAACCAGGTGCTGGCTCCTGCGGGAGAGAAGCAGCGGCAGCCAGTCGGGGCGGGCGGCTTAGATCCGCACAACGGAGGTGGCAATTAAGCGCTGCACTCTCAACTGCCGTGCCACAGCTGCCATGCTACACCTGGCGGCAGGCGGAGCCGCAGCAGCAGGTGAGCTTGGATACACAGGGGCGGCACACAAAGAGAAGCAGCTACAGATTGCAGGTGCATGCGCATGCCGCAGCAACATGCTGCAGCTAATATTTGCTGTTCACACAACCAGCTAACCTGGTGCAGCCGAGCGTACTACCCCCTGCAGTACCACTCGCCTGCAGCTCTTCAGGATGGCCACCTCCCTCATCAGCTCCTCGGGGTCCACTTCGCCAGCCGTCTCAGCCTTGATCACCTGCCCAGGCGCACAGCAAGCGAGGCTGCTGCTAGTGTGTGCTAGGATTCTTGGGCAGCGTATGCCTGCCAACGTTGTTCTAACAGCTGGAGGCGCTCTGCGTTTAATTGGCTTGTCGAAAGATATGTACTGACCTTGATGGCGGCCGGCTCCGACCCAAGAAGGCCCCTGTACACCGTGGCAAAGTGGCCCGACCCAAGCTTCACAGGCTGCCCGGTCGCTGGGTCTGCAAGCACACCAAGAGGGGGCAGGCAACGGGGATCACAAGGAAAAAGCGATGTTTTGTTTCAGCAGGAGAGACAGCACACAGGCAGCGGCACACTTGGCAAGGCTCGTGCCGTGAGTGCCTGCTGCACTTCAACCAGTGCCTGCTGCTCTTCTTGCTCACTCTTGTCAATCGTATAGTCGGTGGTCGTGAGCAGGTTTGCGGCAAAGGGAAGCTCAGGGATGGGACCACTGCCGGTGGCGCTGCCCCAAGCGGTGGTGCCACTAACGGCGCCCTCAAGGGTGAGCGGCTCCCCGCTGGGCAGGGAGGCTGCTGGGCTGGTTCCCGGCCGCGGTGAGGAGCGGTTGCCTCCACTCTCCTGCTGCCGACGGAATGCAGAGTCCACTGCAGCATGTGGGTGCGCCCGGGGTGGTGGGGAATTGTGAGTCGTTGTGGGAGCTGCACAGCAGCATAGCATGCATAGCAGGGCAGCATAGCATGCATAGCTGGCCTGCTCTTGGAAGTAGGGGCCAGGGCAGAGGTACTGCAGCAGCCGGCTGCGTCCAGTGAAGATGCACAGGGAAGCACATGCAGCCGGCGAGCAGCTCACGCTCTCTCAAGTTGGCGTCCATTTGCTTGGCAAATTCGACAGACGACTTGTGCCTCCGCAGCTTGCGCCGGCGCCACAGCAAGAAGCCTGCAGCGGCAATGCTTGAGACGGCGGTGGTAGAACCCCGCAAGGCAGGCACCAGGCTCCGAGGCAGGCAGGAACAAGCAGGCAGGCAGGTAGTCTGGCAGGCAGGCAAGCTAGTTGAGGGCCAGAGTTGAGAAGCACCTGCTGCTGCTAGTACTGCAAGCCCTCCTGCAACGCCGCCCGCAATGGCGCCGACTGCGACACCGCTGCTGTCCGGTTCAGCTTCATGCATGACGTAGCCAGCCAGCATCGGCACCGTGTAGTTGTCGCTGCTTCCTCGAGCCCAGAACTGCAGAGTGAGGTCTGCATCAGGCAGCAGAGGGCAGGGAGAGGGATTTTGTGAGGCAGCAGCCAAGCACGCTACAGGCCAGACGTGTACCACCAGCTTGTGCACGCTCGTCTTCCTTGATCACAAGCCATCACCCAGCCAGCCACCCAGCCAGCCATCACCCACCCAGCCAGCAACTAGCAACCAGTTCACAAGCAAGCAGAAAGCAGCGAAGGGGCGACCCACCCGCCCTCGGGCGGGTGAGAAGGTCGCCTCGCCCGTCTCCCAGGGCTCTTTTGTTGAGCGGTCAGTGGCAATCAGAGCAGCAGCGGCGCGGCGTCCGGTGGAGCTCG
>JTEE01000011.1:762297-814636 GCA_002896455.3 Chlorella sp. ArM0029B | reverse complement strand
CTGTGTTTCCCCTGCTCCTCCTCCCTGCTTGCAATCCTGGCGTACACTTTCCAGGGGTCTTTGTCGCACTTCGTGTTGCGGAATCAAGACTGTAACTCTCCAAAAGCAAAAGCAAAAAGCTGCCGTGCTCCTCGCTTCTGCATCCATTTCCCAGCCCGACACTGTTCCATTTGGGATTATGTATTGCAGTTTGCGTTGCAATGCAGCAACAGAAGGTTCAGGCAACTATCACAGGCTGCAGATGCGCGTGCAGGCTGTTGCTTACTGGAGACCTCCGCATTTGATGCCAGGTAGGGCGGGTGCCACAGGCCACAGACCCAGCCGGGGCTGATGTAGCCGTGCCCGTTGTCACAGCTGCAAGGGCAGGTGGCACAGCTGTGCAGGGCTTTGACAATGTGCGTACCAGGCAGGCAGCCGTGGGAAGCGCGCAGTGCAGCGCCTTTAATTTTGTCAAGTGACACTGTGACAGCAGGGATGAGAGAGCGACAGCTTACCCTCCGTCGTTGGGGCACAAGCTCCAGGCTTGGCAGCCAGGCGTGTCGGCGCATGCCTGTGTGCACAAGGCAACTTCAACCAGTGAAATAACTTGCAGGTGTCCAGACCTCGTAGATTCAGTTGTGGTGCGTGCAACCTGCACTCCTCCCCCACTGCAGCCACTGGCAGCCAGCCAAAGGGGCAACTTTGTTCCCAGCTGCTGCCCTGGCAATGCGCCCGCTGCCGCAGCTTCCTAGTGGCTTCCCGCCCGCTGTCCAAATCTTTCCCGCCCTGTCATAATGCTCACCTGGCAGCACTCTGCGGGGTCTTTGGCGGTCATGTTGAACAGTGTCATTGGGTCCACGTCGCTCTTCAGGTTGCTCTGTGGCAGGTACATGCACTGGCCCACTTGGTAGGGGTCGGGCGGGGGGTACTCGGTGGCCACCTGGGTCGCGTCGCGCACCAAGAAGCCGCTGATGAAAGGCACAGTGTAATCGACGCCAAGTGGGAATGTGAGGGAGCCCTTGGCCCAGTGGCGCAACGAGGTCTCTGCGGGGGCAGCCGTGCAAGGGGAAGGGCAGCAACACTGAGCGTGGCAGTTGGAAGGAAGCCACCCGCAGACACCCAAGCAAGCTTCGAGCGTGGCAGCACCTGGCCAGTACCTCAGAAGTGCCCTACTACCCACCATACACGGGCTTGCCCTCCAGCTCTGCTTGGTGCTTCAGAATGCAAGTGTTGCCCGGTGTCACATTGCCATACCCATCAGAGCACCTGCACAGCCGGGATGGAGCGAGGCCAAGAGTAGGCTCGCAACGTGCTGGCAACCAAAATCTTCTGGTGGGCGGGCAAGCGCGTGGGCTGGCAGCCAACCGGCTTGCACACTGTCCTATTGGGCACTGGCACCTCTGGAAAGTGCCCCCTTGACTTTTTTAAGCCCCTACTGGCTGCACGCAGCATCAGGACACCCGCAGTGCAGTGCCTGCACCCGGCACTCACCCAGATGGCTGAGGGCAGAAGACCCAGTTTGTGCAGTTACCAGGTGGCTGCAGCCCTGTGCAAGCGTCGCAGCACTGTGACGCATTCACATTGCTGAGCGTCTGCAGCTCTGTTCCTTGGGCATTGAACTGAGGCATGGCCCGGCAAGTGCCCAGCTCCTGTGATGGCGGCGGCTCCGCCCATTGAAGAGTTGAGTTGTCGAACGGGCGGAGCGGAGCACCGGCAAGCGTGGCATCAATGGCAGAGGCTTGCACTGCCAGCGATGTCACAACGCCAGACACCAGCCCTGGCTTGGGGTGCACATCTTGCCAGCCCTTGGGCAGCTTGGTCCAGCAGATTTTCTGCGGGGTGGCCAGACCAGAAGCGGGCGAGGCAAGGGGGGTGAGGGCAGCCTCATCTGAACACAGGAGGCTGGAGGCGGTTTACAAACAGCTTCCGGGCAGCTTTCTGGCAGGAGGCCAGCACCACGCAGCTTCCTGGCAGCTTCCGGTCAGCTTCGTAGCATGAGGCAAGTGGCAGGAGACCCCTGGCTTGAAGTAAGGAGGGACACTGCAGATGCCGCAGGGGCTTGAGACAATCCCGAGCTGAGCCAGGATTGTTGGAGGCACGCCGTGCAGCGGCAGGGCCAAACTCACCTCATTCTTCTCGGTATCGCTTTTGAAAGTCCAGGCACCACACTGAGGTGTTCGCAGGCACAGGGCGCAGCAGTCCGCTGGCTCCTGCATTCCTCAGTGCAGCATGAAGAGAAAAGAAACGGTTGGACCATGTGTAGCAGGCCAGAGAGGGGCGCGTCATCTGTCTAATTGCAGGGCAGCGGTGCTCACTGCGTCTTTGGCTGGCGCCCACCGTCACGCTTGTTGCAGGCACTTGAGCCAGGAAGAGACTCAGCAGCAGTGCGCCGCACCTGGCAGCACGTGGTGTCACCCTGCACCAGTCCTCCAGAAGTGATGTCTGCACCTTTCATATCTGTGTCTTGAAACACCCAGCAGCGGCCGCCCGCTACTGCCAGCTCTTTGAACGGCGGCAGGGGCGCGAGCTGGGCTGGCGGGGCGGCGAGCTCCGGCTGCGGTGCCGGCGCTGCAGCTGCTGGGTCTTCGGCCCCTGCCACTGGCGGGGCCTGTGCTTCTGCGGAGGCACACATTTGTTTTGGTTTAGCCCCGGCTTCCTCCGAACTCGCGCCCGAACTCGCGCCGCCCAGACCCTCCCCAACGTGGCCCTCAATCTGACCTGCATGCCTCGCTGCTGACCAGACCAGCAGCAGCAGGAGAACCATTTGAGCTGCCCGGCTCCCTGGCTGCCGCGGCATGACTGCCTCTCTGAGTCTCGTTTGCGCTGTTTAACTGTTCAGTGAAAGGCAATACAATATGCGCGCAACGTTTCCGAGAAGAGCAGGGCGGCCCAAGGCAGGAGTGGGCGGCCCGAGGCCCAGCGCGTCACAGCATGCACCGGCACGCTGGGTGAGGCATGCCATGGACGATGCTGCTTTACCACACCCAAGGTGTGTTTGCGTATGCGTGTGACCATGCTCAAGGTGGTATGAGGTTCTCGGTAACCATGGGCTGGCAAGCAAGGCTGCGAGTAGGCCAGCTCTGGCGGTGGAAGCGGCGGCGCATACTCGGAAGTAATATTTTTACGGCAGCAGATGCAGCTGGCGCATTGTGAGGCAAGCAGCATGGTGTGACGGGCAGGAGATGCAGAGTGGCATGCGTGGGAAGTGCAGACGGCAGGCTGGCCGGCCCCGCCCTGTGCCCGGCCAGCTCCCGCCCAGTGCCCGGCCAGCTCCCCAGGCTCCTTCCAGCCGGCGAGGCGCATGCTGTGCCAACGTGGCAGCTGTACGCGCACACCGACCCAGCCTTGCGCCGCTCGGTTCTGCATTGCGTGCGGCAGGGCCCAGGAATCAACCATGCGGACATGAGTACGGCGCAGGGGCAGGCCAAGGAGCAGGGCAGGTGCAGCTGCGGAGCGTGCAGGCGCAGCACCCAGCTGCCGGCAAGGACGGTGCGGGCGGAGCGCACACCTGATCGGTCGGGCTGGCCATGCTCGCCTTGCCCGCCATCGGACCCCCATGCATTCACTAACGGTCCCTGCAAGCAGCACGGAGGCAGGGAGCTGGCGAGATTACCACATGGCAGCCTGCAGGGGCTGGGGGATCTGCAAAGTGTCAAAAGCAGCTGCAGGCAGCCCCTTGTGAGCAGCTCAGGCGCGGTGCACTCACATTGCTGCTGCGCCACACGCAGCTGCTGCTGAAAGCTTGCCACCATGACGTCATTTTTTGCCACCAGCGCCATGTACGGGTGGAAGCTAAGCAGGATACCTCGCCTGCCAGGAGGGCCAGGGAAGGGAGCAGATGTGTGCATGGGGGAGCCCACCGACCCGCACCGTGCGCACCACCACGCCGGAGCTCGCCGCAGCCATCCGCTGCCTCAACCTCCCCTCATGGCGTTGCATTCATTGCATCTTGTCTGCATGATTCGTACCAAGGGCAGCCACGTCCATCCATCTTTACAAGTTGTGATCAGGAGCTGCTCTAGAAATTGCACACCAAACCGTCTATCAGCACAGCGGCGGCACGCCCACAGAAACAAGGGGGCCCTCGCTGCCATGCCATCGCTGCTTGCTGCCTGGCCTGAGCACAGCCTCCTGAGTCAGCAGCACCTCACTGCCGCGTCGCTGCTGCCGGCGGCTGCCGCATCTGCACAGAAATGCTTCCGTTGGTGGCTCGGAAGATGCGCAGGCCGCTGCCATCCAGGTAGGCAACCTCCACCAGGCCGGAGCCCCTGCAGGCAGGAGGAGGGAGGGGAGATGGCGGCGCTGTAAAGAGACGTTGTTGTGAGGTTGCTGCCATCCTGGCAGGCAACTCTAACACCAGGCCGGAGCCCCTGCAGGGTGAGAATGTGGAGGGGCCCAAGGAGGGGGTGACACGTTGGCATCAACACTTTCCGGGATGTTGGTATGAGGATGCTGGCATTTGAGGAGGCACCGCCCGCCAGGCCGGAGACATGCAAAGGCAGGCAGTACGGAGTGGTTGTGGGACGATGAATTGGTATGTGTGGGAAGCAGGGCGTCGCTGCAACTGCAGCATCAGCGGCTGCGGTACGCTTACCATGCAGCTGCTGCAGGTGCTGCTGACACCACTAAAGCACAGCGGCGGCGTTGGCATGGCCTCTGCAGCTCTAAATGGCAGCGCGGGGCGCAGCAGATGGCTGGGCAGGCAGGGGAGGGGCGCAGCGGCAGAGAGGCGAGCAGGCAGGCGGGTAGGCGGGCAGGCAGCGGATGCAGGCAGCCTATCAGCAGTGACACCAACAGCTGACGTGCCCACCCAAAGCCCACCAATGCCCACCCGCATGAATTACCCAGCCCACGTGCACAGCACCACCCATGCAATGGCAGCGGTCTCACCGGATGGGAAGCGCCACCTCCACACCGAAGGCCTGCAGACTGCCGCCCTCAATGCTTGCCCGCACCAGCACCGGGCACTTGTTACTGCGCTTGCCACCGCTGCTGGCCCTGCCGCTGCTGCTGCTGCTGCCCTTCTTGCTGCCGCTGCTACCAGTGCTGGACGGTTCGACCGGCTCGTAGCTGCCGCCAGCTGTCGCCACCACAGCGGGCCCCAGCAGCTCTCCTCGGTTGATAACCTTCCGGGTGCTTGGGTCGAAATCTTGGGACGCCTGCGGGGACCCAGGAAGCGGGCGGGATTGAGAGGCAGGCAATCAGGCAGAGGCGGTCAGGCAGAGGCGGTTCTCAGAGCCGAGGGGGAAGAGGAAGGAGAAGCGCACTAGAATGGCAGGTAGCATGATCGAAGCATGCGCGGCACCGGCAGGTTCGTGACACATGACCAGAGCTGTACTGACATGTGGGGAGGCAGGCAAGGCATGCCCTACACCAAGTCCACCCTTCAACAAACTCGCATTCACAACCCAATCTCAGCGTTGCTTGAACCCACGCAAGACACCAGTGCGAGCGACACAACCACCCATGCCGGCTGCCAGCACCCCAGCACCCACCCGGTTGCCTGTGCTTCTGACCACTCGCCCGCCGGGGGACGTGTTCAGGCCCTGCCAGAGCAGCGCGCCCCGGGTGTAGACAACCTGGCAAACGAACAGCGGGCATCCAATGAGAGTTTAGCAGCGAATCAGAGACAGTGCTTGCAGGGTGTCCCCAAACCAGATCATCAGCTGCTAGAGCGGACTCCCACAGCTATCAGCGCATGCCCCCGCCCCTTCCCGGGCGCCTTGCCGCCTCGCACCTGCCAGGGTCCGCCGCCCAGGTCTGCCTCCCGAAACGCCACCTCTGCTGCCATCATCTCATCACAGGCTTCACTGATCACTGCCTTGTCTGGCCGCTCGCTGGCCAGCTCTCCCAGCAGGCGGCGCTTGGCGTCAGCCGCTGCCCGCGTGGCACTGCCACCGCCGCCGCCAAACAGCGGCAGCTCCAGCAGCCGGCCAAACAGCGCGGCGGGCGGCGCCAAGCATTGAGTGCGCCGTTGGCGCCGGTCAGCCAGCCCCCTCCTGCTGCTGGCGCGCTGCGGCCACTGCCTCGCCCCACAACCTGCACGCACGGAAGGCGCCAAGCTGCAGAGTGCTGCCATGGCTTGATGATCTGAGCTAATAATGCACCAGATCGAATGGAAGCGCAGCCACTGGAGGCCAAAGAAATGAACAGAAATGCACACCGTCACAGGGGCGCGAGCAACAGCAACCCACAGGCCTTGCATTCCCACAAGTTATATTGAGCTGCCTGCACCTTGCACCTGACTGCAACACTGTGTATTTACAATGTGCTCATGTAGTGTCGGCAGCATGTGCATGCATGTCACACGACACCACGCTAGCCGCCGCCCACCAGTGCCGGCAGCCAGCTGCTGGCGGCACCCCGCTGCAGGTGGCTGCGCAGCACTCGATACTCTGCCGGCGAGGCCCGCAGTAGCGTGGCCACAGCCGGCAGCAGCACCTCACACTCCTGGCTGCGCCCTCTGCAGGCACAGGCGGGGGGAGGGGGGCCATGGGGAGTCGGTCAGATGTACCGCACCGACAGCTGAGAGGCGGGCACACAGCTCAAGCAGGCCCCCCCCCTCAGCCGCCGCCAGTACGTGCCAAACCAGGCTGTGCATTCCACCAATCAACACACCTCCACACACAACGCTGCCCCCCAACCCACCCGAGGTGCGCGTCGATGAATTTGAGCAGCACGTTCTTTAGGTACAGCACATCCGTTTGCTCCATCACATCCCTCTGCTTCACCGACGGCAGCGGCGAGGGCATCCCATCCCCGCTGTTCTGCCGCGAAGGATACCCTCCCGTCGCCGCCGCCGCCGCCGCCCCGCCTGCCGCCGCCGCTGCCACGTCACTCTGCTGCAGCGCGCCGCTGCCGGTGCGCCGCCTGGTGGCAGCCGCCACCGTGGCCGCAGCATGCTTGCCAGCCCGCTCCCGCTCCTCCTTTTCTGCCAGCAGCGAGTCCCGCTCCCGCTCCGCAGCTGCCAGCGCCTCTCGGAACTCCGACACCTGCACGGCAGCTGCCGAGGAAGCTGCCTCTGCACGCTGTGCACGCTGCTCCGCCTCCCGCCCCCGCCGCACGCACGTGTCCTCTGCCGCCGCCGCCGAGCGCTCGGCGGCCAGGCGGGCCGCGTAATTGGCGGCGGCGGTGGCGGCAGCCTCGCTCAGCTGCGCCTGCGACTCTTTCAACGCCGTGTGCAGGGCAGACAGCCGGGCCTCCACATTCTCAATCTCCTCCTACAGAATGTGGGCGGGATGAGGATGTCAGAAATGGCTAGAGTGGGGAGGGATGAGGGCAGCTCTGCAGGAGGGAGCCAGTCGCAGGCGTTCGCAGTCCCATCCTGCGCTTTGGAAGAGGCAGGAGCATGAGTTGGTCGGGAAATCAGGGAGAAGCGGGACCAGCTGGGTGGTGCTGGGGAGCAGATGATACAAGGCAGCTCAACTGGTGCTGCTGATGTGTGATGATGCTGGCATGCTATAGCAGGCAGGTGTGAGTGGATGTCGCCACACACACACACCTGAGCCACCAGTGGCCACTGGTTGCGTTCCGTCCCTGCCGCCGTCCACTGCTGTGCAACCAGGCGGGGAACCGACTGCTGCGCCTCGATCACGCGGGCAGCGGCAGACTGCAGGCAGGCGAGCAGGACAAGGGTAGGGCGGGCAGGTCAGGCGGGTGGAGAAGCGTGGGCAGGCAGGTAGGGCGGGGGGAGAAGCTTTGGCAGCCAGGATGGGACGGCTGCACTCGTGCGCTGTCCCTAGGCAGTCCACATGACACCCCACCGCGCTGTGCCCGATCTGCACAAACCCCACCAACACGCCCACGCGCACCATTACAAAACTTGTATTGCAGCCCCTCAATTTCGACTGTCCCAATGCCCACCCGCCACAGCCCACGCATCCCCGTTCACCCCACCCACCTGCACCTCCAGCCGCAGCCCCTCGTTCTCCCGAGCTGCCGCCACCAGTCGCGCCTCCAGGCTGGATGCCAACCTGGGGAAGCCAGGGGAGGAAGAAAGTGTGTGTGTGTGCGGAGGGCGTTCAGGCGCCAGGGATCGCTGCACTGCTCTGTAAGAAGGCCACCAGCAACACGCCTTGTGATGCGGCCCTGCATCTCCCTCTGTTATCAACCACAGCTGCGCCGACCTGGCCCAATGCCTCTTGAATAGTGCACTAGTGCACAGCTGGAGGGCGTGGGATCACTTTCCCAGCTGGCGCCCTTTGGCATCGCCCTCCTTCCACCTGGCATTGTGCCACCATCATCGCCTTCCCTAACACTCCTTCCCATCAACCTCCCTGGCATCGCCCTTCCTAACACCTTCCCATCGCCCTCCCCAGCACCGCCCTCCCCGGCACCGCCCTCCCCGGCACCGCCCTCCTGGAACTTCCCACCCACCTTGCCGTGCTCAGCAGCTCGTCCTCCGCCCGCGCCCGCTTCTCCTCGCTCTGCTGCGCCTTGGTGCGGTACGACTCAGCCTGCAGAGCATTGATGTGCAAGAGAGGTGAGTGCAATTGCGGCTGCTGCGCCTTGGTGCGGTACGACTCAGCCTGCAGAGCATTGATGTGCAAGAGAGGTGAGTGCAATTGCGGCACAGTGGGGTGGGGCGTCGTGGCAAGGAGCGGCAGGAGCCCCTGGTGGTGGGTCTCATGAGGTGGGGGACTGGACAGGTCAGCCAGCCACCTCACAGCCCCAGCATGCACACAAGCGAAGAAAGGGGCAGCCCGCACTGCCTGCTCCCCACGCCCCACCACCCATCCACCTGCCCCCGCTCCGACCGCGTCTCATCCAGCCGTTCCTCCAGCATGGAAAGCTTCACTGACATCGCGTCCCGCTCGTGCACCACCTCCTCCATCTCGTGCACCTGCGAGTGGGGAAAGGGAATGTAAGAGCTAAGGCCGGGTGGAAGGAGAGGGACGAAAGAGAGATGCCATCTTGCTCATGCCCCACCCCCTCCAGCTCGTGCACCTGTGAGTGGCGAGGTTATCGAGAAATCACAACCATTTCTTCGCAGGAGGGCAAATGAGGGAAAGGGATAGCAACCAGGTCAAGCCCCACCTCCCCTAGCTGTGCCTGTCAAGTAGAAGGCGAATGAAGTCCTGGCAGGGAGGAACATAGGGGGGAAAGGATGGCATCCCGCTCATGCCCCACCTCCTGGAGCTCACCCCACAGAGGCTGCCACTCCAATAGACTTGCAGCTGTTGCATGCACGCCAGGCATGGGCAGCAGCACCATCCGTAACTCAGGCCATGCCAAGCCAACAAAGCCAAACTAAGACAAGCAAGTCCGCAGCCCCACCTCTGCCACGGCGCGTGCCGCCGCCAGCTCAGCAGTGCCCAGCCTGCTTTCCAGCTCCTCTGCGTGCTGCCGCGCCGCCGCCAGCTGGCGCTGGTGCTGTGCTGCTGCCGCCTCCAGCTCAGCGATTCGGCTGCGCAGCTGAGTCACCAGCTCCTGCAGGGTGCGAGCAGGGATGGGCAGGGAGGTGGCAAAGCAGGCGGTTGGTAACGCCAGGGTCAGGTGGGCAGGGAAGCAGGGGGGGCGGGTGTGCAGGCAGGACGAGGGGATGGGAAACGGTGCAGTACAGGCAGCATGATGCAGGGTGGCGAGCCCGTCTTTGCAAGCCTCTGCCGGCCTCACCACGCATTCAAGCCATGCCAGTCCTAGCGACAACAGGAGGGGAGTCGTGGACCCCCAGCTCTCCTCTCCTTCTTTCAGTGCCCCCCCTCCCACCCTGCGTTGCTAAGCTCGTGTCCTCTATGTGTGCCTGACCCGGGCCCAGCTCAACTGTCCAGCTCATCAGGCCCGCATGCAACACCATCCCMCCCACCCACCCCAACCCAATGCAAACACACAGCCCCACAGCAGCAGTGCTGACCCAAAGTTGGCTGGAGACCGGCTCAGCAAGTCCGCTTGCTGCAATAGCACACCCCGGCACCCTTTCCCAGACATAACCAAAGCCTCCTTCACCCACGTTTGACTTGGCATCGATTTCGGCAGCCCCCCGTGCACGCTGCGTCGCAGACTCCGCCGACTGCGCCCGCGCCTCAGCGCCCGCCAGCTCCTTCTCCAGCCGCCTCGCCTCCTGATGCTCCCTGCGGGCCTCGGCCTGTGCAGCACAGGGTGGGGTGGGTGGCGGGGAAGAGGCACGTGTTATGAGGGTCAGGGTCGGCTGCGCCATGCACAAGGGCACGAACAAGGTGCCTCTGACTGCTCCTTGCCTGCAGGACGCAAGAGGCAAGTGCAGGGGGTCAGCTGCAACATGCACATGTTGTGTGGCTGGTTAGAACCGCTTTCAAAGTCTGCCTGCGCGACACGCCCATGTGCCTGTGCACGCACAGAACCGCTAGGACCCGAAATGCAAAGGGGTGGCAGCACTAGCTGCGAACCACTCTCCTCCACCGCCATCTCAACCCTGTCGAAGGTGCACCATATAACAACCACTTCCCCCGCCACCATTAGACATGCCTTGCATTCCCCCCGCCCTGCCCCACCTTGGCATCGCGAGCCTCCCCCTCCAGCCGGGCACACCGCGCCTCTGCCACCTGAAGCTTGCGCTCAGCTGCCTCACAGCGCGACTCTGCAGGCAGGGGGGACATCATAGACAAGTACCACAGGTGGTGCACAGCAGCATGCTCACCCCAAGTTGCAGAGGGGGAAGCCTTGATCATGGGAGGCCAGCGGGCACATGAGAGGCGGGCAAGCACCAAGCGCGCCACAAGCCAGGTCATGGCTGCTGCCAGCGGGGCAGCACACACGCACCCGCATCCAGCCGTCCATCCTGTGCCATGCGCAGCACCTCGCTCTGCCGCTGCTGCGCATCTGCAAACCGGCTGCGCACCTCCTGCGGCAGAGAGGACAGTGCATGGCAGGCTGCACTCAACGGCAGCAGGCAAGCGTGCTAGACACTGCATTCGGTTGACCGCAGGCGAGCGGCACAGACGTAGCACGACGGTGAGATCTACTTGCTAACTTCAAAGGTTGCTGTTTGCACCAGCTTCTCGACAGCTGCACACAGCTGCACATGCCTCCAATGCCATGTAGCACTGCCACCTGGTCAGCCCCCATCCCAGACGCCCACCCCAACACTCCCCCCACACACGTAGCTGGCCAGCATGCCTACCTGCTGCTTGCGTTCCGCCGTGTCCCGGGAGAATGCGGCATCCTGCTGCGCCTGATCCAGCTCCGCCTGCAGCCGCCCCACCTGCAGCTGCAGCGCGTTGCACTGAGCGTGCACCTCGGCCGCCGCGCCACCTCCCTGAGCGCCGCTGCCGCCGCTGCCGGCATCCGCTGCTGCTCCGGCGCCGTCGGCAGCACCCAGGCCGGGCAGGGGCACGCCCTGTGCCCTGGCCAGCGCAGCCAGCGCAGCCGCTGCCTGCTGCAGCAGCTGCGGATCCATGCTGCCGCTGGCGCTGGCGCTTCCATTGGCTTGCGCCAAGGCAGCCAGCACAGCTGGCAGCTGCGGCGTGGCCTGGCTGATGCCGGCGCGGCTGCTGCCACTGTCGCTGCCGCCAGCGTCAGCCAGCACTGTGAGCGTCACCCCCACACCGCCATCCTCCAAGCAATGCAGCTGCAACACCACCCGCTCTCCTGGTGCCTCCTCCTGCTGCTGCTGCTGCTGCTGTGCTGCCGCCGCCGCTGCCGCCCCCGCCCCCTGCTGCTGCAGGCCCGCCGTGGATACGGAGAGGGCGCTTGAGCTGGCTGCCTGCAGGCGCTGCCGTCGCATGTGCTGGATTTCGTGGTGTGCAGAGTCGAGCGACTCTTTGAGATGCTCCACTTCGGCCTGCAGAGAGAAGCACGCATCCACTCAGCTGGCGTGTGCTGACTGTGGTGCATGCAGCGGGAGGCAGCCATGAGAACACACACAACACAACAAGCACGGGCCGTAACAAGCATGATGCGTATGCGCCGCATGCCTTGAAGCAGGGAAACCATTGCCGCCGCCACTGCCACCACTGCCTGCCTCTGTCCGTCACCACACACGTCCAGGCATGTGCCGCAGCATCACACCTGCTTCTGGTGCGCAGCCAGCGCCTGCCCTTGGTTGATCCTGCTCATGCTTACTGCAGCTGGTGACCTGAGCCCAATGCACCACCCACTTCACCACATGCTGCAGCTGCCGCCAACCCACCCATGCCACCCCGCTGCGCTGCCAACACCAGCACAATTTCGCTGACCCCCTGCTCACGCACCCGCCCCGCCACCGCCCCTCCCAGAGCCCAGCACCCAAGAAAGAAAACCCACCCCGCCACCCCCACCTGCGCCGCCAGCACCAGCACTTGGTTCACCCCGTGCTCCTGCGCCCGCATGTCGTCCACCTGGCGGTTGATGGCCGCCAGCTCAGCGTCCAGCGAGGCGTCTGGCACCCCCCGCCGCCGCAGCACCTGGCGCAGTGCGCTGTTGGCCTCAAACAGCTCCTGCTTCTCTCGCAGGTGCAGCTGCGGCGGTGAGGAGCAGGGGGAGAGACATAGCAATGTTAAGAGACACAGTAAATCCAGGTGGTGTTGCTCATGTTCTTCTATTGGCATCAGCGAAGATATATTGAAGAGCAGGTCAGCATGGGGGGCACAGCGGCATAGGACAGGCGCAGCTGCGGGGGCGGAATAGAGGAAGAGCTTCATCTCTTGATCAGCAGTCCAGCAGGGGGGCACAGCGGCGTAGAAAGCGGCGCGTGGGCGGGCGAGCGCCTGGCTAGGCCCTCCGCCTGTCGTCAGCACCCACGTTGATTTGGCTCTCACCTGCATGAGCATGTTGATGTCCTGCTTGTCAAACCAGCGCAACTTCTTGGCGCTCTCCACCGGCAGGCGCAGGTACTGCTGCTCCTCCTGCGCCGCAGGTGCAGTGGGCGCGGGGACCACATCTGTGCGGGTGCTGCCGCCCACCGCCGCCGCCGCTGCCGCCAACACTCCCTCGCCGGCAGGCACCTGCACCGCCTGCTGCAGCTGCTGCTTCAGCCTGCGTCGTGGGAGCGGCAGTAGGTCGTCAGCCGGTACATGGATCCAGCGAGTCGGCAAGGGCTCTCGAAAGGCGTGACCAAGCGCAACCTCCCGGCCTGCCTACTTTTGGGAGGACTCATTGACGCCGGCCAGCGTCGTGTTCAACCGGTCGCGCCACGACTGCATCGCTGCCAGCGCTCAAGGCGACCTGAAACTCGTCTACTCTGTCATGGTCCCTCTGCTGTCGTGTGGTGGCTGCAAAGTGCGCAAGTGGGTGATCTGAGCGACGTGAAAACTGCGATCGGGCTCTCCTGCCGCCAATAAGGGAGTGCACCGTCGACAACCGCCCCGCTGGCGGCGGCAAGCGGGTTGCCGTCAAACCAGTACGCCACTCTGTACTGTCATGTCATTCTCGCCTGATCAAAAGTTCAAGAGAGGGGTGCTACATCAAGTGTGGTGCCGGCGCTGGCGTGCCGGCCATTGGCAGCGCTCAGCGGGGTGTCAGGGGTGTCGGAGTGTCATGCAGGGCGGCGGGGCCCGGTGTGCACGGCCCCGAATCAAGCGCCGCCGCAATCACGGGCGGGCCTGGGACATGTGTAAGTTGAGTGAGCAGGGAAGCGGGAGGGCAGCAATGGAGGATAGAGCGAGCACAGCGGGGAGCAGGGACAAGGGAGCAGCGGAACAGGGCTGGAAGCAGAAGAGGGGAGCGGCGGGCAACTAGAAGCTAATCATACAGAGAAAGGGAGGGAGGGCTGCTGCGGGCCTGCAGGCTGTGCGGGTGCCTTCATGCCGCCGTCTTCTTCTTCTTCTTCTGCAGCACAGCAAGGCGGGAGAGCAGGACAGTGGGTGAGCGCACGGGGCATGCGCAGCGGTGCCTGGTGCACAACTTTCGTGTCTGCCACACTCAACAAGCCGTGCCAGATCACAGTGCCAGGCACCTGCGCTGGCCAGTAGTGTGCGCCCACCCATCGCATGCCTGCACATCCTGCAGCCTCGGCCGCCCTCCACATCCCCCATGTGCGCACCTTCTTCTCGCCCTTCTCTGCCGCTGGCGCCTCCTCCTCAGCCGCCGGCTCCGCCTCCTTCCGCTTCTTCTTCTTCTCCTTCTTGCCCTCCTCTGCTGCAGGCGCCTCCTCCTCCTTCTTGCTCTTCTTCTTCTTCTTCTTGCCGTCTGCGGGCTCCCCCTCGCCCGCAGCGTCGCCCAGCGTCGCAATCACCTCCTGTAGCAAGCAAGGCACCGCAGTTTGGTTAGGTCAGGTCAGGTGTGCAGCAGAGAGGTTGGCCGGGCGAGCGCCTGTCGTCGAGGGGCGGAGCTGGGCAGAGCTGGAGGGCGGCGGAGGCAGGGCAAGGATCAAGGCGTGCGAGACATTGTGAGGAGGGGAATCAAAGGGCAGCAGCTTGGCCTCGCGCAATCGTGTCGCCAACCCTGCCATTCTACCAAGAACGGCAAAAGTGTCGCCGCTCTTGCCCATTCCTGTCCACCACCGAACCCACCAGCACCCACCCTCCTGCCCATGTGGCAACTCCGTGCTGCTGGCACCACCCCACGTGTCACCCACCCACCCCCCCACCTGCATGACGTCCAGGTTCTTGCGAGGCGCCACACCCTCCTCGTAAAACCGCAGCCGCTCCTCAACCTGCGGGGGGGAGCAATGGGTGGCGGCGCACGCAGGCGGGCAGGTGGGAGCGAGTTTGGGGCAAGGCAGCAAGCTGGCAGGCGGGAGTTTGCAGTTCAGCGGTGCGCGGGCCGGCGGGAGTTTGGGGCAAAAACGAAGAGCTGGCAGGCGTGGCTGTCACCAGAGCCAAGCCAAGCTGCACACTCAGCAGCTCATTCGGAATGGGCGGCTTCTTAACCACCGCTTACAGGCTGGGCAGGCAGGCTGCTAAAGGCATCCACCCCCCAGACCTGCCGCGGACCCTTGCCCCTGCCAGAGTCCCCCCCGCACACACAAAAAGCACCGCGCGCGGAAATAAGCACTCTGATTTGCCCCTGACCACTCCACGCACACAAACACATGCCCCCGCACACACCTGGTCCTTGAGCTTGAGCCCAAACGCGTCTGTGTTGACGTCGCTGAAGCAGTCGATGCGCGAGGCAATGGAGCACTTGTTGGCCAGGTAGCGGCTGCAAGGGAGGGAGGGGTGGAGTGGAAAGGAAGTGAGGTTGCAGTGCATGAGGTGACAGCATGAGGTGCCAGGTAGCGGCTGCAGGGGAGGGAGAGGGGGGGGCACGCGGTACAACACAAAACTGGATAGGAGGGTGGCGAGGCGACAGCAGCGCCGGCGAGGGCATCAGGGACTGATGGCACACGAGCACAACATCGACACATGCTCACCATGACGCACGCCCACAATAGCCGGTATGGCCTGCGTGCCCACCCATCCCTGGCCACCCGCAGTGCCCCGCTGCCCGCACCTGATGCGCCCCTTGTTCCTCTGCTTGGCGCGGCCGATGAATGAGGAGTGGAAGATGAGGCCGTACTTGGGGGTGTTGCCCTTGGTTTTCAGCGCCCTGCACGCGGACAGCGGGGGGGGGAGGTACGTTGGGACAGAGGGGGTAAAATTAGAGTGAAGCGTGCTGTTGTTGCTAAAGGGGTTATCTTCTTGGTATGTCCTTGGCAGCAGCGCCGTGCGGCGGCACAAGAGGGAGGGAGAGGGCGGCCTGGCAGCAGGGCGGGCAGGGAGGGTGACAAGGTCCTCGCGACGAGCAGGGCCGGGCAGGCAGGCGGCAAACCCAAGCAAACGTGGGGTATTCATTCCCAGAATCCGCACCGCAAAGTCCAGGCCCTTCAACAGCCACGACATGCCAACGAAAGCACGAAGGGAAGTGGCCCACCCAGGCGCCCACCTGAACAGCGCCTTCTCGGCTCCCAGGATCTGCACCGTGGAAGCCGGGTACTTGGCCAGGCTGGTGAGGGAGCCGGCGTGGGAGATGAGGCGGGCGCCCACCAGGTCGCCAATCAGGGCAGCCAGGTTGGGGGCAACAGCGTGCATCTTGTCTGCAGGGGGGGGCCGGGGCATGGTTCCAGAAGTGAAGGGGTCAGGGTGGGATGGAGGGGTTAGGGTTTCAGGGGGCGGGGCGGAGTGGGGGGGGCAGGGGAGCGGTCAAAGTGCGTCAATGTGAGTCAGGGAGCTGCTCGCTGGCTGACTGATGACACCAGAAGCCGCTGCTGGTGCCCTGTTGACGAACAAAGGCACGTGTTTGCACATGCGCTCACTCAAGCAGGCAACTGCACACCAGCTTCCTGCAGTGCTCTACCAGCCCAGCCACAACCTGTGTTTCTCTCTGCCTGTGTGTGCTGGCAGAGAGAGAGAGACACACACAAGCACGCAACATAACGGGGGGCCGGCTCTCACCCGACAGGTAGGTGGACAGCTTCTGGCGGTACTCTGCCAGCGAGA
Source organism: Chlorella sp. ArM0029B (assembly GCA_002896455.3). Taxonomy (NCBI): domain Eukaryota; kingdom Viridiplantae; phylum Chlorophyta; class Trebouxiophyceae; order Chlorellales; family Chlorellaceae; genus Chlorella; species Chlorella sp. ArM0029B. The sequence goes on along the minus strand of JTEE01000011.1, from coordinate 798,344 downwards.
TGACGCGGCGTGCAAACGTCTCAATGTTGATCATGTCGATGGGGGAGATGTCCTGGCCCATGGAAATCTTGGCGGCCTGCGGGCAGAAGTCATAAGGTGGGCAGGGCGGGGGCAGCGGGCAGAGTGTGAGTGGGGACGGGGTGAGCACCGGAGGAGCAGCGGGCAGGGCGGCGAGCCGCCCGTGCCTATGCAGCGACAGCGAGGCGACGCCACAGCGGGGCAGGTGGGTTGCCCGCCGACGCCTGCACCTTCCAAAGCTCTCCTCACACCACACCCCAAATCCGCACCCTTGGGAGGGTGGGTGACACACAACAGGTGGAATCCCCGACCTGCTTGCTCTACTTGTGCCCGCCGCACCACACCTCAAGAGCACACCGTCGAGGGCGGTCAGCCTGGTCCCTCTAACGTGTGCCTGCCCCACCCACGGCGGCTGTAACCCTGATTTCTCTGCATACCAGTGTCCGTGGCTTCCACTTTGACTGCTTTGCTGTTAGACTTGCATAACTTGTACACACTGCCCCACCCACCTCCACAATCTCCTTGGCCTTGTCCTCATCCCCAATGATCTCCTTGAGCGCATCCATGTTGTCGGCGCTGATGCTGCTCTTGTCCTTGATCAACAGCACCAGCTGCAGACGGGGAGAGAGAGTGAGTGAGTGAGTGGGTGGGTGGTTAGAGGGCGAGGGGGGGAGAGGCAGTGCACAAGCTGCCTGCCTGCGCAGCACGCTGCATTGTAGCGCCATTGGTCTGCCAAGTTGTCAAAAAGCGACAAACTGCCCAGGGCCGCGGCTGCCTGGGCAGCGCCCTCTAACAGCCGGCAATCTGCCACGGCAGCGGACGCCTCATTTGCACATGCTGGCCATCCCCATGGATCCACCCCACGAGCACAACACGCCCACATGGCACCTTTCTATTCTTTTTGCTACAACCTTCACTGCACCACGCTCTCCTCCAAACCCAGGAGTGTACTGTGGCGCCCATGGAGTTGAAAGAAGTGTTGAAATGTGTGGTTGGCAAGTCATGTTGATGATTTGCTTGCTGCGCCGCACCTGCGCGTACTGGTAGTTGTCGTTGCAGATCTTGACCAGCTCGGGGAAGTGCCAGGAGTACCACTCGCGCACGCGCATGACAAAGGTGTTGACGTCCTTGTCCAGCGTGTCCAGCAGGGCAATGGCCTGCACAGGGGTGACAACACAAGGGACAGATGTTGGGAAAACAACGCAACATGGATGTGTGCTAAGGTCCTTGTCCAGAGTGTCCAGCAGGGCAATGGCCTGCAGGGAGGGAAGGCGGGTGGGAAGGAAGGATGCATGGTTGTTGAAGCTACAGCGCAGCGTGGACTAACACTGTGCCGACGTGGTGTCCAGAGTGTCCAGCAGGGCAATGGCCTGCAGGGAGGCAGGGCAAACGAGCAGCCAATTGTGTAAGCAATGCCAGGGGCAGGGGAAGGAGCGCCATTGCTGCTGGGGTTACAACGCAGCACGTGACCTGGCCAAAGGGTGTCCGGCAGGGCAATGGCCTGCGGTGGCTGGGTGGGTTTGAAGGACAGATGCACAGATGCAAAGATGCTGGGGCATCACATTGTGTGAGCGCCCTTGTCCAAGAAGGGGTGTGACGGCATGAGCCGGCAAAGTGCAACATCAGCGCAGCCAAACACAGCACTTCCACACCCCAGCACCCCGCCAGCCCAGCACCCCACCAGCTCAGCGCCGCCCCCGCCAGCTCAGCGCCCCACCTGGATGATCATGTTGTCGGCCTTGTTGACGTTGAACTTCACCTTGGCACGGGAGTAGGAGTGGGCCAGACCCAGCTGGGCACGGGCCATGTCACGGTCCTCCAGACCCTGGTTGTGAGAGAAGCAGTCAAGGCGCAGGCAGGCAAGCAGGGTGAGGCATGCCAGTTGCGCGTAAAGAGGAGGGGTATCGCTGGCAGCCAGCCGTCAAGGTGTGGCGGCAGGCAGGAGCGCCTCCGCCCTGCCCGCTGCTCTCCCTTGCCCACCCCTCAAGCTGCCCCCTACCGCCCTCTGCCCCTCTGCCGCACCCCGACTGAGCGCCGTTGGCCGCCCCAGCTGCCGAACAGCTGCCGCCCAGCTTCCTGCGCCAGCTGTCCTCGGCTTGTCGTGTGGGTGCACACACCTTGATAAAGGTGGACACGTGCTGGCGCACGCCGCGCAGCAGCTCGCCAACATACTCGTTGCACTCGCAGGGCACGCCCGTCTCCTCCTGAAGCACGGGTGGCAGGGAGAGCGAGGGGAGATGGACACGCAGTGAGGACACATTTGCATGAAGTGTGATGACTAGTCATGACAACTATTGTTGTTGCATGCGCATGGCATGCCCGTCTCCTCCTGCACCGGGAGCACAGCACAGCAGGGTGCACGACACGCAGCAGCGGTGGCCTGTAGCCCAGCTGCAAGTGTCGCTGGCTTCGGAGTTCGGCACACTTCCTCCCGACAGTAGGAGGCTGCCACGGCTTGCTACATACGCCGCTCCTCATGCCCGCTGGCCGGCTCCCCACAGCCTCGCTGCACCCTGCACTGGAAGCTGGCACCTGAATCCGGCGGCCCCCAATGCATCCTTCCTGCTGCCTGCCTCAATGGCAGCAACGTCGTCGCACCAACATGGCAGCGCCCCTGTAATGGCATGTTGAGGTATCTGCATGTTCATTATTCATGTGAATTGAGGCTGCGTGCAGCACACACCTGGATGGCGGAGCCCAGCTTGGCCTCTGCCACGCCCAGCTTGAACTTGGCTGTGCCCGCCTTCTTAACCTTGGGCAGGTTGGTGGTCAGGAAGTTCTTGAGGTCGTCTGTCAACTGCGGGGAGGCAGGGCAATCAGGGCGGTGAGGCAGTGGCACGCGCACGCTGACACGACCGCACACTGTAAGGCAGGCGGCGGGCAGAGGCGGAGGCGGCGGCGGCAGCGGCGGCGGCAGCCGGGATGGCGGCTGGGAACACTGCATGCCGCAAGCCGCCGGCCTGGGCGCGTCCTGTTGAGGACCCCTGCCCAGTGGGACGCTTCCCTGCTGCAGCGCGCGCTCCTTGCACATATGCATGCTCCTACCTGCGACTCCGAGACAGCGTTAATCTGCTCCAGCGCGTTCGCCGCAGAGGTGAAGGGCTTGAATGCCGCCAGCTTGACGCTCTTGCCAAAACGGGCGATGTCCTGCACCGACTGCTGGACGGCATCCACCCCCTGCGCCAGCTCGTCGCTGGCCGTCACCTCAAAGAGTCCATAGCCACTGGCGGACTCGAACAGCAGGAATTGCGAGCTCATGGCTGCTGCTGCACGGGTCTGAGCGCCAAGGCGTGGGAATGGGCAGGCTGCACGTCCCCAAAGGCTGTGATATATGCGGCAGTGCTGCCTGGAAGCTCCACTGGCTTGGGCGGCGGTGCAAGGGCTGCTTGGAGCCCACTGGCGTGCACAGCGCTGGCCAGCATGGCCGTAGCACGCCGAGCATGGCGGCGGAATTCCGCCCCATTTTCGCATTTCAGCCAAGCTTTCCGGTACATCCACATCTCCGAGCAGCAATGGCACGGCCCAAGGGAAGAGGAGCTCCGGCAGCGGGCAGAAAGCGCAAGGAGCGCGACGACTTCTTTGAGGATGAGGAGGCGGAGGAGGAGTTCTTTGTGCAGAGCGGCGATGAGGCCGCCTCGGGAAGCGACAGCGACGGGGAGGACGCCGAGGCGAACGAGACGGCAGAGGAGAAGCGGCTGAGGCTCGGTGCGCGAAGGGCAGGGCGTGGGGCTTCCAACGGTGTAACCCCCCAGTCCGCCATTGGCAGCATGCATGCTGGTGGCGGCAGCGGCGGCAGCCGGGCGGGCAGGTGGTACGAGCCTACTGTTGGCAGCCGTGCGGCGCGGCCCTGCAGCTGCACTGGGCCTCTTCGCTGCACACTGATGGCGGCCGTGCCTCCCCCGCACCTCCCGCAGCTCTTCTGAGGCAGCACTGCCCTCGCTCTGCCCACCTCCTGACGGGCATTCCTCCTTTGCTCTTTGTCTCTCCCTCCCTCTGCAGCCAAGGCATACTTGGATCAAGTGAAGGCGATAGAGGCAGGAGAGCGGGATGGAGATTCGGATGAGGACGAGGATGACGAGGATGGGACACGAGGGGCGCATGGGGCGGTGGCAGACCGGCTGCGGCAGGATGCCTTGGAAAGCATGGGGCACCTGCAACGCAAGCTTGCACACCGGCTGGTGCTGCCGCCGCTGCCTTGCACCGCAGACTGGAGCAGCAGCAACGCAGCGGGGGCAGCAGGCACGGGCGCCCGGCTGCTGCGGGGGCACCGCCTTTCGGTGACGGCCATTGCAGTAGCGCCCGACGACAGAACAGTCTACTCTGTCAGCAAAGAGGGCGGCATCCTGGCCTATGACGTGGAGACGGGGGCACGGCACCGGTTTGACGGCGCGGCAGCAGGGCAGGGCAAGGTGACGGCGACCGGCACGGAAGCAGAGTGGGTGAAGCGGGGGCCCCGGCAGAGTGCCAGCAGCTCCCTCCTGGCAGCCGCTGTGTCCAGTGATGGGCGGTACCTGGCAGTGGGAGGGGGCGACCGGAAGGTGCACATCTGGGACGCGCGCAGCCGGGAGTATGTGCGGGTGAGTGGGGGATCGTGGAGAAGGTGGAGAGAGGGGTGAGGGGCGTGCAGCCCGGCAGCATGTGTGCGGGGAGAGGGCAAGGGAGAGGGGAGGGACAGGGTTTGGAGGGGGAACCGCGGCCAGGCAGAACGTGTGTGGTGAGCGGGGGGACGAGGGGAGAGGCAGGGTGGGAGCACAGCCGACTTTATGTGCGCTGTGGTGTGATCCGCTGAACTGTGGGCCAGCCTGTATCGTGGTGCTGGCAGTAAGTACGGATGGCAGGTGAGGGCCACGAGGACGCTGTGAGCTGCCTGGCCATCCGCGAGGCACCCACCTTGCAAAATTCGAATTGCAATGACACTGGCACACTGACACCACACCCACACAGGGCTTCCCAGGCCCCAAGGATGCTGTGAGCTGCCTGGCCTTGTGTGAGGCCACCCACTGACACTTGCACTTTCGTTCTTCCTCTTCCAATCAAAACTAACACTGGCACGCTGTCCCCGCCTGCCGCAACAGGGCTTCCCTGGCCACAAGGACGCTGTGAGCTGCCTGGTGTTCCGTGAGGCCACGCATGAGCTGTACAGCGGCTCACTGGACCGGTCCATCAAGCAGTGGAGCCTGGATGACATGGCGTATGTGGACACACTGTTTGGGCACCAGGCGGGTGAGCGGGGCTGGCAGGGCAAAGCTAGGATCGCTGCTTGCTGTGTGGGCACCAGGCGGGTGAGCTGGGGTGGCGTCGCAAGTAGGAATGCTGCTTGCTGTTTGGGCACCAGGCGGGTGAGCGGGGGTGGCATGGCATGCAAACAGAGGCGCTGCATGCTGTTTGGGCACCAGCCGGTTGAGTGGTGTGGCGGGGCATGTAACAGGGGCGCTGCTTGCGGTTTGGGCACCGGGCGGGTGAGTGCGATGTTATGCACACCCTTTGTGGGCGCTGCTTGTGTGCTGCAGGCACCAGGCGGGTGAGCTGGCAGGGCAACCAGGAGCCTTCTTGTCGCTTGCTGTGTACTTTCATATGTTGCGTGCTGCTTATGCGGTTGCTGTTTGGGCATCAGCAGGATGAGCGAATAGCAAGTAGAATGCTGCTTGTTGCTTGCTGTGCGCTGCGGGCGCCAGGCGGCCCACCTCTCGCATTTCTATCCTACCCCTTATCGGCTCGCTCCCTCCGTCCGCGGCGGGGCTGTCGAACTAGCGTCAGGCGGGCGAGCTGGCAGGGCATGCACACAGGAGCGCTGCCTGCTGCTTGCTTCTTGTTGCCGCTGTTGTTGCTGCTTGCTGCCGCTATTGTTGCTGCTTGGTGTGGAGCAGCTCTGCTGCGGTTGCTGCTGCTTTGCAGCCTGTGATGCTGCACAGCGCTGGGCGCTGCTGCTGCCGGTGGCACACGGGGGTGCGTAGCTGGCTGCTCCTGCTCCGGCACCTGCCCGGGCACGCCGCCCCCCGTCTCTAACTTGCTGACGCCCTCATCCCGCATGCTTTGCCCGCTGTGCCCGCTGTGCAGAGGTGCTGAGCGTGGACGCTTTGCGTGCCGAGCGCTGCGTCAGCGCCGCCGCCGACCGCACCTGCCGCGTGTGGAAGATCCCAGAGGAAAGCCAGCTCATCTTCCGTGCGCACTGCCCCACCATTGAGTGCTGCCGCTACGTGGCGGGCAATTCGTGGGCCAGCGGCAGCGCAGACGGCAGCGTCAGTCTGTGGGCTGGCACCAAGAAGAAGCCCATCTTTACAATGAGGTGGGGCGGAGAAGAAGAGCTGGTTGTTTGGTTGTGTGGCGGTATGGTGGGGCAATGCGTCAGCCTGTGGGCGGAAACGAGGAAGAGCCCGTCTTCATGATGCGGTCAGTAGGGAGAGCAGAGAGTTGGGGTGGGATGGGGCGGCTTGGGAGTGTGTCGATGGATGGCACATTGGGTGTGTCTTCAGTAGGTGGGTGGGCTGTGTGTGTGGGCGGCATGCAGCAGCTGCCTGCGTCCACAGGAAGGGGTCGGTGGCAGCAGGCATTCGAAGTACCAAGGGCTGGTGCTGCGACGCGGTTCAATGAACTGCCAGGCAGGCTGGCAGCCTATGGCAGCCTGCCAATTGCTTGCCACCCCACACCCCTGCATGCTCAACACTGCTTGCCTGACCACTGCTGCCCCGCTGCTCTGCCTGCAGGGGAGCACACTCGGACCCCGCGGCGGACGGCGAGGAGGCAGAGGGGGCGGGCAGCGTGGGCGGCGATGCGGCGACGTGGGTGGGCAGCGTGGCGGTCTGCAAAGGCAGCGACCTGCTGGTGAGCGAGGCCTGGGCTGGGCGTTGGGATTGTGCTTTGGGTTACGCCCTGGGTGAAGTCCTGGGTTACGCTCTGAGTTGTGCCTTGGGCTATGGCCTGGGAGATGCCTTGTTGGGGCGGCAGATTGGAAGCTGAGTACTGTGAGTGAGGGTGCTGGCAGGGAGCGGGCTGGCACAGTGGGGATGATTGGAGCACTTGAGTTTGGTGGATAGGGGCAGAGATGAAGCCTTGAGCACACGCCGCTGCGTGAGGGTGTGGGGTGAGGCAGCATCCCTTTAATGAGGGGGCGAAACTGCTGAGCTGGCCTACAGGATGTTTCTGGATCTGGCATGGAGGCAGCTCCACCTGCAACATGTGCTGCTGCTGGGGAGGAGGAGCGACAGGGCTGGGCGTCTGCCTGGCGTTTGGTCAGTCCTAGACTGTTCAACTTTGCTTCTGAACATCTTGCCTGTGCATTTTCTGCACCCCTCCTCGCTGTCCCCGTGCAGGCCAGCGGCGCGGGAGACGGTGTGGTGCGGCTGTGGGCGGTGGTGGATGCAAAGGGCGGCAGCAGCAAGGCACTTGAACCCCTGGGGGGCATCCCCGTGCGCGGCTTTGTCAACTCCCTCGCCTTTGCACGCAGCGGCCGCTTCCTGGCAGCGGGGCTGGGGCAGGAGCCACGCATGGGTCGCTGGCTGCGGGACGGCGCGGCACGCAACGGCGTGTTGATACAGCCGCTCACGCTGCAAGATGAGGGCGGCGCATGAATGCGCGCGGGCACGCGGGTCGACTCGATTGGACAACGCACTGCATCTTGCATTCAGGCCTGACATGGGCGCCACCCTGCCTCCCTGCCTGGGCCTGCTCCCTAACCACTTGTAACACAATGGCAGCTGCGTAAATCAGCTCACGGAGGCTTAATTTGGTGGTGGGATGCGGGTAGAGTGTGCGTCAGATCAGGCACAGGGGCCCCTACCTGCTAGCCCAGCCCACGGGCCGGGCTCAGACGGTTGGCACGATCACAGCAGTGGCAAGTTGGCTCGCCCTTCTGCTAGCCCTGATCCATTTTATTGCTGTGAGAACGATGGTGACAGCAGGGGGGTAGCCCCGGGTTGGGTGAACGGCTCTGCCAGGCACTGATGCACAGCCCATCACTGATGCTGGCTAGCCACGCTGCGCTGCGCTGCCTTGCTGGCACAGGCAGTTCTTGCCCGCGCTCGCGCGGCGCCTTCGCCCGGCTGAAGATCCGCTCGCATTGGGCTGCCCTGTCCGCTCGGCAACCAACCATTTGAAAGTGCTGCTCAGGCCACAGAACGTCTGAGGGTTCTCCCTCGCCACGCGACAACCTCTCCAGCGTGAGTTGGGCTTGCAGGGGCACAGCAAGTGTGTGGCACTGCCGAAGGCGACCCACTCGGCCACTGGTTTGCAACATGCCATGATGGCGAGTTGAGTGCCACAAGGCCCCACACTTGCAACTTTGCCAGCCCATTGCCTGTCGCGGGGCTGGCTTTTGTTATAAACTGGAGCCTGGCAAGCAGCGCTGAGCTGCCGCCGAGCTTGTTGCCAACTGACTCCTCCTAGGGTTTTGTACCATCCCACCGGTCCAGCCGCCAGGCCGACCCTGATTGACACTCTTTCGCATGCCTGCTTCCCCCCCTCCACGTTAGCAGGTCATGGTGACCAAGACCGACTGTGCTGTTGGCGGTGCCGCCACCGCTGTGGTGGGCCCGGCAGTGGTGAAGACCGGTGTACTGGTGGCGGCCAAGGCCGTAGGATTCAGCCCTCTTGGGCCCGTGGGAGGCTCCTACGCTGCGGCCTGGATGTCCTCTGCCGCAGCTGCCAATGGCGGCGGCATTGCAGCCGGCTCCTACTACGCAGGCCTGCAAAGCTTTACTATGACAGCAGGTGGGCTCATCTCATGGCCTGTTTCTGTCACAGCTGTGGGCGTTGGCGCAGCCGTCTACTTTGGCAGACGCTGGTGGTGGGGAGGGCAGCGGCAGTGAGCTGCATGCAGTCCCCACGTCGCTGCCCTGGGGACGCTGCCCCTTGCCGGGCACAGTGCCAGCAGGCGGCAATACAGCCCCCATCACGGGCTGTTCACTGCCTCCTGCATGCATGGCAGCCTTGTATTGTTGCCGTTGACCCTCCCCTCCCAGAGCCCCCACCCGGTGACTGGTTCTGCCCCGCATTTCTTGTGATCGGTGCCAGCCAGCCCTCCCCCCAGTGCCCGCATCGCACGCTTCCTTTTTCTTTTTGTTTGCTACAAACTACATTCCGAAACACTCACCCCCCACCCTGTCCCATGAGACCTTTGCTGGGCTCCCCTGGACTTGAAATGTCATTGATTGATCAATTTACGTTTGAGGTGACCACCGCTGTAACGACACCACCTTGCAACACACTATGAGTTGACTGCAGCACTCGGCATGGAAGCCTGCCGGAGGGCAGGTGATACGGAGGCTTAATTGGTTGGTGGATGCGGGTAGAGTGTGCGTCAGATCAGGCACTTAGGCCCCTTGTGCTAGCCCACGGGCCGGGCTCATGACGGTTGGCACAACCACTGCAGCGCCAAGTTGGCTCGCCCCCTGCTAGCCCTGATCCATTTGATTGCTGTGAACGCGACTTGATAGCAGGTGGTAGGGTTGGGTGCATGGATATGCCAGGCACTGCCGCTGCCGTTGCCGCCTGCCGCTGCCGCTGGCGACACCCGCCACGTTGGCACCGCCAACACGGCCAGCACGAGCAAGACTGAAAATAAGATCCGGCGTGTCATAATCCTCTTCTCCTTCTTCCAAAATCACCCGGCACGCCGCTCAAGAGAGCAGCCAACGAGTTGGAGAAGGCTCGGACGATACATCCTCTGCGGGCTCTCGCTCGCTAGGCGACCGCAAGCGTGAGTTGGGCTCACAGAAAGGCAAAGGCCAAGTGGGCCGCGCGGCCGTGCAAAAGGCCCTGCTGGCGCAGGGCCGCCAGCAGCAAGTGTTACACATGACAGTGCTTGCCTGAGCAAAGCTGGGGCGCCAAGCGTGCTGTTGCGAGTGCTGCAGCAGGAGCTGGCGCTCTGGCGAGGCCCAGCAGCCAGCGGTGGGTCGGGTCGTGCCACGGGGAGGTGGGCGGGCAGGCGGTGAAGGCGGCTCGGATGTCGGCGCTGCCGGCCTGCAGAAGACGGCAAATCTCCTCTGCACCATGCTTGCCCAACATGCAAGCTTGAGGATTCTAACAAAACTTGCGAAAACGTATTTGAGCAGGAAATGACCCCCGCCGCCATGTTTTGCAGGGCAGCGTGCCCGCCCCCATGCCCAGCCGCGGTCAGAGGCGGCGGCGCCACCGGCAGCTGCTGCTGCCGCTGCTCACGCTGGCAGTACTGGGAATTGCTGTATATCGAGAGGCGGCACTGGTGGCCCTAGTGGCACTGGTGGTGGCAGCCAAGTGGTACGGCTTCAGCACTGCCGGGCCCAGGGCAGGCTCCCAGGCTGCCAGCTGGATGTCGGCTGCCGCAGTTGCCAATGGCGGGGGCGTTGCTGCTGGCTCAACCTACGCAGGCGTACAAAGCTTTTTCATGAAAGCGCTCACAATGGTGAGCGGTATTGTGGTCCTTGGCGGTGTCGCTAGTCACTACTTTGACGGCCAGACTGTTGCTGTGGGCCTGTTGCTGTTCGCCTTCCTGTTCCTTTGAGCTTCGGCGCTGCCGTTTTTCTCCATTTGGCGATCACCCGTGTTGTAACGAAACTCGAATGCCGGAGGTCAGGTGTCGGTGCCGCCAGAGGTGGTGGCTGGCATGAAGGCGTGTCGTGTGCCTGGAGACGGCGCCTGCACAGCACGTGGAGCGGGAAAGGAGGGACGTGTGGTGTGATGGGCACCTGGTGCTTTGCTTGTGTGAGGCTTCGCTGGAGCAGTATGTGTGAGGCAATGCACGCACTGCAGTGCATACATGGGCCATGCCTGCACAGTGCCTGGGAAGTGCGATGGGCTGAGGAGGCGCCAGGGTGGCACCGGCCTGGTCAGCTCGCCCGACGCGATTGCTGCAGTACACATTCACTCATCGGCTGTGTCCTTCCTCCTGCAGGTTACTCGATTTCCACTGCCTCGTCATCTACCCTTATCTAGCACTGTCAAAGGACAACTAAGATGTACACCTGCAGTACTGCACCGGCCTGAGCCGCAATGCTGTGACCCGGGAGGTCAGTCACTGCCTTGTCCGCGCCCCCAAGAGGAAGGCCCGCCAATCGAGCGAGGCTGCTCGGTGGAGGTGGGGCCGCTAGGTGACGTGCTTACCTCCTCCGTCCGTCGTTGCAGGGGGATGGGTGGGTCAGCTGTGTGGGCGCCGCCCGGCGGGACGGCGGCAGTCACCGCGGTCAGACCAGCTAGGGTTTTCAAAACGCGTCGCACGCGTAAACCGTGCCCATCCAATTGACTCCAATGTACTCCAGCCAGACCACCGGTGCGGTCCAAGCCACGCGGGAGCTCTCAGAGCCTGCCAACGAACCTGAACCACCACTCTCCCGCTCCTTCTCCAAAACTCGGGTCACGCCGTAAGGATTAGGCTCTCCCTATCTTGCCGCTAACGGTGGCATTCGATCACTGCGATGCCCCGACAGACAGGAGCAGGGTGAGGTATGCGGGGTGCTGAGCGGCCCTTGCCTTCAGCTTCGCTCCCAACTCTGACGGCGTTCATAGCCGCCCTCATCCACGCTCTATCAACCACAGTGGGCGGCACCAATGAGTACGACGCGGCGATCAATCGCGCTGCGGCGGCGGCGCTGCGGGAGGCTGGCCCTGTGGGCGGTCACGTCGCCGACGCCCGCGGCCCCGCTCTCGCCCGCCTGCTGACCCACTTCGGCTTCGATGGCACCTGCTTCGCTGGGCCCCTGGACATCCGTCTCCTGGTCAGCAGGCTGAAGGCCCTTCTGTTCGACAGCCTGGCGCACTGCGGCTCTGGCACCTACTCCACAGTCTTTGCCGCCCGCTGCCTCCTCACCGGCCGGCGGGTGGCGCTGAAGCGGCTGAAGCTTGGGCGGGGCGTGGAGGGCGTGCCTGCCACTGCGCTGCGCGAGGTGTCCCTGCTACGCCAGCTGGAACGCAGCCCACACATCGTGCAGTGAGTGGGGGTGGGGCGGGGTGGGACGAGACGGGGGGTCATCAACTCCTGTGCGGTGGTGTGCCGTACCGTATCTCCATTCACTGGCTCCCTCGCCTTGGTCATTTGCGCGCTGCTGGGCGTGGTGTGGTGCAGCAGCCGGTTCTGCTTGTAGTTGCTCTGAGGGGCGGCAGTGCCGGCTGACCGCTCCGCTTCCCCACCGCTGGACAGCCATGTGCAGGCTGCTGCACGAGATGATGCGTGGACAGCAGCCTACGCTTTATGTGCGTGGCAATAGTGCTCTGCTCTTCCCCCCAAGTTGTCTCTGCAGCCCACGCGGTCTCTGCGTGGCAGCATGGCTGGCTGACCATTCCCCCTTCCCTACCACTGCTCCACACGCTGTGCAGGCTGCTGGACGTGATGTGGGACTACAGCCGGCTTCACTTTGTGTTTGAGGCCATGGGGCGGGACCTGCGGGCGCACCTGGATGCACAGCAGGCGCCGCTCCCCCTGCCCGACATAAAGGTGTGGTGTGAACCCGCATTGGCTGAGAGCGGGCAGGAAGTTGGTGGGTTTCCGGAAGCAGATGAGTTGCAGGCGACAGTCAATGCGGTAGCAGTGAGCGACTTTGTGAGTGTCTCGTTGTCACCACTTCCAAGCAGCTGTGCACCCTCCTGAAGGACCTTGCCCGCGCATCCTCCTTTTACACCCTAGGGTGCAAACTGCCCACGCCTGTCCTCCTTCCCATGCTGTCTTGGGTGTTCCTTGCCCCTCCCTCCCGCTCCCTCCAGTCCATCATGTACCAAGTGCTCAAGGGGGTGTCCCATGCCCACACCCACCGAGTCATCCACAGAGACCTGAAGGTGGGCCCCACTGCTTGTGTGGTACCCCGTCGGTACTGCTGGTAGTACTGCTGCTGCTGTTCCACTCAAACGCCCAATTGGCGCAAGCTTGTAATGTCTCCCTGCCCAGGCGGCAGCCATCACTGTGGTGCGCTACGCCACGTTGCTACTGGCTTGCAGTCCAGCAGATTCCGTCTCCCAGTCTCCATCCCCCTTGAGGCCCCATCTCCCTTGAGGCGCACCCGTGCCGCCCCACATCCGACTGCTGCAGCTGCTCCAGTTGCGTGCCCACTGGTGCAAGCTACTAATGTCCCCGTGCCCAGGCGGCAGTTATCACTGTGATACGGCATGCTGCCCACCTATCCTTCACCAGTGCTACAACCCTGCCACCCACACCCGACTGCCTTCACATCGAACTTCCCACCTGCCGCAGCCTGCCAACGTCTTGCTGGATCCTGCCAGCGGGGACGTGAAGGTAGCTGACCTGGGGCTGGCACGCACACTCACACCGCCGCTGAGGCCGTACACTCACGAGGTGCACGCTGGGCTGGACGGGGGGCAGGGGTGTGGGTGGGTGCTACGTGCCATGCCAGTGGGGATGTAGTTATATGGGGGAGGCATGCACCTGTGGCTTTCAGCTCAGGCTGCTTGATCAGCGGTTGCCTGCGAGCTCAACTTGGGGGTGCAATACAGCCCCTTAGCCGACTCACCTGCAGCCAGCACGTGCCAGCTCAGCAGCAACGCTTCCTACCTCCTGCCCCTCCTGTCCGTGCACCCGCGCCACTCCGCCTCCCTCCTCTTGACTGCCCGCTGCCTGCTGCCTGCTGAATGACCTTCTGCAGGTGGTCACGCTCATCTACCGCCCGCCCGAGCTGCTGCTGGGCTCCCCCACCTACTCCACCCCGGTGGACATGTGGAGCATGGGCTGCATCCTGGCTGAGCTGGCAAGTCGGGGTCCGGCGCCAGCTCAGCATGCCAGGGGGGGAGTTGTGGGAAGGGCTGCTGCCTGGGCAGTGCTGGCCACACACCACATCTCTGCTGCACAGCACAGGCACAGAGGCTTCGAGCTGGGTTCCCTCCTCTCCTCCGTTGATGCACATGCCCCTGATCACCCGCCCTGCCGCCCCTGGCCCCGGCCCCACTGCTTGCCCGCAGGCCACCGGCCAGCCGCTGTTCTACGGGGAGAGTGAGATTGAGCACCTGCTGTCCATTTTCAACATGCTGGGCACCCCGGGCGAGGCGGAATGGCCTGGAGTCAGCGGCCTGCCCGACTGGCAGGCCTGCTTCCCCCAGTGGCGCCCGCGCGGCTTGGCAGAGGTGCGTGCTTTGCTTTGCTTTTGTGTGCTTTACATCTTTTTATCCGCAGTGAAACGTGCGACAAAGAAAGCAAGGAGGATGCGTGATGTGGTGTGCGTCGCTCCACTTGTTGCCATGCTGCACTGCCTCGCTTTAATTCTACGCATGCCTAAAGCACAGAAGGCAGGGTAGTAGTATGCAAGATGCAGCCCCGTTCTTGGCACCAACCCCTCCTGTCCCACCCGGGACCCCCGATCCACTGCTTGCCCTTGCCCCGCGCCAAGCATGGCTGCTGCTGGAGGTCTTCTTCCCAGCTTCCCTCCCCTGCACCATGCTCACTCATCTGTTTGAACAGAACAGTCCAAGGAACTGCCTTGTTGCGATATAAATTGCTTTGCACTCGTATCCCGATATCACATGCATCTGCCCTGCCCTGCCCGCCCTGCCTTGCTGGCGCAGGCCGTCCCCCAGCTGGACCCGCCTGGCATGGACCTCCTCCACAGCATGCTGTCCTACGACCCCTCCCAACGCATCCGCTGCCGCACGGCGCTGGCACACCCCTGGTTTGACGAAGTCAGGGAGGCGGAGGAGGCGCGGGGGCAGCGCATCAGTGCGGAAGTGCAGCGGGCGCAGCAGGAGCGGCGCACGTGCATGGAAGCTGCAGTCGCCTCTGCCAGCCAGCTGCTGCGTGAAGCTGGTGAGTGGGAGGGGCGCTTGCTGCTTGCTGCGGGATGCGTGTTGTGATGCGTGATTCGGGTTGTAACGCGGGATGCAGGTGGTGATGTGTGATGCATGTTGTAATGCCTGCTGCATGCCACGTGCTGCCTGCTGGCTGTGGGGGGGGGAGGGGCCTTGCTGGCAGCGGCAGCAGTTGCCCTGCCCTGCCATATGTCCGCATTGCGCTGCCATGTGTCGGCAGGCATCCAGTAGGGGAGGAACCTTCTCTTTGACCCGCCCCCATGCCTGCAAAGTACCTGCCTGCCCTTGCACTGCACAAGGCGGCCTCAACCCACCCGCTGTGCCTTCAGACCCTGGGACTGGCCCGGTGACTCCTTTGGCAAGCGCCCTCCCCCGCTGCTTGCCTGCAGACCCTGGTAGTGCTTCGCAGGCCAGTGCACAGACGGGCGTGGCATGCCTGCCGTCGCCCTCCCTGGGGCACACCCCCCAGGGCCCGCTGCTCTCCCGGGGCAGAGCCGACGCACGGCAGGCTGACGCTTGAACACGCGGCTCGGCATCACATCAGAGGACTAGCTAACAGAACCTAAACCCAACTTTATACTGGCCCCCACTACAGCATTCGGCTTTGCCTCCCACTCCAGCTAGTTAACAAGGGGCTGTGCCGTTCACAGTCTTCGGGTGTACACACTGTACACATCGAGGCACCTGCCGCCTGCACCCCCCCTGGTGCCTGCACCCATCCCGCAGCATTGCCCCAGCCGCCTCCCCTACCTACCACCCCCTCCAGATCTGTCCCCCCTCCCAAGCCACGTGGCATGTGAGTTATTCGTCCGTGCTGCACCGGTGCCCCCCCTGCCCTCCTGCCCTGCCCATCCATGGCAATTCTGCCCACATTTGCACTGTTCTTGGGAACCTTTTCTCCCTGCCTTCCTTTTTCCGCGCCCCACTCTCCAAGGCTCCCTGGTATGCAATCACCGATGCCATGGCCTCCCACAGCACTGAGACCTGGCTCTCATCTGGTGCTATAATCTTGCCCTCCGCCCCGGTTTACCTGCACTCGTCGGGGTGCCGTCAACCGGCCTGTCCCCACTCGCCCACTTCCCCTTTGGCGGGCGCCTTCCCTGACTGCCCCGCCTCTCTGCCCTGCATGCATCTGCCACGCTGCTTACTACGTATACGTCCATGCCCGCCATCCTGCCCTTCATGTGAGGTGCTCCCCCCCCCGCCATAGAGTCCAACCGCCTGCCTGCTGTTGTGACCGTGCTCACAGCCGTATTCTTCTGTTTCTTCTTCTTCATATTCTTCTTCCTCATCCCGACCAGGCCCCTTCCAATTGTGCAGCCTTTCGAGGCAAGCACGTGCTGCGGTTTGTGGGCAGCAGCCATTTGTTCGTGTAGTTAGTATGTTCGTGTAGTTCTTCTTTTGCTGGCAAGCGCTGCGGGGTGCCTTCACTGCGCCCACCCGTTGAGCCCCATTCACATTCATTTGAGCCAGCTTCCAGCCTGGCCTGGCATAGCGTCTTTCTTCCTGGGTGATGCCCCCACAACCTGGTGCTCCCCTCCTTGCCCAGGCTGCCCGAGCGCCTGCAGCCTTCAGAGATGCTCGGACAGCTTTGCTCTCACTGCACTGCACCCCTGTACAAATGGCACAGACCCCAAGTGTTCGCCCGCAACTGCACGCTGTCCACCCATCCTCTGCCTACGCACACGTCACCTTCCCTGCCCACCCCCTCACCCTACATCCCCTCACCACAAGAATGTCTATTCTACAAGGCCGCAGCACCGTGTATCATGCAAGGTGCAGCTAAAGAAAGCGTGCTTCGCAGGGCAGTGAGTGAGAGAGAGTGCGTAATCGTGGGTCAGGAGCAGGCAGGGGGAGAGGTTGCTAGCTAGGCAGCAGATCGAAGTCGTTTTGTTTAGTAAAAGTATGTTGCATGTACTGAGGGGTCTAGTCAAGACACAGAGGGGCTGGGCCAGACATTGTGGAGGCTAGAGGCTAGGAATGCAGGACATGCCGCCAGCCGTTGGGCGTATGCCTGCCTCCGCTCACGCCAGCAGCACCGTAGCCTCCTCCAACGCAGCACAGATCTGTGCATGCGTCACAGTCAGGCCCGCCAGCACTTCAGCAGCAGGGCGCAGCTGCACACCGCCAGCGGAGCAGTATCCACCGCCGCCGCCAGCCCCCGCCCCCTGCAGAGCCTGCAGCTGCGCCTCAGCCCCCGCCAGCCGTGCAGTTGCCTCCATCAGATCCGCCTCACGTTGCTGCAGCCGCTGCTGCAGTTCCGTCTCTGCCTGCTGCCGAGCAGCCTCTGAGTCTGACACCGCCGCCTGCATGCCTGCCAGCGCAGCCTGCATGCTGCGCACGTCGTGCTGCCAGGCAGCCGCAGCTGCCAGCTGGCACCCCAGCTCCTCCACCTCCTGCTGCAGCTGCTCGTTGGCTGCCGCCAGCTCAGCTTCACCCTGGCTGCCGGCAAACGCGCTGTCGGCCTGACCGCTTCCGTTGGCGGCGTGCTGCTCGCTGGCCGGCTGGGCCGCAGCTGCGGCGCCGCTGGCCCCGCCTCGCAGCGCTGTCAGCTCCTGCTCCGCTGCATGCAGATGCCCCTGCACCACAGGGGGGAACGCAAACGAATGGGGGCTCAGCACTGCTGCAGCCCGGCCCGGCTGCCAACTGTGGATGCCTGACTTCTCGAGGCACTCCCGTGCATGATGGCAGCAGCAGCAGCAGCCTGACTGCCAACTGCAGTGGCAGGGCCAACTGCAGCAGCAGCGGCTGCCACACAGCAGCGGCATCGGTGGCCCTGCAGAGACCCCAGCCGGCACGCCAAGCCACCCCACCTCCAGGCGCCGCGCATACTCCTGTGCCGTGCGCAGCTGTTGGGTGTTGCCGTCCGCCTGCGCCCGTGCCGCCGCCAGCTCCTGCTGCAGCGCCGCAATCGTGGCGCGCGCCCGAGCCACCTCTGCCTGTGCCTGCTCCGCCTGCTCGCCAGCGGCGGGCCCCTGTCCCTGCGGCCCCTGCCCAGCTGCCGCCTTGATGAGACGCCCCCGCTGCTCCGGGCTGCTGGCCCAGCTGCTGTCGCTGTCAAACCCGCCGCCGCCACGCCCATTCTGCTTGATCCCCAGCTTGGCAAACAGCTTGGCTGTCACCTCCTGCTCGCTGGGTGCTGCCGCTGCGCCGCCGTCAGCACCCACGTCTTCCGAATCACTGCTCGAGCTGCTGCTGCTCAGCGCGTAGGCAGCAGGCCGGCGACGCTGCGCGCCCGCCAGCGCGGATGCGTCCGACCCCTGCCGGCCCTGCAGCTGTGGGTGCGCCCCATTGCCGTTGGCGCCGCCCCGGGCGGAGACCTGCAGCGCGTGCAGGAGGCAACGGGCGGCACAGGTCGCAACAGCTCCAGGCTGTGAAGTGGCAAGAGGTGTCCTTTGCTGGGCCCGTGCGCGCCGCCCTGGCAGGCAGCACCACCCTTGCAGCACGCCGCCTCCCCTCCTGCCACCCCGCCGCACCTCCTCGCTGCGCGTGCGCAGCAGGTTGCGCTTCTGCCGCAGCATCTCAAGCTGCGGTGGCAGAGGGATGGGAAAGCAGCGGTCATGGGTGTGCAGAGTGAGCGTGCATCAGAGGCACTGATGCAGGGTCAAGCGTGAGCGCAAGGAGCGAGGAGCGGGGGGCGGGTGCCGTGCAACACTTGAATCCAGTGGGCTGTCCTCGCGGCTC
Source organism: Chlorella sp. ArM0029B (assembly GCA_002896455.3). NCBI lineage: Eukaryota > Viridiplantae > Chlorophyta > Trebouxiophyceae > Chlorellales > Chlorellaceae > Chlorella > Chlorella sp. ArM0029B. Next base: position 779,927 of record JTEE01000011.1, on the reverse strand, counting down.
CCTCGCCCCCTGTCACATCCCTACTGGGACCATGGCGCCGGCCAGGGGCGCCCCAGGGCGTTGGCAGCTGTGCAAAACAGAGCCGAGCAGCTGCCCACAGCTCTCACCCGGCGGGCCCCGCCCTGCGCCGCTGGCCGGCGATCAGCCATACTGGTGGTATGCCTCGGAAGCTTCAGCAGCCTGACAGGCTGCCTGCGGTTCGTGCGAGGCTGGCAGCGCAGCACAGCACAGCACAGCGCAGCACTGCCCAGCCTCTCGGCGTGTGCACACACATTCTCCGATAGTCTAGCAGTTGTGTCGAAGCAGGGCATTGGTGGCAACACATCCCAGCGCCGAGACCCCCCAGCCTTGCCTCCCAGCCTCTAGTTGCGGCGCCATGGCCCAGTGCGCCATCGCATCACATGCCGGGGCCAGCAGCAGCCTCCGCTGCAGGTGCGCTTCTTGCCCGAACAAAGCTTCGGCATGTGAGATTGCAGGCAACCGCTGCGCCTGCTCACCCGACCAGCGCTCCCCGAACATTGTTGACTGTGTGCTCTTGCCTGCGGAACAGCCCCTGCAAAACAGCAGCTTGGCCTCCGCCACTTCCCCCGTGGCTATGGTGGCGACACAACCGACTCACATTCCGGCACCCCCGTCACCTTCGCAGGCCCCCAAGCGTTACGTACAGACGGCGCCATGTCCTGGTGTGCCGCGCGGAAATGGGGCCAGAGGAGCTGCGCGACGCGGCGGCCGAGGTGAGGCGGCGGGGAGGAGGGGCGGCTGGGTGCGTGCCGCTGCTGTGCAGGGGCACCGCTGCCTGCCTGCCTACCTCTGCCTGGGATCGTTGCACATACCAACGTAATGTTTGTGATTGCGCCCTCAGTACACCGCCCCACTGCTGTACCTTTCTCCGCTTGCCCAGGCCTCACCCAACCGCCTTGCACTGCCCGCCCGCCCCGCCCCTGCAGGCGCGGCAGCAGCAGCAGCAGTTCCGTGGCCTCGGCGGCCTCTTTGGTTCCAGCAGCCTGAGCAGCAGCAGCGCCAGCAGCGATGTCCCCAGCAGCAGCGGGCAGCAGGGCATGTTTGAAGAGCCCCCCATGGTGTTCTCCCCAGGACTGGACTTCCCCCCCGTGGTGAGACACCACACCCCCCGCCGCTGCTGGCACCTACCACCCTTGCACCGCCGCACCCCATGCGCCCCCCTGCGCTGCCCTCACCGAGCACTGCATTATGCAGGAGTGCTTTGTGGTTTTGCCGTGCCTGCTTCTTGTTGCACACTTAGTCGTCAGTGTGCGGTGGGATGCACCTCTCCAACCAGCATGCAAGGCCGGTTGCCAAGCCCGCTCATCTGTTGTGCCAGCCAAGCCAGCAGCCCCCAACCCACTCACCGCCGCTGCCCTCTGCCCCTCCCGCCCGCAGCTGGTGCAAGACTGGCGTGCCTTCCGTGCCCGCCTGGTGGCCATGGAGACGGGGCAGACGGCGCGCGCGGTCAGCATGCAGCTGGGGCGGGAGGAGCGGTGGGCGCACGTGCTGACGCAGCCGGAGCGGGGCTGCCTGCTGGTGGCCCGTCCCCGCCCCGGGCTGGGCATGTTCACAAACACGGGTGCCAGGGCTGGGGCGGGTGGGTGGGTGGGTGCCTGAAGGCTGGGGAGGGTTCTGTCGTGTTTTTCGGGTGTATGGCATCTGTTGGTTGGCTGTATGATGGTTTGGGAGGGTGTGGCGCATGCCCCGCCTTGCCCATCGCCACCGAAACCTCCCTCCCTTATGCCTTCTTTTCCCCACCACCACCCACCACCCTCCCCCCCGCAGTCATCCTGCTGCTGGAGCACGAGGATGGCGAGGGCAGCAGCGGCCTGGTGATCAACTACCCCACCCCCCTGCTCATCAACAACCTGGGGCTGGAGGAGGACATTGCGGGTGGGTGGGGGGGCGGAATGCCACGTATTCTAATCTAGTCCAGTACTAATATACTCGGCCATGCCAGTTCTGTCAGCATTCCTTGCGCTGCCGGGCCTGAAAGGGGTTGTGGGGGGCGGTTCTGGGGAGGCAGAGGTGCTGGCAGAGGGGGGGTGTTAAGATGTCTGTTTGCAGGTAGGAATGCAAATATGTGGGCAGGGGGAGGTGGTTTAGGGGCATGCACGCTCAGCTTGTGGCAGAGCCTGCCCTTGCCACGCCTCCGATTACATCGCACTCACTCGGCTTCATGGCCTGCCTGCCCTGCAGACGCCTTCCGCCAGTGCCCGCTCTTCATCGGGGGGCCGGTCACCAAGAACCTGCTGCACGTGCTGCACGGGCGGCGGGACGTGGAGGGGGCGCTCGAAATCATCGAGGTGGGCGGGGTGGGGGCGAGGCAGGGGGGCAGGCGATAGATCGCAAGCGGTGCACCACGTTCAGCGCTGCTTTGCAGGAAGGGAACCACACTCTAGTGGCATGGTAAGGGATGGCACGCGCAAGGGCTGCACTGTAAACAGTGCAGGCAGCCCTGGTGCACTACCACCATACCTGCTGGCACCACCCTACTTCCCTCTCCCAGCCCCTGCCGCTGCCTTGCCCCTGCACAATCCGACACCGTTGCTCCAGCGCCCTGCCACCTCTCACACCCAGCGTCTGCCCGCCGATGCCTCCCCCTCCCCCCGCAGGGCGTGTATGCGGGCGGCGTGGAGTCTGCCAGCGCCCTGGTGCGCCGCGGCGAGGCCTCCCCCAAGGACTTTATGCTGCTGTCTGGCTACTCTGGGTGGGGGCCCTGGCAACTGCAGCGGGAGCTGCGCGGCGGCACCTGGCTGCCCGTGGCCGCCAGCCAGGCCGTCATCATGGACTGCCTCAAAGGTGGGGCTGGGCAGGGCTGGTGGTGGGACTGGTGGGGCCAGGGCGGGGGCTGAACGCATGCAACCATTGAGCGGCAGGCTTGCTCCGTCAGGGGCGTGTGGGGCCGGACAAGGGGCAGGAGCTGGACACAGCAGAGTGGTGGCAGGCAGGCAGGCAGGTGAGTGCGGGCCTTCAAGGGTGGACGAGCAGCTGGGAGCAGTGTGTGCGTGTGTGACCCGCCGGCGTGCACGTGCAGCAGTGCCTCACCCCTGCTGCCGCCGCCCGCCCCCTGCCGCTGCTGCAGAGTCGCTGTCGTGGAACCCCGACCCCACGGCTGTGTCGCGCCACGGCCTGGCCAACGCCATGGCCAGCCACATGACCAACACGGAGGATGTGAAGAGGGCGTGCTGGCAGCGCGTGCTGGTGCGGGCTGGCATCGAGCCCCACATGCTGGGCATGCTGTGAGGTGCCCCTGGTCCCAGCGCTGACTAGGCGGGGCAGCGTGCACGCAGCGTGCCCCCCGCCGTCGTGCCCTTGGGTGTGCGAGATGAGCCCCGCCCAGCCCCAAGAGCGCTCAGTTTTGGACCGACCGACCGCACACTGCCACCCACCCCATTCCTGACTCGAGAATTTCTCGTCACCCCCTGCCACTGCTCCCACTGACACACTCATTGCAGCTATTGACTTGCGACCCCCTCCCCGCCCCCTGCCGCTGCTTCCTCCTCAGACTCCGACCCCATTTTTGCCGCCTGTCCCGCCGCCGCCCGCCTGCTCGCCATTCCATACTCCATGCCGCCCCATCTGGCCCCCTTCCTGCGCTGCACGGGTGCGGTACGCCCCGCTGCCGCTGCTGCGTGCACCCGTGATTGCACCGCCTGTCCCCCCTGTATACCATCCCCTCCACCTTTACATCGGGAGCTGGCGCTTCTCAGGCCCTGGGCCCGCTGTGCCACCACCCACCGTCCCTCCACAACCCTGCTGTTGCTATGCTAGAGCCCCGCAACTTTTTTCCTGTCTGTCCCTGCCCCCCCGACGTATTCAACTCTCCCTTCCTCCCGCCCCGCCCTGTCCCCCCTCCTGCCCCCCCAAGTGGGTCCTTTGCTGCCAAAGACACAAGGCCCGGTGGCTCGCCTCCCCCACTGTGAAAGATACATGTGCTCCTGCCCCAAAGGCTTTTGCGCCCATTTGCGCAAGCCCGCTCCTCCCGCCTCCTCTCCACACGCCTCTCCACAGGCCTGCATTGCCCCAACATCCTCCTTAGCTCCCGTACTAGCCCTTCTCCCTTGCCTCCCCGTGACATCGTGGCATTGAAGAGGTTGACAGACGGACAGACAGGATAGGGGGTACAAAAAGGGGTGTGTGCAGGCAGGTGCAAAACAGCAGTCAAGAGGGAGATGGCAAGGGCCAGCCTGGCGGGAGAAGCACTGGATAAGGGATGGGAAGGCGCCGGGGTGCAGAAGGGCGCCGACCCGAGATCATGCGAGGGGGAAGGGGGGTGTCTTGATGCAAGTGCGGCTGCCAGCGGACGCTGCCTGCCAGCACCGTGCTCCCTGCCGGCCTGACATGGCCCGACATGACTTGTGCCCCCTCAGTTTTCCTTCAGCAGCAGCTGCACCTCTGCCTGGAGCCGCTGCTTGTCCCGGTCCGCAACGTGGCTCTACAGGGAGGAGAGGGGGGGGATGGAGGGCAGCGGGTGTGGGAGAGGGCAGGCGAGATGGCGAGGCAGGCAGCGAGGATATGATGCAGAGGGCAGCGAGGAGTGATGCAGAGGGCAGAAGCGGGAAGGGCCAGTAGTCCCCAAACCAGTGCTGTCCCAGGTAGGGACCCACTCAACTTTACACACAACAACTTCTTGCAGGCTTGTTGGCACCCAGACCTGTGCATACAACCTGCGCACCCTGCACACCCCACCATGCCACCCCAAGCCACGTCAAATGATTGTTGGCCTGACCCGGCCAGCAAAGCAAAGCGAAAGCCCACCTGCGCAAACTGCACACCCCACCATGCCGCCCCAGGCCCCGCCAAATGCTTCTAGGCAAGACCCGGCCAGCAAAGCAAAGCGAAAGCACACCTGCGCAAACTGCTCCACCACGGAGCGCACAAAGCTGCCGATCATGAGGAGCACGATGGCACCCCAGGGGGAGGGGCGGGCCGCCGACAGCGCGCTGCGCACGCTGCCCCAGCTGCTCAGCGTGGCACCCGCCTTCTCGTAAAACCAGCTGCGGGGGCGGTGGATAGCGGGGGTGGTTAGTGGGAGGGATGACGGCGGCGACGAGGGCATGCGGGCAAGCGGGCAAGGGTGAGCAGGCCGCGAGGGCAACCAGGCACAGCCAGGGGTGGTGGCAAGTAAGTCGCTCCTGCGGACAGCACTGCTGCGGTCAACACTGCTGCGGTCAGCATAACGGTCGCAACATGCCACATCTGCCGCAGCGGTGCTAGCCTCACAGCTGGCCTGCCAGCGGTGCTGCCACAGCTGGCCTTGTAAAGAGACACGTTGCAAACACTCTTCCTCCTCCCTGCCCCTCCTCCTCACCGGGGATCTGCCGCTTGCACCGCCGCAGCTGACCATATTCAAAAGCCCTTTGCAAGCCCCCATCCTCCGCCTGCCTGCCCATTCTTCTCACCGGGGGTCTGCCGCCTGCGCCGCCGCGCGCCGCGCCACCCCCTCCTGGAAGTCTGCAATGCGCTGGTTGACCATCTGGTGGGCCGCCTGGTGTTGCAGGGGAGGTAGATGGGGCAGGAGGGAATGTCATGGACAGCCCGAACTGACAGCTAACACCACCAGAACGAGCATCTCAATTCCAGGTGAGCGACGGGCAGCACATTGGTGCACCCCTGCGCCCACAGGCGCCGGCCACACCCCTGCTAACAGCTGCCCTAGCTTCCCAACATCTTCCCTACAGCTTCCCCACAGCTTCCCCCACCTGCATGGGCGTCACCCCCTTGAGGTGCAGGAAGGGCAGTACGTCGGGCACCACCCGCTCCAGCGCCCCAAACACCCGCTCCCGCGTCTGCTGCCGGAACAGGGCCACAAAGAAAGCCGTCTGACCCGCAATCTGCAGGGGGTGCAGGGGCAGCAAAGAGGCAAACAGGGGGGCACACTGAGGGGCAAGCAGCGGAGTTGAACACAGCGGGGGCACAGTGAGGGGCACAGTTGAGGCGGGATGCAGGGGCTGAGGGCAAGGGCGGGGAAACCACATGGTGGGGTGCACAGGATGGCTTGCAATTTGCCGATGGACGGCATGTGAAAAACTCGGCAGGGCGGGCATGCACTTGGTGTACGAGGTGTAGGAGCACACAAAGCCTGTACCCACCTTGATGCCTCCCTTGCCGATGAGCGTGGCGCCAAAGAACTCCCAGAAGGGCATGAGGAAGTGGCCGCAGCAGATGCCGCACAGGTCAAAGGCGGCGTTGGGGTAGGCAGCCAGCAGGAGGATGCCCCAAAAGCCGTGCGCCTGCAGGGGGGCAGGAGGGGGGGAGGGGCAATTGGCGGGGTGAGGAACTGGGGGTGTGCTGTGGGCATCCCGGGTCGTGGCCAGCACAGGAACGCCCCATGAGCACAGAGGAGCGAATCAGGGAGGGCACATGGAACGCAGCAGTGCCGTCTCCTAGCCCATTCGTGCTCTGTGAGGCTCACATACATAGTGAGATGGCAAATTCCCGCCCTTCCTGGCAGCAAGCGCTGCCCTGCCCCCTCTGGTGCAAGTGGCTTGCGGGGCGGGGCGGGTCAGCACTTGCAGCAACAGAGATAAGCCGCCCGCCCCTCCCAGCCCCACCCACCTGAATGAAGTTCAGCATCCAGTTCTTCATTCGGTTCACCAGGGTCGTGAGAGGGCCTGCAGGGGGTTGAGGTGAGGTGCAGCGGCCGTTGAGGGGCGGGGCAGAGGAACAGCACGCAGGGCGGATGGGTTGCAGATAGGGGGCATGGCGGGCGTCACACTCATGCGTCCGGTTCGTTTGCTGGTGCAGCATCCCTAGAAATCGGCGGTGCAGCATCCCTAGAAATCGCAGCAGCAGCAGCAGCAGCAGGCAATCAGCAGCCGCAGCGCAGCAGCTGATGATGCAGCATCAGAAGCAGCACGCTTCCCCCAGACCCCCTGCCCCCTCTACGCACCTGCCCGCCCAGCTGCCGCCACTCCGTTTGCCGTCACCCCCAGCATCGCTTCCACCTCTGCGCTACGCTGCCCCGCCTTTGCCGCGTGGTAGCTCAGGGCATAGGGAGGCACCTCGCCCAGCGCTGTGCCCGCGCCCCACAGCACAGCGGTGGGCAGCACCTGTGAAGCAGCAGCGGGGGTGGAGGGCGTGGGCAGGCAGGCGCTGTGTTGAGCTCAGATAGGGAGCCGGGAGGGGCAGAGCAGCGGCGGTGGCAATCCCTTTCAAGGCTGCTCTCGAACACCGGCAGCGGGTTTGCGCGGGGCAAAGATAGAAGTAGAAACAGCCAGCACTCCCGGAAACTTCCAGAAACTCCTTGCAACTGGCCCAGGCAGCGCCTGCCCATCTCCCCAGTGGCACACACCCCCTTGCTGCTGTGGCCCTTGGCACCCATCCCTTCATACCCTATCAGTGGTTCAGGCTTGTAAAAGCTCACCTTTTTGTAGATCTCCCAGAAGCCAATCACCGCCCCCGCCTCCTCCTCCCCGCAGTGAAACCCCTCGCCGCTCCACCACATGTCGGCACGCGCGTCAAAGCGCAGGTGCCCGCACCGCTCCGCCGACAAACACACCTGCAGCACATGCACGCGTGTGTATGTGTCTGTGTGACTGGCGTTGAGGCGCAAGTGAAAGGGCTGTGCATTTGCCTCTTGGAGGGTCCCTGATGCTCTGCTTCCAACTGGCTGACCGCCAGGGGCCGGGTCATATGAGCCTCCCCCCGATTCAAGAAGCTGCAGCACTTGCCCGCCGGTTGCCACACAAACCAGGCCTGCACACATTCTGCCTACATTCGCATCGGGCGGCAGGCCTGGTCCCCGGCTGGATGCCCCAGCATCTCTCTCACCTTGAGCATATGAGGGAAGAGGAAGAGGAGGCCGGAGTGCATGCCGGTGCCGAGGCCGATGGAGGAGAGGACTCCCAGCCCCACCCACCACACCACATACTCCAGCCAAGCCTCTGCCTCCTGCACTTCTGCCGTCAGGGAGCCGCTGAGCTTGAGGCCGCAGTAGAGCAGCAGCAGCGGTGCCATGAAGAAGAGCGTGGCGGGGTGGCTGGCCAGCCAGCGAGCCCCGTTTGTGGCAGAGGAGGCGGCGGAAGCGGCAAACGCGGCCAGCGTGCGCAGCGGCGAGCGGAACAGCGTCAGGCGCGCTCGCTGCTCGTTCAGCTGGGCGCGGAGCTGCATTTAGGGCGGGCACAGGGGGTGGTGCTCGGCAGGCGCAGGGCGGTTCAGCGACGGTGGCGGCGGGTGGGCAGGCGGAGGGGCGGGGGCACAGCGGCAGCCGCCCATTGGTCCGGAAGGACGGCGCAGCCGCATGAGCACGGACAACTCTACATCCCAGCGCCTCAGCGGTGCGCACCTCCTCTACGCGCAGTTGCTGCTCAGGGGTGAGCGAGGAAATGAGCTCCTGTATCGTGCTCTCCTGCTTTCCGAGGTCCATCATACTGTCCGGAATCACTATGATCTACTCAACGGGAGCGTTGCGCCCAGGACTGCGGGACGGCCGCCCAGCAATCAAGCGAGGGTCCACACAGTTGCACGAATGTAGCACGATTTTGTGTGCAGAATACCGTGGCGGGTCTCGAAGCACTGCAGGTGACACTCTTTTCAACCCTCCACGTTGCCGCACTGTCGGCACAAGAGAGCACCGTCTCCGCGGTTAGACGCTTCATTCAAGCATCGCTCGTACATCGGGTTGCATATTGCCGGAACAGGTGGGGAGGGCGGTAGGTGCCACCCCAACGCTTGAAGCTGGCTCCGTGTAGAGCGCCGCTGCTGCGGCGCGGCAATGACCTGTGTGTTATTGATCATCACCGGGGCTCACAGGACGACGTGCCGGGCGAACCTGAAGGGGGTTGCCCGCCATCAGCCCCATGTCTCCCCAGCTGCCTCCCTCTGTCCCAACCCTGTGGTTTGAGCTCCCCTCTGCTGCAGGGAACGCACGCAGGCAGAAAAGTCGCGCGCCCACATCCAGCCGCCTGCCAGCCGCCCCCGCTGACGCCGCCACCGCCCGCCCGCCAGGAAGCATGGCCACCGCCGCCGCCGCCTACCCGCCCGCTGCCCAGCCGGGCGCCAGCGAGGGGCCGCTGCTGGATGAGAACCCAGACCGCTACTGCATGTTCCCAGTGAAGGAGGACAGCGTGTGGAACGAATACAAGAAGGCAGAGGTGAGGCGGGCCGAGGATGGGGCGGGACGTGGGTTGAAGGGGCACCGCACCTGGCGGGAACAGGGCAGCAAGGCCGTGCGCACGGGCCGCGTGCCTCAACTTGCCCTGCGTATTGGGACGCCCGCTGCTTTGGGGCAGCGCGTCTGTGCGGGTGTGTGCAGTGGGCGGATGGGTCGACGGGGAGGATGTGTGGGATACCGCCACAGCAGCGCCCGGGACCATTAGCACATGGAGGGACGGAAAACTTGGGGCATATTTACTCTCCAAGGAATAAGCAGAAGGGAACTGTTGGCGCCTACAAGCTGGTGTGTTACTCTGCTTGCTCTGCGCTGCATTCGGCAGAGCAGAGCATGCCTAAGCAAGTGCCCCTTGGGCCCGTCTGATACCACCCCCTTGGCAGTTTCCTAGCTGTCCGGCCTGCCTTGCATCGCACCAGTTGGCAAGTTGGGAACCAGGCATCAAACTATTGATCAAAATTACTCGTTGGTTTCCCATCCCCTCTCTTCTCGTCTCTTGTACTTAGCCCTTTAGAACACTGAGGCCCAGCTGAAATCCCAATCCTGTGAAACCGTTCTGTCACCCACCCCTCGTTGCCGCAGGTCACTTTTTGGACGGCTGAGGATTTGGATCTGAGCAAGGATGCCGCCGACTGGCAGGTGCGGGCCCTGGGGTGCGGGAGTTGGCGTTCTAGGGCTTTAGTCGATTAAGCATTAACATTTCAAGTCCACGGGATCCAGCAACGGTTTCATGGGACGGGGTGGGGGTTAATGTGTAGGGCTTCTATAGAGGTGCCAGGTGGCGGTGCTCAAAAGCTGCAAAGGGTTGACCTGCTGCGGTTGCACGACAATCTGTTCTGCCCTGCTATGCACCCTCCCCTCCTCTCGCTGTACCAAACCTCCGCCCCTTGCGCCATCTCCTCCCTCCCGCCTACTTGTGTTGCCACCCTCTCTCCCACTCAGTTATTTCGTGTACTGAACCACCGCTCCCTGCTGTGCCCGCTCCTCTTCCTCCCCCACCCGCAGGACAAGCTGGAGCTGGGTGAGCGCTCCTTCCTCTCCTCCATCCTCGCCTACCTGGCAGCCTCCGGTGCGTTCTGTGCTGTGCCATGCCGTGCCAAGCTGTGCCGTGCGGTGCTGTGCCAAGCTGTGCCGTGCTGTGCTGTGCCGTGCAGTGCTGTGCTGTGCCGTACTGTGCCGAGGTGGTACATAGAGTGTGTGTGAGTTTTGACACAGCGTGCTATAACGCCTTTGCCCGTTCAGAGCTCTCAAGAGGCTGCACGTGCCCCTGGTGTGCCCTGTCTACCTGCCGCCGCCGTCCCAGCATCCCTACAATCCTGTACCCTGCATGCACCCCTGCCCTCCAACCCCTGCCTGTTCATTGCATTGGAAACACCGCTCGCAGTCCACCAAATGCATGTCCATCACAACCCATGTCTCTGCGCTTCCCTGCCCTGCCCTACAGATGCCCTGATCCAGCACAACATCGCCGCCCGCTTCATCACCGATGTCGAGCTGCCAGAGGTGGGGTGGGGGGCGAGGGAGGAGGGAGGAGGGAAGGGGGGTGAACATGACAGGGCAGGGGTGAGGAGGGAGGAGGTCAGGGGCCAAGGGTGGGGGAGGGGGGAGGGAAGGGGCAGGGATGGACCTGGAAGAGGCTGTGGCTACGTGAGGGGTGCACGGTTTCAAGTGCGTCAGCGAGGCGCTGGTGAAGAGAGAGAGGGCGGGACTGGCGCCTTCACTGGGATTCTTCCCGCCAAAATTGCAAGCCCCTGCGGCCCGCCCCACAACCCCACATCTTGTGCAGGCCCGCGCCTTCTACTCCTTCCAGCTGTTCAAGCAAAACGTGCACACAGGTGGGTGGGTGGGTGGCAGGGGTGCAGAGAGCGGATGTGCAGGGGCACGCCAGACATGCCGGCAGGGCTGGCACTACCCCCCCGCCTGGTCTGCCCGCCCAGCACACACCACTGCCGCTGCGACTATTGCGCCTGCCAGCTTCGCCTCCTCTCCCCATGGCCCTTCGCTGCCCCTCTGCCTCCCCACTCGCCTGGTCAGCGCCAGCCTCCTATCGCCACCGCTAAGCCGCCTTGTCCTGCCCTGCCACCCAAACCCTAACAGTGCCCTGCCACTCAAACTCGAACTGTGCCCTTCCATGCAAATCCTAACCCTGTCCTGCTTGCTGCCGTGCCCTGCCACACAAACCCCATCCCTGTCCTGCCACCTGCCCTGTCGTGCCAACCAAGCATTGCCTCTGCCCTGCAACCGGCCCTGCCCTGCCTCCTGAACCCTCGCCCTCCGTTCGTGCAGAGGCCATCAGCCTGATCTTCTCAAGGCTGTTCGCCGGCAAGGACGAGGCGGTGAAGACGCTGTTCCGCACCAGTGAGCATCTGCCGTGCCTGCTGTGCCTGCTGTGCCTGCTAGGCGTGCTAGGGGCGTTGTAAAAGGATGAAGCGGGCAGAGCCTGGAATACATGAGCGAGCCTCCACCTGCTGTGCCTGCTGTGCTGCCGGGGGCGTTTGGAATGTAGAGGGCGGGGCAGACGCTGTTCCGCACTGGTGAATAATGTGCTGTGCATGCTGTGCGGGACGGGGCTTGAGGTGGGCCCCTGCTGCCGGTTGCCTCTTGCAGGACGGCACTCCAGCTGCATGCTCTGACTCTTTCCACTTGCTTCACGCCACACGTCCTGTGCCCCCTGCCCCACCCATGCCCTGCAGCGCAATGAGAACGGGCTGCCTCACCCCCCACCCTCTTTCTTGTGCATGTACCTCCTCAAAGTTCTGCCTCCTGCCTACAACCCCTCCCATGCCGCCGGCACCATGCCCCCCCGCCCCCCGCCTCCCTGCAGTCAAGGCGCTGCCCGCCATGGAGCGCAAGATTGAGTGGGTCAACCAGTGGGTGGTGAGGTGAGACTTTCACACACGTTGCCTTTATGCAAAATAATGCCAACGTTCTTCGCGCATGTGTTTGGCAGCCAGTGGGTGGTGAGGATGGGCTTCAAGTTGGTTTCCTCCAGCTTTAAATACACCTCCCCATTGTGTCTCCCCCTGCTCTATCACTCTCTCCTTTCTTGCTTCCGCCTTCCTTGCCTTCCCCCCGTCTGCAGCGGCGCCAGCTTCCCTGAGCGCCTGGTCGCCTTTGCGGCTGTCGCATCCGTCTTCAACGCCGGCAGCTTTTCGGGGCTCTACTGGTTCAAGAAGGTGGGTGTGTGACAGTCCGGAAATGTCGTTTGCACTGGGTTTCAGAAGAGGGTATGCAGATGGGGCAGGCTGGGTGGGAGGTGGGGCTGTTGAGAGTGGGAGTTGCGAGTTGCGAGGCAGCATATGTGGGCGTCTTCTGGTTCAGGACCGGGCAAGAGCATGCATTTGTGTTTAATGTGGAGGGTGGGGGCCTTTGGTGGCAGAGGTGGCAAAGGTGGACCGGCAAGCAAGCTGAAGCGGAAGGCTGATGGCAGATTGCGAGCCAGGCATGCAGCCTGGCGGGTCTTCCTGTATCAGACCTGCCCATGCGCCGATTCGATGCAGCGCAGCTCACAAGTTTGCGGCACCCCTATGCTCCTCACAAACAAGCTCGTCTCCTCACCTGCCCTCCCCTCACTGCTGCCTGCAGCGTGGCCTGCTGCCTGGGTGCAGCCAGCGCTCTGCCCTCATCTCCTCGCCTGCCCTCCCCTTACCGACTTGCAGCGAGACCTGCTGCCAGGGCGCAGCTTTGCATTCTCCCTCACCTCCTCTCCGCCCTCCCCTTGCTTGCTGCCCGCAGCGCGGCCTGCTGCCTGGGTGCAGCCAGGCCACCGATTTGATCTCCCGGGATGAGAGCATCAATGTGGAGGCAGCAGGTGTCATGTACTCGTAAGTACCGCTGGGATGGTACCGCTGGTACTGCAAGGTTGTGCGCTGTGTGCCAGTTGGCGGCGTGCTGCATGGCAACGCTATTGCCCACGTCTGCATGCACCCGCCTGCCAGCTGTTGCCCCTATGGTCTTCTTGCATGACCTGCTGGCACCGCCACCAACTGACCGCCTCCTGGCCCGACCCTTGACACCCTGCCTGCTGCCCTTTCAGCTGAGTAAGCTCAGCGAGATGTTTGCCCAAATGCGATTGTCATGGAGGCTGTGGATTATTCACGCTCCTCTTCCTCTGTGCCCCCTCCTCTCCCTGCCCCCTCCCTGCAGCCTGCTGCGCATCAAGCTGAGCGACAATCCCCTTGAAATTCAACTGAATCCGTGGGCATTCAGGCTCCTCTCCCTCTGTGCCCCCTCCTCTCCCACACCCCTCCTTGCAGCCTGCTGCGCATCAAGCTGAGCGGCGATCCCCAAAAACTGTGCTAAAGCCCTGGGCGTTCACGCTCCTGCTCCTCCGTGCCCCCTCCTCTCCCCACCCCTCCTTGCAGCGTGCTGCGCTCCAAGCTGAGCGATGATTCCCAGGCTACTTTCGTGAAGCCATGGGCATGCTGGATCCTGTTCCTCTGTGCCTCCCCCTCTCCCCACCTTCCTCTGTGCCCCCTCCTCTCCCCACCTTCCTCCGTGCCTCCCCCTCTCCCCACCCCTCCCTGCAGCCTGCTGCGCTCCAAGCTGAGCGACACTGAGGCCCAGGCCATTGTGCGGGGGGCGGTGGACATTGAGCGGGCGTTTGTGTGTGAGCAGCTGCCGGTGGAGGCGATTGGGCTGCAGGCGGGGCAGATGGAGCAGGTGAGGGGGCGCTGGGCAGCGAGAGGTCATTCTAAAGAATGGCGCGCATGGCCGGGGAAGGCGGGGGAGGCAAACAAGGGAGGCGGCTGGGCTGCAGAAGGCGGAGGAATGTTGGAGGAAATTTATGAGGCAGGTGGTTGGGCGGCAGGCGACGCGGATGGGGCAGGTGCTGGGGCGTTGGGCAGCCCCCCCGGTAGGAGGGAAGTGAAAGGGGAGGGCGATTGGGCTGACACGCGGCTTGTGAATCAAGGGAGTTGGCTTTGCTCAGGGCGAGCAGTTATATGGAAGGAGGGCGAGGAAGGCAGGGTTACAAACAGGCAGGGGCAGGGAAAGCAGGGAGGCGGCTGCGCGTCCCCCCGCGCTTGCACATGCCACCTGGCAAACCTGCAGCATGCACCTGAGCTGTGTGCATCTAACACCCATCGGCTGCCCGGCTGCCCGCTGGCTTCCTCACCCTCCCTGCAGTACCTGCAGTACGTGGGGGACCGCCTGCTGGGTGCGCTGGGACACGCCCCCGCCTTTGGCGTCAAGTCCAATCCGTTTGGCTGGCTGGAAATCATCGCTGTCAAGTGTGTGTGTGTGTGTGTGTGTGTTTGGAGGGGTGGGGGTGGGGGGCACACGGGTGCATGGGTGCACATGTGGGCGGGTTTATTGCGACGCGGCAGGTGTTGTGGGCACACATCGGCACGTGCTGCTCCACACCCCGCCGACATGCAGGATGCAAACACCCCTCATTCTGCACCTTCTGTGCATCTTCAACCGCGGCCCCCACCCAGCTGCCGGCTGTGAAACAAACACACTAGGGTGGCACACAAGAAGCACACAGGGCGCACAGATGTTCTCTGCCGTGTCGATATAGATGTCCGCAGTCCTCTTTCACATCCGCACAGGGCTGCCGACATCCACATCGACACGGCACAGAACATCTCCGCCCCCTGTGTGCTTCTTGTGTCACACCCATTTCGCGTTTTGTGTCTTTTCACCGCACCACGGCACCTTGGAGGTGACTACCCCTCATTCTGCATATCCAAGAATTGTTTGTATTCTTCTGGTGCCCCCCACCCGGCTGCCGGATGTGAAAGAAACACAATTGGGTGGGAAACACGAAGCACATAGGGGGCGAAGATTTTGAGCCCTGTTTTGCCGCAGATGTCGGCAGCACGTTTTTCACAGGGCTGCCAACATCTAGGTCAACGCGGCACAAACCATCTCTCTGCCCCTGTGCGCTTCCTGTGTCCCAAAACAATTCCCATTGTGTTTCTTGCACGCCCCCACAGGGCCGTCGACATCCAGTTCCACATGGCACATTGGGCAACCACTGTCTCATGGCTCAACCACCTGCTTTTCTGTGCACCGTCTTTTGTGCCCACCCCACAGTGCCTCCGACATCCATGATGTAACACACCATCTCTGCCCCTTGTGTGTGCGTCCTGTTTTCCACGCACCCCCCCTTTCTCTCTCTTTGTTCACGACCCGCAGGGCCTCCGACATCCAGGTCAACACGGCGCACAACAACATCAGCGGGATGAGCAAGGCTGGCGCAATGAAGATGTCGGTCGGCCGCGAGGGCGGCGGCGGCCTCGCTTTTGACGACGACTTCTAGGTCGAACCTGTGCAACACCTTGCTGCCCTTCTCTGGTGCCACAACCTTCGGGTGCCACGTCAGCAGCCCCTCATGACCCAACTTGCTGAGAAGCGGGCCCGGGCTGAGCCCACCCCTGAAGTTGAAGGAGACATAACCTGCCCAATGGGGCTGCGCTGCAGAGCTCTGCGCCGGCTAGCAGGGCCAGCAGAGCCACACCCTTCACGAATCACCCCCCCCCACCTGCATACTTGAATCGCGCCCGGCACAAGTCATCAACGGCACTGCACACCCACCATTCCACCACACATTGAAAGAAAGAATGACAATGAAGAAAATCCGCGGCTTTTTCTACCCCATGTTTACATGCACCTGCTACTCCCTTGTTGATGTTTTTTTTCCTTTGATAAAAAAAGCCCCACAGAAATGCATTCCTTTGATGTACAGCCACCCCCTTGCTTCTAGAGCCGCCCCCCTACCTGCCCTGTAACTCGTTTAATAAACAGAGCAGCGCCCACCTGCTGACATGTCTTTCAAGCAAACACAGAACCTTTGTGCCGCCCGCATGACCAGGCACAGCAAGGCCGCACAGAGCAGTACAGAGCAGCACTGGAATCGAGTCTGCAGATGGCCCAAGCGTTACATCACTGCTTCGAGGGAACTTGTGTGCAGTGTCTACTTCCCACGCTGTGGTCAAGCAATCACGAGCTGCCCCGCATGCGCTTCGCCGCTGGCAGCGCATCGCTCTCTCCACCCCGTTTTGTGCCGCTGCCGCCTGCTGTGCCGCTGCCGCCCAGGCCGCTGCCGCCTGCTGTGCCGCTGCCATCTAGGCCGCCTCCAGCCGCCCCACCTGCCCCTTCTCCCTCGCCTGCCCCTCCACCTGCCCCTTCTCCCTCGCCTGCCCCTCCACTGCCCGCTGCGATGGCGGTGCCGCTGCCGCCTGCTGTGCCGCTGCCATCCAGGCCGCGGCCAGCCGCAGTCCCACCTGCCGCTTCTCCCTCGCCTACCGCTCCACTGCCCGCTGCCACTGCTGTGCCGCTGCCGCCGCTTCCGCCTCCGCTCTCTTTGAATGCCCGCAGGGTGATGTTGATGCGGCGCCCGCAGGCCGCGCCCTTCTTCCCACCAATCTGAAGGGGGCACGCCATGGGCAGCAGCAGTGCGGAGGTTGGGTACAGTGGACAGGGTACGAAGCAGCAAGGAGCAGTCGCTGGAGGTGAAGCAGCAGCAGCAGCAGGGATTGAGTGCAGCAGAGGCGTGTAGAGAAGGCAGCAACAAGGAGTGTGCGACACACGCATTGAGAGGGGAGGGCGGCAGGATGAGGGGGCATGTTGTGCACAGGCTCGCCTGCACAACCCAGTGCAACCTCCCGTCATGTTGCCAGGGCTTCCCGCCGCTGGCCATGATTGGTAATTTACTGCCTCCTTCCATCCTCTGCCCACACCACCCACCTCGGGGACCTCGTGTTTGAACTCATTCTGCAATGAGGACGTGTGGGGCAGGTGGGCAGGGCAGGTGAATTGTCGGGCAGGGCGGAAGCAGCACTGGTCAAATGAGCAGCAGGAGGGCGGGCGCAGAGCTGTAGTCATGCTCGGGGCTGAAGCAGGCACGCGCATTCCACACACCTGCACCCTGCAAGTGTCACCAAGTTGGACAGCCTACCGGGCAACACCCACAGCCATTGGAACACTGTTTGGGGTGTTAAGCATTCACTTGCTTGCTTTTGCGGGCTTACATGTATACTTACAGTCTGTTCAACCGCAAAGAAGCTCTCAACACAAACCCCACCTGCATGGCACCGCCCATCACCAGCACCGTGCCGTGCGGCATCTCCAAATCCTCCTTGATCCCGCCGGCACCGCCGCCCTTGGGCCGGTGCCGGATGCGGAACCGCCGCGTGGCACCCTGCAGGCAGCAGACATGCCGTCGATTCAGCGCTTTGCTTGTTTCGCGAACGCACATGCCAAGGCCGTGCATCCATGCGATTTCGAGCCACCAGCTCTACCCACACCCACCCACCAGGCTGATTGATATGATGGGGTGTCCTGGCACCAGCTGGGCTTGGTCATCTGAGTGGGGCCCAATGTAGTCTGTGCCGTTTTCGTACCTGCAACGACAGGCAGGTGACGACAGGTGGCGGGTGATAGACGGCAGAACAGGTGGCATGACAGGCAGCATGCCATGGGTTGACAGCTGGCTGTGGCAGGCGACCGAAGATGGCAGCAGCGGGTGCACGCTGGCAGCAGGTAAGGGATGGGGAAGCGGGGACGC
>JTEE01000011.1:699356-762252 GCA_002896455.3 Chlorella sp. ArM0029B | reverse complement strand
GGTTGGCGCGGGAACGCGAGGGAGTGTGAGTGAACCTGCCAGTGAAGCTTTGTTGGTACAACTTTCAGAATGCACACCCCACAAAATTCCTGGACAGCTTGCTAGCCATCAAGTTCGACCACCTTTCAGGGGATGTGAAAAGCTGTAACGACTAGACTAGACTAAAGTTCGACCACCAGGCTCGTCCAGTACCCAACAGTTGCCCAGCACCCAGCAGGGTGCTCCGCCAGCCGACCCAATAACCAGTTGAGCAGCACCCAGCACCCAACAGTTGCCAGCACCCAGCAGGGCCATATCCAGCATTTATCAGCCAAGCAGAATTCGCCAAATGCTCCCAGCTCATCGCGCACCCTCCAGCTGCGCAGCACCCAGCAGGGTCCCCTAGCACCCACCAATTGCCCAGCACCCAGCAGGGTCCCCTAGCACCCACCAATTGCCCAGCACCCACCAATTGCCCAACACCAACACCGTTGAAGCGCACCAATTGAGCAGCACGCCATTGTACCTCTGGCCGTACTGGGTCAGGGAGTTGGCCCACGTCAGGAAGGGCTGCAGCTGCGGGGGGACGGGGCCGCCGCCCAGGGTTTGCCCAGAGAACGAGTAGCTGCAGAGGGGTGGTGGCAGGCGCTTGGGGTGGGCAGGTGCGGGGGGAAATGCACTGACTGTGGCACATGGGCCGTGGGAGGCATAACTAAAATGCGCTTGCCATTGCATCTATTGATCCCTGCAGCAGCCAGCCCTCCTCCGCCCCTCATGCCGCATCCACAGCTCCCTCTTCCCCGCCCTGCCTGCTGCCCCCGCCACCCACGCACGCTTGGCCGTAGCTTTGGTGCCAGCGGCGGATGGGCACCATCTTGCCAAACATTTTGACCGACCCCCTGTTTGGTGGGTGCAGCACCCAGAGCGCCTTCAGCTCCGCTGCACAAACGGCAGGGGTGCAGGCAGGGGTGGGGTGGGAGGGGTCGGGCAGCACCAGCGGGATGTATGTGTGGGCAGGCAGCGGGGAAACAAGCTGAACCCCTTCCAAATAGCTGGTGCAGTCCACACCCATGCTTCTGTACTGCACACCTGTGCCGCCAGAGATGAGTGCTTTGGGGGCCTGGCACTGGTCCACCCAGGAGCGAGGCGACAGCTGGACGCGGCGCAGCCCGCGCAGCTCCACCGTGCCGCTGTCTGCCATGGTTGGATCTACCACTGCCAGCCTGCAAGGAAAATGTATGAAAGGGAGGCCGGGGCGCAGATGGAGAGCTGAATGGGAGAGTCATTTGCTCTGGTTGCAAACACGTGGCGATGCGGGGCCGCTGGCGGCGCTGGCGGCCGTCCCGCCTCCCGCTCTCCGCCTTCCAATGCTATTGCCGTCCACCGGCGCAGGGAGCCTTGGCATTCGAGCGTTGATTCACACGGCCCAACTCCAGCTCACCGTGAAAGCCTGCCCTTGAAAGTCGGCGGCTCTCGAAACGAAGTGCGGTGGAGCGAGCTTGCTTCGCGGCTGCCTGACAAGATGTGAAGTTACCAGGCTGTGGCGAGACCGACCAGCGAGACGAAAACGAATGAGGAGCGCTTCAAGTTTCTGCTACTGACGGCCCATCAGGCGGCGCGCTCAGCCTGAGCGGCAGCGGGCACCTTCTCCACGTTACCTCATTCTGGGACTCTCGCCTGGAGTTCTGCAATGCAGAGGGCTACATATCATTGCAATGGGGAGCACCATACCTTCCGGCAGCTGCCACCATGGCCTTCACCGGTTACAGCCGCAAGTGGGGTGGGGCGGGGCGGGGCGGAGCATTGCAATGGGGCGCCCGGTCCACTAGTTGAGCCTTGCCCGAGGGCCCCCTGTGCTCAACTACTTCCAGAGCACGTGTGCAGGCACTTGGCACTTTATTTACATCAGGGCATGAAATGAGAGCATCAAAAGGGAGCATAATCAGGCACAAGGTGAAGAATCAGCCGCGGGCCGGCGGGGCGTGAGCGCTGCCGCCGCCGCCGTCGCGGCGCAGGGTTTGTCTGTTTGCCATGCGTTGGGTTTTGTCGGAGTGCTGGTCCTGGAGGCCAGGCTAAGGAGGCAGGGAGGGCGCAAAGCACGTGGCGAGGCCCGAGCCACGCTGCCGCGCTGCCCTGACGCAGCCTCCCCTCCACAAAAATGGGGGGCCGCTCCACAGCGGGATGCAAGGAGGACCACTGGGAGCGGACGTGCCCCACACAGGGGTAGCAGCATCTGTACTAGGGTAAAGGTACGAGCCGAGCCCTCTAGGCAGGGTGGGAAGATGCAGGGGTGGCAGGCATGTCTTCACTCGTCGTCTGACTCGCTCTCCGACTCGGTGTCCTGCTCCAGCCAGTCGACAAAGGGCTTGGCCGCCTCGCGCACCTTCCCGGCAGCTTCCGCGGGCACCTCCAGCACCGTGCCCGCCCCAGACTTGTGGAACCTGCGGGGGTGACAGAGGGGAGGAGTGGGACATCACAGGTGAGCGGGGCGAGGAGGAGAGCCAAGATGTAGTGTGTGACCTTGCAGGGCCCCTCACGGGCAAGCACTCTCAGCAAGAAATAGCACCACCTGACCTCATTGCCCGCTCACCACGCACCCCCATCCCCACTTCTCCCATCTTTCTGCGCTCACTAACACCACTATCAATGCACCAGTTCTGAAGCCCAATCCAGCACCAGCACTGAACACGGTGGGAGTGTACACATGTACTCCTTAAGCTGCTTGGTACCACAAGTACTGCAGTGCTCAAGCCTGGGCCAGGATGAGCTCCTTGGGAACCACCTCGTGGTCGTACAGCGCCAAAAGCGATACCTTCCGACCACCACACCCCCACCAATGAACCAAAAGCACCTCGAACGCAAAAGGAAAGAAGCACACAGGCAAGCTCACCAGGCCAGGATGAGCTCCTCGGGCACCACCTCGTTGTCGTACAGCGCCTTGAGCGCCAGCGGCGTCTCCTTGACCCGCTCAGGCAGCTCCACACCCACCAGGTGCTCAAGGGCCACCAGCTGCGCCAGCTGACCCGTGGGCTCCTGCAGGCAGGCAGGCAGGCAGGGGAGCAGTTGAGGGGGGCGGGCGGGGTCTGTGAGCGCCGAGGGCGGAGGTGAGGACGGGCGAGTGGGAAAAGGACATCAGCAGCTGGGGCACACAGCCAGTGGGGTCAGGCAAGGGGCAGGGGCAGGGCAGGAATATGCAAGCACCACCCAACTAACCAAGTCTCGCGCTCAAGAAAGAAAAAGAAAAACACACACACACACACACACAAAAAAACTGCTGCCTGCCACCCTGCCCTCTTTCTACAGCTGCCTGTCCCGCAGCCCCTCTCCCTCTGCCCTCTCCCTCTGCCTGCCATCCGCCAGTACAGCTGCCTGCCCTGTCGAACCCATGCCCCTGCCCTCCTCCCACCCACCGCTGCGGCCGCCTTGAGCAGCTTCTTGCGCTCCACGATGAGGGGGGTGAGCTTGGAGCCGGCGGCGGCCTTGGCAAACAGCGCCTGCGGAAGGGGGGACGGGAAATAGGGGGAACCAGGAAACAGGGGACGATGTGGGTACAACACAAAGGGAGGGTGAGCCTGGAGCCGGCGTCAGCCTTGGCAAACAGAGCCTGCGGAAGCGGGACAGGTAGGGGGTCGAACGAACCAGGGGTGTTGTGGGCTAAGGCAAAGAGTAGGATCGGCTTGGAGCCAACCAGAGGCGCTGTTGAAAAAAGTAAATGGTGTGTGGGGGAACAGCCCCACAGGGCGGCACATAACACACTACCGCCACGACCTGCACCCGCCTCCCCCTGGCATCCTGCCCCAGGGGACACATACGTGACAAGACAGCCAGGCGCACTTCGTATAGCACCCACATGCATGCGGTGACCGCCCCGCGCCCCTGCCTCCCCAGGGCTCCCCCCTGCCCCGTTGCAAGCAGTGCCCACTGCCACGTAGGCAGCTTCCCCTGGGCGCACCTCGTACAGCACCCGCATGCGCGCCGCGGGCCCTCCCTTGACCGCCAGCTCCCCCAGCGCCTCCACCACCAAGCGGGGGCTCTTGCCCTCTGCAGGTGGAAGAAAGCAGGGAATGCACAGGGTAAGCGCCAGAAAGCAGGGAGATGACAGAGATCAGGACAGGGCAGCCCTGCATTGCCAGCTAGTGACTGCTGTCAATCCCACCTGCCCCGAATTGCTCAACCAAATGCAAGTGCTACGTACAGCAAATGATGTCCCCACCCCCACCCCTCCGCTGCTGCTGTCGACATCGGAACCGCCCTGCCCTTGTGCTGCTGCTGTAGCACGTCCACACCATCCCGCTCAGCTCACCCTGCACCATGGTGCGGATGGCCCACACGTTGGGGTCAGTGGCCTCCTGCTCCAGCCGCAGCTTCTCCGCAACTTCCGCAGCCAGCCGCTCCTCCTCCGCCGCCTGCAGCCAGAACAACGCTTGTGTGTGAGTGCCAGGGCAGGGGGGTAGAGGAGGATGCCACCCGGCTGTGATTCGGCAGGCCGTTCACAGCATGCATGGCTCAGTGTCGTCACCGACGCATCTGCGGCCCACACTTGTGTTGCTGCAGCGCTTCAGAACGAACGAATGAATGGATAAGAGCGTCGTCGACCTTTGCTCCCCCTCCCGGCAATCCCCGGCTGTCAACAGAGCCCCTGCTGCGCACCTGCAGCCGCGCATCTTCCGCCTCCTTCTCCGCCTTGCGCGCCGCCTTCTCCCGCTCAGCCTCAATGTTGCCCTGCCGGAAACAGGCGTACTTGTGAGCACGCATCCGGTGCATGCGGGGGCTGCCAGGTGGTATACGAATGCTGAGAGAAGGAAAGCAGTTGCTGACAATGTTGTTATAGGGACAGGCAAGGGCAGCAAGCAGCGGGAAGTGGGTTCTGACGGCAAGCACATGAAGCTGCCAGCCGCGAGAAGCAAAGCGTGGCAGGCAGGCAGGGCAGGCGCACCTGCGTCACCAGGGCGGCCGTGGCAGCCGACAGCTGCTCCGCGGCACGTGCCAGCATCGCCGCCTCTACAGGGGGAGCAGGGAAGGCACGGGTGCTGGGGTGCTGAGCAAAGCGAACGTAAGCAATCCAACTGCTACAGACGCCTCTCCCCTACCTCCTCGCGGCAGCCCGGCCAGCAGCAGAGGAGCGGACAGGAAGCTGCGGCAGGGCCTGGGTGCGCCCATGCGCCTGCCGCCGTGCTCCCCGCAAAACTCGACTCGACCCTGACCCTCAACCCACTGTCACAAGCCAGCGAGGCCTGCCCCTGCCCCATTGTCCACTCCAGGCAAAAATGCAGTCAAGGCACACTGTCCAACACCCCCACAGTTGTGTCTGCCAATGCTCCGCATTGCCAGCACTGCTCTGCGTCCCTCACCGCTCAGCACGCAGTGACACACGCAGTCACACAAAGCAAACCCACCCACCAGAGGTGTCTGCCATCCACTCCACCTCATCCTCGTCATCCTCATCCTCGTCGTCATCACCCCCCGCAGAACCCTCCTCCGTCGCCCGCTCAGACCCGTTGACCTCCTCATCACCCTTCTTCCTGCAGACCGAGGCGGGCAGGGCGCAGGGCAGTACAGGGCACGGGTGGGGTGGTGGGTTATATCCAGGTGACACCGCCTGAGTTGCTTGATTCCTGAAATGCGTTGCCAAAACACAAGCAGCGCCTGCACGCCAACAGCCCGCCTCTGGTTCACGCCACATCCAGTCATAGCATCCGTCACAGGCGCACAGCAAGCTCACTTCTTGTCCTTCTTCTCCTTCTTGTCCTTCTTCTCTTTCTTCCCCTTCTTCTCCTTTGTTTCCAGCTCCTCAATCCCCTTGAGCCGGTCCTTCTCCGCCTTCTTCACCCTGCACAAGCACGGGGGCAAGAGGCGGGGGCAACAGGTCAGCCAGTTGACTGGACGGCCCGCAGCAGTCCCAGCAGAGGCTGCTACCCTTCAGTTCTGCAACCTGCAATTTGTTGACGCTTTTGCCTGCATGCCACGGCGCACCTACCACCGCGTGCTTGCTGTGCTGCTTCAGCTGTTGCACACCGCCACGACCACAAGCAGCCTACCCTGGCTCCCCGCCATGCTCCCCTTTTCTCGGCCTTGCTGTGCTTCACTTCAGGCTTTGCCTCTGATGCACAATCCGCCCCCTTCCAAACCTCTGCCGCCCAGCCTTGCCAAGAGCGGGCCTCTCACAACCCTTCTCACAACTCTTCTCCACCCTTGCTCTCCGTGTCCTCGGGCTGTGTCTGTTCCAAATCCCGCCCCCTTCACAGTCTCTCTGCCGCCCGGCCTTCCCAAAGCGTGCCTGCCCTAACTCACTTCTTCTCCGCCTTGCTCATTGTCTCCTCCGGCGGGTTCTTGATGATGTAACCCACCAGCTTCTCCTTGGCAGACACCTCGCTGCAGCGACAAACGCAAGATGAAGTGGAGACAATTCAGGAAGAAGAGAGTCAGGAAAAGCAAGAAATGTGAACGTGTAGTGCAGTGCAGTTTTCAGACCAGCTCCCCTCGGCAGACACCTCGCTGCAGCAACACATTCAAGATGAAGTGGAGACGAGGCAGGAGAAGCAAGAGCAGGGCGAGCATGAGGGCTGAAGATGTACTGGAATGTGCTCGTCTGACCGGCTTCTCCTTACCAGACACCTTGCTGCTGTCCTGCCCGCCCCAGCAAAAGCCGCACACCTTGCACTCGAGCTCAATCGGCGCTGCTCACTCCTCGATCTCAGCACACTGCCCTGCCCTGCCCTCACCTCACAAAGCCGCACGCCTTGCACTTGAGCTCAATCTGCTCTGTCCGCTTCCGGATCTTGATCACCGTCTCGGGGTTGCCGCACGAGTAGCACTGGACAAACCTGAGCACCACAAGGGAACAGGCAGGGCAGGCAGGGGCAACGTTTGGTGGGCAGGCAGCGTAAGCGGAGCACACTACAAGACCGCAGAGACGGAACGCCGAGCAAAACAAGTGGTGGGTGCTTCACAAAATGAAGGCTGCACGGCTGCTGGGTAGCGCAGCTGCTCCCCCCGGCTGCTGCCGCCCTGCTGCGTGCCAGCATGGTCCCCTGCAGCGTCTCCTCTGCCTCGACTACACCCTGCCTCACTATACCTTAACAAGTAAACTACACCCTAAGTTAGAGCCGGCCTTTTTATAGAAGCCCTGCAGCAGCCTCCCAGACTCTGGGCCCCTGCTGCCCCCAAGCACAGTTCCCGCAGCGCCTCCCCTCCCCAATTATGCCCTGCGGCCCCACCAGCACAGACCCTGCAGCATCCCCCCTCTTTAACTACACCCAGCATCATTTAGGTGCAACATAGCGCTCACTTCTTGATGAAGCCCTCCAGCACCTCCGCTGCCGCTGCCACCTGCTGCCCACACAGCACACCCCCTTCAGCGCCCCCCCTCCATAACTACGCCCTGCGTCCTTCTCAAAGAGGAGAAGAAGAAAAAACAGTGCTCACTTCTTGATGAAGCCCTCCAGCAGCTCGCTGAGCCGCCCCGCATCGTGCGCACCGTTGACAATCGAGTTGCCGCTGCAGCGAGGCCAGGGTTAGCAGCCAATAGTGGGGCGGGGTGAGCAGGGCGGCAGGGATGGACACCTCGTAGTCACCGTATCAAGTTTGGAACACCACAAATTAGTTGTGGAACAGGGCGAGGAGGAGCGGCGTAGCAGCAGACGGCAGCAAAGCCGCTGCTCCCTCCCGCCCCCAATCCACACACATTGCTTCTAGAACAAGGCGCGGAGGGGCGGCGTAGCAGTAGGCAGCAGCAAAGCAGCTGTCCCCCTGCCCATGCAATAAACAACCTTTGCAGCCCCACCTCTTCTTGTCATAGTTGACCATGGCACCCAGCTCAAAGCCAAAGTACTTGAGCGTGTCTGCGTAGTAAGGGGAGGGTTGGTCGTACGGGATTGGTGAGAGGGAGAAGCAGCGAGGGGGGGCAGCGAGGGGGCTAGCGGGCAGGGGTGCAGGCAGGTGGGGCGAGGGGGCAGTGGGCCGCAGCAGCGGTAGCCTGGATGCGGGCAGGCCAGGACGCAGTTCAGGCTCCCACAAGCTGTAGGTTTGGTTGCAGCACAGGCAGACCAGCCAGAGGAAGGCAAGTGGGTGCTGGCAGCGGCAGGCAGCGGCAGCGCCGGCAGGCAGCAGGTAGCAGCCTTTGTGGGCTCACAGTCCGGCATGCGCTCCAGCGCCTTTGCAATCTCGGCGTTGTTCACCACGTTGGTCTTGATGCCGTTGCCGCGCCCCTCAATCTGCGGGCATGAACGGCGGGCCGGCTGGTGAGGCGGGCAGCACAGAGCAGCGGCGGCGGCAGTGCGGCGGCAGCGGCGGCGGCGGCAGAGAGCTGATCCCACGCACGCTTCCGACCGTGTCTTACCCGCGCCTGCAGCTTGGGCATCTTGTAGCGGTAGAATGCATCGCCCGCATTCTCGCCGCCTGCAGGGGAGGAGCACAAGGGGGTGAGAGGAGGCCGGCAGGCCGGCATGTGGACTTCCAGCCGCCCCGCTCATTGCCCTGTCTTACCGATATTAATTGACGCCATACTTGCTCCTTATGTGTTGTTAGGTGGCCGGTCTTCTGGGTGCGCTCTCCGACGCCGGTGCTGTGCTCTATTCGACTGTTGAAGGTGTTGGCAGCGCTCAGGCATAAACAGCACGGTGCTGGGGTGTGCGGGGGCGCAGGGGGGGGCAATGCTGCTGCAAAGCGCCGGGTGCTCCAGTGCGGCGGCCTGTGTTGGCGCCAGGCAGTGAATACAGCAGGTAGAGGCTCGGGGAGGAGGCGGGTCGGTAGAGAGTGCGTCTGGAGCGCCGCCACTGGAGACTTGGCGGCGGCCGCCGCCAGCTAGGCGCAAAGCAGGCGTGAACTGCTTTGAAGCAGGCGTGACTCTGACGGGTGTGCTGAATGTGCTGCTGCCAAAAACCCTCCTTGCACAGCTTGCAGAGCACTTCCACCGTGCGGCAGACGGCAGAGCGGCACGGACTGTAGGTTGCCCCGGCTCGGCTCAGGTGCAATTTGAATCCTCAGGAGGGTTGGCGGAAATGGCAGGCGCCGCCCAATGCAACACCGCATTCGCTCAAGACCTGGAGGTGTTCCGATTCTTGCAGCCATCCCCCCTTGACGTGTGAAAGCTGAGCCCCTGACTGCGGAGCGGTCCAATGGGGTGCTAGTGCGGCCAACCCCTCACTTTGCAATGTTCTGCAAATGCTGCAGATGCATCTGTAGACAAGGAAGCATCTGCTTGTTTGCGCTCCAATCTCAAAGTGCACTGAGAGGCCCCTTGATTGGTGGTGCAGGCTGCTCTCAGGGGTGGCAGCCACACACTGGGAAGGCGAGGGGTGCGTATACTGGGTTGTGCTTGGACGATTCAGTGGGCTGCTGCAGTCTTCACAATCTATAATTGCATGGCAATATTGACGGACAAGATTTGCAAGTTCAAACAGTCCATGCCTGCCTGACCCACCCCGCACGTCCTGGTCATTTGCCAGGCGGGTGGGCACGCGGCAGGGAGGCAGCAGTTGCGTCGGCAGGGGGGGATTCTGGAGGTGGCCAATGGTGTTCGCTTTCAATGATTCCAAAAGCCAAACACGATTTGAAGGCGGGGGAAGTATACATACATGCACTGTAGCTTCCTAGAATGTGACCACCCGCCCGTCCCTGCTGTGAGCGCTGCTGGGGGGGAACACCCATATGGCCAATCCGGGGTGGTGAGCCGATCACCATCGCTGATCAACAATTACTTCCACCCTCGCAAGCCTCTGAGACCGGCTGTTTCGGTCCCCCGCATGGTGCTGGCAGCCTCGCTCTCCTTCGCCGCTCCTCCCACACCAGCTGTTGTGCGCAAGACTGCTGCTCCCCGCCGCCCAGTGGCATCCAAGTCTCCAGGTTTCTCTGGCAGCAAGTGTGTTGCGGGGCCTGCAGGGCGAGGCGGTGTCTCCCGCTCCCACTCTGCTGCTTCTCGGAGCTCGCGGAGGTGCGTTACATTCCTATTTCAATCTCGTGTGTGACGTAGATGACATGCGGAGCGAGCTATGTGGCGGTGGTGGTGTTCTGCGGGTGCCGCCGTACTGGCGGGACCCCAGCCTGACGCTATCCGCCTGCACCGCCTGCTTGGCCCGCCCTGCAGGAACAGCCGCAGTGGCACACCTGCCATGCTCTCCTCCCTCTCACCCACCCTGCCCCGGGTGGCCCTCCAGTCCCTCTTCTTCGCCGCCGCCATCGCCGCCGCTGCCGTGTTTGCTGGCGCCGGCGACGCACGTGCCGCGTTCTCTACGAGCTCGGATGGCGGGGAGCCTGCCACCCCTAAGAACGTGTTGGGCCAGGAGCTGGGGGTGTGCAGCACCAGCCCCATGACGGGATACATGCGGTGAGGCCTCCCGTTCTTGTTGGCTCCGGAGCAAGGGTGCTTGTGTGAAAGTGCTGCCAGCATTTGTGGGGCAGGGAGGGCGTTCATGCCGGCGTCTTGCTCTGTGGCATGCTGCTGCTGTTGTGGCATGCCGGCTGCACCCTGCCGGCGCCGCACACAGCGCGGCCCTCCCCACACCACACAATCCTGCGCAGAAACGGGAGGTGTGAGACCGGCCCCACCGACTTTGGCACCCACACCGTGTGCGCCAAAGTGACGACCGAGTTTCTGGAGTACACGCGGGGGCTGGGCAACGACCTCGTCACGCCACGCCCAGAGTACAGGTGAAATGTTGCTTGCAAAGCAGCAGTTAAGGGGCTATGAATGGGGGTGAACTTGGCCAGTGTGGAGAGGAAGCTGGCTTGTTGAGGGGAGCACGTGCGGGGACTAGCAAGCAAGCTGGCACCGCAGTCAGAGTGCAGGTGCGGCATATGGATGTGTGCAGGGCACAGGACACTGTTTCACCAGCGCATAGGGAAGTCCAAGGAAAGCGGCAGCGCACTGCCTCCCCTATTTGGGGGAGTGGACGCTGGCAGCATTCCACCAATGCGCCCTGCCCAGCCGCGCTCACCACCCTGACCCGTCCCCTCCCCTCTCCCCCCGCCCTGCTTCCCTTCCCGTCCGGCAGGTTCCCGGGGCTCAAGGAGGGCGACGGGTGGTGCCTGTGCGCGTCCCGCTGGCGCGAGGCCATGATGGTGGGGGTGGCCCCGCCTGTGGTGCTGGAGGCCTCTCATGATAAGACCCTGCAGTATGTGGAGCTGGCAGAGCTGCAGAAGCATGCCGTGTCCGTGGGTCGCGACACGCAGTAGTGCCCAGCCATGCAGTGCTGGCAACTAAGGCAGCAGACAGGAAGCTGCAGGCAGGGGGCTGCCTCGTATTGTGCCAGCCAGCCAAACCTCCTGTTGAATTGCCTTGTGTAAGTGAACGCGATGTTCTCCAGAGCTGCACAAAATAGCGGGGGCCGGGGAAGCAGTAGAGTATGCAGCCCACAGCGCGGCCGGCAACAAGGTGGGCGGGATGGCACGGTGCGTGCTGGCAGCACGGCTCAGGCGGCACTGCCGCAGCACCACACCCTTCCAGGGAGGCGGGGAGGCACCCCCATGGCCAGTTGGGACATGGCTGCCTAGATGGAAGCTTGCCTTGGACAACACGAGGCAAGACGCCTTTACATTCGCAAAGGTTTCGTGACCTGTGCCCAATTGGCAGCGCCCTGGACAAACCCTCGACTCCTTGTTTCGCCCTTCTCCCCCTCTCGCCTCCACAACTTGCCACAGCTCCCATCCCTACCCTCCCCCCCCAGCGTCATGTCACTGCACGCAACAATGCCGCTCTGGACAGAGCTGTGCGAGGGGCTGGAGGCTCTGCTGCAGCGCTTTTCCTCTCCGCCCTCGCCCAGGGATGCCTCGGGCCTGACGATGGTCGCAAAAGACTGGCACAACCTTAGCATAGACCCAGCCCTGGAGGAGGAGCAGCCGAGCGCGGAGGAGCGCGGCCAGCTGCTCAGGTGACGAGGGCCAAGGACCGCCACGCCTGCCTGCACCGCTCTTTAAATGCATGTTGACCCAGCAGCTGGGTGCGAGGCTCACGTGAGGCAAGGGGGAGCCCAAGGGCGGGCCTTGGACAAGCGGCCGAGGCGGCCTGAGGCGCCCGCCCGCCGTCACCGCCCTCGAGCCGCCTCCCGCCCCTCTTCTATGCGCCCCACTGATCATGCAGGCTGCTGCGCCAGGCGGGCGGCGCCTTGGCCTCCTGGGACCCGCCCCTGCAAGCGCTGCTGCCCGGGCCTGACGCCCTCGTGAAGAACGGCACCAGCCACATTCTGGGCAGCCCCGCCCTCCTGTGCGTCAGCGCCTGCATGACCAGTGCAGTCTGCGTGCGCCTGGCCCATCTGTTGGGCGCCGGCAAAGAAGAGGCCCTTGACCTGTGCCGGTTTGTGCAGCTGGTGCTGGGCAGCGGCCGACTGGTGGCGGCCCACGCTCCAGCTGCCATCAAGCTGCATGCTGCTGCGGCGGCGGCAGCGGCGGGGCCAGATGCTGATGCGGGCCGCACCAGGATGCTCACTTCCGGCTTTGCAAGCCAGCTGACCAGCGCGACACAGCAGCAAATTTCTGCCCTCAGGCTGGCGGCCCAGCTGTGCCAGGAGGTGGATGCACTGCCGGAGTTTGCCGAGCAGCTGGCGCCGCCAGAGGCCCTTCTGGACTGGCTCAGGGAGGTGGTGGGCCATCTCAAGTCTGACATCCTGCCCCGGTTCCGGCTGGGTGAGCGAGTCTCCTGTGGGGCTGGGTGGAATGGCCCTAAGGGGCTGGCATCTGCTGCGTGTGGCAAGGCATGCAGCTCCCTGGCGCCCCTCCCCTGCCTGCCGGCTGGCTATGTCCCTGCTTCACCTGCCAGGCACACACCCTTCTGTGCCGTGGGGTGCCCAGCCACACCCGTCATTGAGCACCTCGACCACCTGCCCTCTCAAACATTCCATGAGTGCGTGCGTGCAGGCGACGATCATGCCTCGCTGTGGCTGCCCAGCGGATTCGACATCCTGCTGGACTTCATCGCCCACACCGCCCCCTTTTCACGCCACGGCGATGCCCTGGAGGCGGATGCTGACCTGGCGGGCAGCCTGGAGGGCATGCTGGTGCGGGCGCTGGCCATGGGCTGCTCGGGGCTGGACATCTTCGAGGTACGCCGGCCAGCCAAGATGGCACAGGCAACAGCACGTGACGTAGCGCCATCTCAACACGCACAAAGCTAGACTGTCCCTCCCCAGTCCCACCAGTCGTGCTGTCTCCCCGGGACCGTAAATGCCAGTGAGTTTTTTTTAATCCAACCACACCCGGTTGCACCGACTGCGTGCCCCTCAATTAGGTGTCCGCACCTCTGCTTCCCTTCGGCATCGTGCAGGACGCAGAGCAGGCCTGGTACGTCTGCACCCGCGTGGCCGGGGTCCTCGCCTCCTCCCCTCTGCGCCCCGCACTGCTGGCAAAGCTGCACGAGGAGGAAGTCAGCGGCGGCAGCAGTACCAGCAGCACCGGGGACCCCGACAGTGAATTCGAGGTGCGAGGGATCATGGACCCAGCGGGGGAAGCAGGTGCCCTGCGCTTGCTCTCAAAGCTTGCCGACCTGATGCTGCACCCGCCATCGGCAGAGGGCCTGGCAGCCGGAGAGCTCGCCGAGGCACGCCTGCAGCAGTACAGCAACCTGGCCCGGCTGGCGGCAGTCATAGCTCTGCGCCTGCCGGATGAAGATGAGGAGGCAGATGCAGCGCAGAGGGAGGAGCTGCGGCAGCGCACGCGACAGATGGCAAGCAAGCTGCTGCCCGCGCTGCACGCGCTGGGTAGCGCCCTAAGGCTGGCGGCTGGGGTGCAGGGGGAGGAGGCGCGGGGGTACAGCGCCCGCCCCGCTGCCACACTGTGCACCGCATGGACCAGCATCCTGAGCGCCTTGTGCCCAGTCGCCGCCTCGGGAAGCGATGACGCGCTGGCGGGCGCAGACAGCAACCTGCACTGGCCCGCTGCGTCTGCCGAGCAGTGGCTCCAGGCCGCCAGCCACGCTGTGCACGCGCTGCCGCCGCTTGCGGAGGCGGCTCAGCTCATTCACGAGAACTTGCAAGGGGACTCGCCTGCTGAGCTGGCACGCAAGGCAGCGCCCCGCCAGCTGGCCGGCGACATTCTCAGCTTCGCTCACAGCGTGGCGGTTGGCTGCGGCCAGCGCCTGTGCGGCCCCGCATTCCGCGAGCAGCTGCAGCAGCGGGAGCAGCTGGAGCAGCTGCAGCAGCGGGAGCAGCGGGAGCAGCTGCAGCAGCGGGAGCAGCAGCAGGAGCCGCACGGAACAGCCGTGCAGCAGGCGCTGCAGCAGCTGTCCCTGGGTGTGGGGCAGCGGTCGGGGGACCGTTCCTCAATGTGGCTGACGGTGTACCAGCACTCGGGCAGCACAGTGAAGGTGGAGGAAGCTGCACGGCAGCTGCACGCTGCCAGCTGCCAGCTGGTTACCTGGGCTGACCAGCATCCCGTGGCCCTGGGCCGCCTGCTGCGCACAGAGGAGCAGCCGCCGCTGCTGCAGCTGCTGCCGCTGCTCAACGACTCATTCGGCGCCTGCATTGTGGCACACAAGGGCGGGCTGGTGGATCCCGGGTGAGCTGCCTGCCCTTTTACCACATCCAGTGCTCGCATGATGGCAGAGAGTTGGTCTGGCTGGGGGCTTGATGCCGAGTTTGTTGCCCCGGGTCTCGTGCTGCCTGGGAATGGCTGCACGTTGTCAGCGTCGCACTGCTGGCAAGCGCTGCTGCCTGGGCTTGTCAATCCCTGGGCCCTCCCCACTCGTCCACCCCACACTGTGCGCGCAGGGCCACGCAGGCAGTCTGCACCGCCCAGTGGGATGCAGTTGTCAAGGTGCTGGGCGGCACACGAGAGGCCCTGATGCGCAGCCCCCTGCACTGCGCTGCGGTGGCATCCTCCCTGGCGGCCCTGGCCTCCTATGGGCCGGCGGACCTTGCCCACAGCCCAGAACTGGGGGGCCTGCTCAACGAGCTGCTGCGCCGCGTGCCAGAGGTGAAGCTGTGCTTGCCGACCGATTTGGAGCGTGCTGTAGTGCGCCTCACGCGCATGCTGCCAATGCCGTTTAGGCTCGCGCTGCTAGCAGCGGCAGCAGCAGTAGCAGCAGCAGCAGGCGCAGCAGAGGCCCTGGCATCTGGCAAGCACACACTTCTTCTTCCCCGCCCCACACCCCTGCAGAGAGGCCCCGTGCGGGAACTGTGCTGGGGCAGCGTGATGCAGGATGCGGGGAGGACGCCCCGCCTGGCAGCCCACCTGCTGGCAAGCGGCCTTCTGGAAGAACTGCTGGCTGGGCTGCCGGCAGAGGGGGCCGGCGCAGAGGCACAGGCGGGGGGTGACCCTGTGACTGCTGCCGTGCACGTCGTAGCAGCTGTCCTGCGGGCGGCAGAGGATGCGCTGGCAGGAGCGGCTCCAGAGTGCGGGGCTGCCGGCGCCGCTGGAGGCACCGTGACTCCACAGGAGGAAGGCAGGAAGAAGAAAGGACAGAGGGGGAGGGCGAAGCAGGAGCTGGAGGCAGGCACTCGGCAGCTGGCCAGCGCACTTGCTGCCCTGCCAAATGACAGCTTATCGCCTGCTCAGCTGGGCGTCATGCGCCGTGACGCGCTGCCAGCCGCGCGCCAGCTGGCGTCGGCGCTGCAGGTGCACTGGCTGGAGGAAGCGGCGCAGTAGGCGATGCGTCAGAGCACTTCTGCTTGATGTACTGCACAAAACAAAGGCGCCTGCAGTCTGCCACCCTCGCTAGCTTGCTCACTCACAATAACCTTGAAAGGTGCCCAGCTGGTGTGCCAGCCTGGCAGGCCATCAAGCAATGCATCCAACCAACAACCTGAACCCGCTGCATGCATACTGTCACCCTGTCTACGAGCCAATGAATGCATCGGCACTCTTCAATCACAACAGGCAGAGCACATCAAAAGATGGAGCGTGCTCTCCGCCCCCCTATGTGCTGATGTGCTTTCCACCCCTCCCAATTTACAGAATCCCGCACGCATTGCACAGCTTCCCACAATCCTGTACAGACTAGCAATAGTGGCTTGACCCTCTTTACAGGCAGGCCTTGAAAGAGGGAGCGACCCCACAGGTGTGCTGTGCAGGCAGCAACTAGCATGGGAGTCAGAACATGCAAGCGCCAGCGGATGGCGGTCTCACTGCCTTGCCGCCTCCGCCTGTCGCTGCGCAGCCGCCAGCGCCTCGCACACAACATGCCTGTGCCCCAGCGCCCTCGCCAGTCGGCACGCCAGCAGGCAGTGCCGCAGTACAGCACCGCGCGGCAGCCGCTGCACCGCCTGCTGCCTGCGCCCTCACCCACGCTGGCCCTCCCCGGCCCCCCAGGTTGGCACAGCGCAGGCAGGCGCATCTGCGGGTGGCGGCTGCCTGTGCCAGCTCCATGCGGCGGGCAGCCAGATCCTTTGATACCTGCCAGTGCAACTGCAGCAGCCCAGCTGCTTCTGTGGCGGTTGGCAGCATGCGTTCCACCGCACCGGCAAGCAGCGCCACCCGCTGGTCGGCACTGCTGCTGTTTGTCTAGTGCAGCAGAGCCCAGGCCGGGACCCCATGCGTGTGGGGCGTCCTTGCAGGGAGGCAGAGGCAGAAGAAGCGTGTGGACAACGGGGCAGGGTGCCTCTCCGTGGGGGGCTTCAGGTGCACAGACCCGCGCCCCAAGGACTGCCCACCTCCAAGTCGAAGGTGCACATTTCATCTCACCCTGCTCAAGCTTCTCCCAACCTGCCTGCCTGCCTGCCCTGCAGCAAGCGCGGGGGCTCAGGCATGCCTCACACCCCCAGTCCCCACCTACCCTCGCCTCTGTCGTTGGTGCCATGCAGCTCCAGTGCTTGGACCAGGGCGCCGCCAGCCAGGTCACCAAATCCTTGGGTGGGAAACGGGGGACAACCACTGCAACGGCGCCGGCCTCCTTTCTGACACTCTCGAGCATCAGAACCGCTGGTTGGTTTTTTTGAGGAGACAGTGGTGGCCGACAGCAGGTACAGTAGCAGCAAGCAATGAAAAGTGACGAGCACAAGACCAACCTGCTGAGCGCGCTGCCCACAAACTGCGCCCACATCCAGTTGTTCATTGTTGAGCACTGAAGCACTGAAGTGGGCAGGCGGCCACTCGTACCAGCCAGCCCGGCACTTGGCATGGCACTCCTGTGCGCCACCCTGAGCTGAAAGCTAAGGGCCTGCATGCCAGGGACCCCAAGTCGTCTTAAGATTAATACCCACACTTCTGACAGGCTAAGCATTTCAGTGAAAACCAGCTCAATAGGAAACTGGCGCAGGTCAGTGGGGTTGCACTGCACCGCCACGCCACGTCACCACCGCCGCCGCCCGTTTCTGGCTCGATCCGCAGGTCCCATGCTTTCGCCCCCGCTATTGAATGCACCCGCGATCTCACATGAGTGACATGTACTCGACCCGGCGAAAGGCGCAGGCCGTCGCCGTCGCAGGCCTGGTTGTCTGCTGCCTTCTGGTTTTCGTTCTCACAGGTCCTTAGCAGCCTGCGCGATGAGCTTAAACGCGTCCCGAGGCGGGGGGGCGCAGGCAGCGCCGCTGCCCTGGGTTTGCTGGCGCTGCCCGCCGCCTGCCGCTGCCGCCTCCTCGCACCCGCCTCAATAGCCTGCCTGCCCAGTACCTCAGTGACTACATCTCGACCTTGCAGGCCCCAAGATCAGGAGCGACATCACTTCTGACATCCCCACGGAGCCTGGCACCGCCGCTGCCACCAAGGACGCCGCCAGCACAGCGTCCGCCACCGACGCCGCAGCTGCGGGCACGGGCGGCGGCGTGGGCGGCGGCTGCGGCGGCAAGGTCGCGGTGGGCTTCTTCGGCGAGAGCCTGTGCCCCGACTGCCAGCACATGGTCCGGGACGTGCTAGCACCCATGTTTGAAAACGGGGTGGCAAAGCTGATGGACCTCAAGTACCATGCCTTTGGCAACGTACGCAACAACACCGATGGCAGCTTCTCGTACCAGCACGGAGCCAGTGAGTGCCACATGGGCAGGTTGGTTGAAAGGGCGGGGTTCGGTAGTTGGGGCAGGATGGCAGTTGACTGAGCGCTGCCGGGATATGCGGCAGCCCGCCTGCCCCCCTGCCCCACACCTGCCCCGCCGCCACACACAATCACCCTGTGTTTCTGCGTGCCCTGCAGACGAGGGCAAGTACAACCTCCACATCCTGTGCGCCCAGCACTTCCACAAGAAGCAAGAGGAGTGGTGAGTGAGCATGATGGGGCTTGCATGTTTGGGCTGTCCGCCCGGCTGGTGGAACAGCACCACAACCTGGGAGCCCAAACAGGAGAGGCGGCGGCCCACCTCAACTGCTACAATCTCCGTTGTTGTTGTTGTGCCCCTTCACATGTTTCCTACTTGGAAGCTGGCTAGCCAACAGCTGGCATCGTGGACGGTGTTCTGTCCCAAGCCTGGCAGCGATCTGCTGTTGCCTATGGTTCTGACTTGCCAATCAGTACGTCCCCTCCTGTTCTCCCACAGGTTCCCCTATGTGAAGTGCCTGGCTGACAACATGCACGACCTAGGGTCCAAGGCGGACAGCTGCGCCAGCAAGCTCAGCTGGGAGGCCGGCCAGATCAGCGGCTGCGCCGATGGTGCGCCGCACCCTTTGCTGCATCACGCCCCACACCTTTCTGTACTGCGCGGCGCTGCGCTGTGTTGCTCCCTCCTTGCGTGGCTGTGATGCGCTGTCACTGTCAAATGCACAGGGTGCCGCTGCAACAGGAAGCCGCTGCGCCAAGGCCAATTTGCAAGCTGTTGACCCTGCCCGGCTGCCCCGCCCCGATGCGTGCTGTGCCTGCTGTGCAGGTGATGAAGGCAAGGGGCTGGAGAAGAAGGCGGCAGAGGCGACGTGGGCGCTGCGCCCCAAGCACAACTTTGTGCCCTGGGTGAGGCATTCACACTGCGCTGTGCTGTGCTGTGCTGTGCTTTGGTGCCGTATGCCCCGCCCCTCCCCGACATGGAGCCTCATGGGGGTGCACGTGGGGCTGTTGGCTGGGATGGCTTCGGGCACTGCCGTCGTGCTCCTCTGTCCTGTGCTTTGCTGCGCTGCGCTGCGCTTCGCTGCGCTGCGCTGTGCTGCGCTGTGCTGTGCTGTGCTGTGCTGCGCTGTGCTGTGATGTCCTGTGCTGTGATGCCCTGGGGAGGCGGGGTGGGGGTGCTTGTGGGGCTGTTGCAATCAAGTGGGCGCGGTTACTGCTTGGGCCACTGCTCTCTTGCTGTTCTGTTATGCTCTTGCCGCGCTACTCCGGCCTGCTCCTGTGCCCTGCTTCTCTCTTGCTCTTCGTGGCCGCCCTACTATGCGGCAGCACCGCAGGTGGTGATGCCTCGTGTGACCGCCGCCACTGCCCACAATTAGCAGTGCATGTGCCTTGCTCTCCTGCTCCTCCCTTCCCTCACATCGCCATCACCCTCCTTTCAACCTCTGCTTCTCTCGCCCCCTGCAGATGGTGGTCAACGGTGTGGCGATCGGCAACGCCTTCGAGCAGCTGGAGCGATTTGTGTGTGCCGCATCCTCTGCCAAGAACCGGCCAGAGGCGTGCTTCCGCCTGCCAGACAACATGGCAAATCAGCACGGCCGCTGACTAGCCCGGGCTGCCCGCTTGGCGGCAGTGGCCCTTCTGTGTGTAGCCGTGTGGGCCGCCTGGGAAGCAGGCCTGCCTGCTGGCGTGCACTGGGCGGTGGACAGGGCGGCAGCTGCCTGGGCGGGGGCACGAGGTTCAGGCGTCAGCGGGCAGTGACTGCCGCTGCTGCGTGCTGGTGCTGCCGGGAAGCGGCCATACTTGTGATTTGGTGCCTTGAGAGTGCCGTGTGTGTAGAAGTATGCACGCCACTTCGTTTGCAAATTCCCGTTGTATTTGCACAAGAAACAGTTATGTAAAGAGCCCAACTCAATTGGAGAAGAGCAACAATATTGGGCACTGGGCGGCGCTGTCTTCAAGCAAGCGGTGTTGCATTCGGGCAGAATGGGTCGATGTCTGCCTCTCGTACCCCACATTGTTCTGGAAGCCGCATGCTGCCGCTCCGCCTGCCCCTCACGCCGTGACTCCCTGCTCCGGTGCGCCCACATCGTCCCCTGCGTCTGGACTCAGCGGGGCTTGCACCGGGCCCTGCCCCTCGCCTGATGCTTCCCTGGCACTGCCGCCGGGCTGGTGCAAAGGTTGCGCGCCCACTCTGACGTGTTCACTTCCCGAGGGGGTGGGGTCCGAGCGCGGGGTGGCAGCCGGCAGAGCGGTGAGCCTGGCAATGATCTGTGCTGATGTGGGGCGTGCGTCTGGCTGGTATGACATGCAGTCCTTGATCAGCGCAGCCACCTCTTGAGGGCACTCCTCGGGCACCCTGCATCAGCATTGGGCAAGCAAGGCGCCGTGCTAAAGGTATGTGGGGTGAAGGCTTCAGGCACGTGTGCGTGCACATGCAGGCAGAGGAGAGGGGAGGGAGCAATGCATCCAGGACTGTCGCGTGTGATCGGCTGCGCAGCATGCATGCAAGGCCACCCACTGCTCACCTGACTTCGCGCATGTGCCCCCGCACTGGGGTCTCCCCCGTGCAAATTTCCCAGAGCAGCACGCCTGCAGTCAGTCGGGTAGGCAGGCAGGTGGATGGCCCCCACCAGACCAGCACCCAGCAACATGTTGAGACTGTGCACGCATGTAATCAAAACCATCGGCTGGTGAGTGCTGGGTAGGGCCACAACGGAACCCAGCTGTACGATGATGGGGATTGCGGAGAGCTGTGTCCCGCCCCCCACCGTATGCGTAGATGTCTGCTGAGGTGGAGCACCGCCAGCCCATCAGCTGCTCCGGAGCCGCCCACGCATAAGTGCCGATGGCCACTGCAAAAGAAGGTCTATACGTGGGTTGTGGGAGCAAGGAACGCCTGTGGCGCACCAACGGACGTGCGCTGCAGCTCATGCACCTCACTCAAGTTCAGTCGAGAGTACAACCCCATGTCTACGTTTCTGTTTAAGCACCCATGCACGCCTGCATGCCCATGACATCCCAAAGCAACCTCCTCACCGCTGCTGCCGTAGAGGGCGCTCTGAGTGGCAGGCACCATGCGGGCGAGCCCAACGTCCCCCACTTTGGCCTTGCCGTGCTCTGTGAGGAGGACGTTGGGGGACTTGACATCCAGGTGCAGGATCTTCCGCCTGCAGGTGGGTGCTTACATGGCATCTTGCACGCAGCAATCTGCTAGCAGGGTGCCGGCGATATCGATGTTAGCCTCCACAAAACGGAGCCTAGAGGTGGGAGCAGGCAGTTGCCCCGTGCCGCGCAGCCCGGCAGCGCACCTGTGCAAGTAGTCCAGCCCACGTGCCACATCAATGGCGATCGACAATCCCCTGCAGGGCGCGGCAGCCAACAGCATGAGGAACAGTCGACACTGCCACACCGGTCACCGTTGTCATGCTCCCAACTACTTGAATCTGAGACTGTCGTTCAGCACGTATGTATGCAGCTTTGCTCCCCCCACCCAGCCCTCCTCATCGCCACCTACTTCTTGAACCAGGTGACCTTGCCGGTGTGAAGGGCGCGCCACAGCGTGCCGCCCTTCCTGCAAACCGAGGAGATGCGAGGGTCACAGAAAGGCACAGCCTCCTACAAATCACATCACCGGTATGGCCCATCGCACAGGAGGGCACAGCAGGGACACCGCAGCACAGCACAGCACGGCACGGCATCGCACGATTCTCACATCAGCTCTGTCACGATGACAACTTCGTGCCGGTCAACCGAGGCTCCCATGAATGCCACCAGGTGCTGGCTCCTGCGGCAGAGAACGACAGCACAAAGTAACAACTGTTCCAGCACATAGCGCGGCGTAATGCCGGGACCGGGTGAGGTACAGGCCCACCTCTCAACCCGCCTACCCTGACACTTGGGAGGCGGGGGTGTGCCGACCCGGGCTGCGCCTTCTCACGGGTTGATATTCTCCACTCCTGTCTGGTATGAACAGAATCATCCATGGTACCTCATGCAGTGCCATTCACCATTGGCGTACCTGCAGCTTTTCAGGATGGCCACCTCCCTCATCAGCTCCTTGGGCTCCACCTCACCGGCCGCCTCAGCCTTGATCACCTGCAGCCCAAGCGATGGGGCACAGAGGGCAAGGGTGCAAATGCCATGGACGGCTTGCTGCCCTCACCAGACAGAGCGCTCCCTGTGCACATATTGGCTGCCTGCACAGTGGGAATCACGGCTTCATTTTGTGCGCACCTTGATCGCAGCCAGTTCTGATCCAAGGGCGCCCCTGAAGACAGTCGCAAAGTGCCCCGATCCAAGCTTGATGGGCTCTGTCGTTGTGGGGTCTGCGAGCTTGATGAGGCAGGCACCGTCAGCAATCAATCAGTGGTTACACCCAATTGGCGGCAACACATGGAACCAACACATGCTGCAGGAGCACCAGCAGCCGGAGGGCGGCCACGATGACTGACTGCACATGATTTCATGCCATCCTACCTCTCTCAAGTGTGTAGTCTGCCGGTGTGAGCAGTGCAGAGGCAAACGGCAGCTCGGGAATGGGTGAGCTGCTGGTGGGGCTTCTCCGTGGGGTGCTGCCTGTGCTGTTGGCAGCCCCAAGTGAGTCTGCCTCGCCACTAGGCAAGGATGGCTCGGGGGTGGGCCTTGGCTGCGGCACAAACTGCTGCCGACGGAAAGCCGAGTCGACTGCAGCAGCACCTTGAAGGGCGCGAAGTGATCTTGAGCGAATAGACGGTAAGATGACCTGCAACATGGTGCCAGCAGCAAGCCACCAAAGCAGACATATAGTTGCTCGCTTACGCTGCCTCAAGTTGGCGTCCATGTCTTTGGCGAAATCTTCAGATGACTTGTGCCGTCGCCGGCGCTGCCGGCGCCAGAACACAAGACCTGCAGACGTGAGTGTGCAGCCTAGCTTGATCCGGAACGGAGTGGTAAGGTTCTGCTAGCAAGCCAACAACATGACTGTTTGCAAGCATCCATGCAGCTCACCTGCTGCCAGAGCTGCCGCTGCCAGGCCCCCCACGATGCCGCCCGCAATGGCGCCGACTGGCGCGCCGCTGCCGTTGTTTTCTCCAACATTGGCGCCGACTGCATCTTCACGCACAACGTAGCCAGTCAGCACCGGCACAGTGTAGTTGTCGCTGCTTCCTCGAGCCCAGAACAGCAGCGTGTCCCCTGCAGCGCAGGCAGGTTGCAGAGGGTCGGATTACAACAGGCAGCAGCGAGCTCGCTACGGACCACAGGTTGACTCTGACCTTTTGCCCGCTCGTCTCTCTTGCTCATGCCTGCTTACGCTCCGTGCTTCTGCATCAATGCCTCAGCATCATGCCGTCTCCCATGGGATTAGGTTCCGCAGATTGCGCTGCCAAGAACCCGGTAAACCATCTATGCGTCAATTGCACGAAAAGGCTGGCTGTGCTTGCCTGAGACCTCCGCAGCTGATGCCAGGTAGGGTGGGTGCCACAGGCCACAGACCCAGCCAGGACTGATGTTGCTGTACCCATTGTCACACCTGCAACACCAGGTGGCAAATGCTGCGGAGGGAGTTCGACAAGTGTGCACCCCCAAGTGCAGGCGTGGCAAGCTCATGCTCAGATGCATGCGCCATAGCTCACCCTCCGTCAAACGGGCACAAGCTCCAAGCAAGGCAGCCAGTTGTGTTGGCGCATGCCTGTGCACAGGAGGACAGGTTGAGAGCAGAGTTGAGTTCGCCTGTGTCTAGGCCTTGCGAAATCAGAGCAGTGGACGCAGCAGGCACCGCAGTCCGTCAGCAGCCAGCCAGTCACAAGGGGCACCTGTTTGAATGGTCATGGATGGTAATGGACGGTCCCGCGGACACCCCTTGGTGCCCTCTCCGCCGCGCAGAGGCCAGGGGATTGTCCAGACTTGCCCTGCCTGTTAGGGCAGTGCCCGCAGGCTCACCTGGCAGCACTCTGCGGGGTCTTTGGTGGTCATGTTGAACTCTGCCAGTGGGCCCGCATCGCTCCTCAGGTTGCTCTGTTCCAGGTACATGCACTGCCCCTCTTGGTAGGGGTGAGGAGATGTATACTTGGTGGCCACCTGGGTTGCGTCATACACCAAGAAGCCGCTGACAAAGGGCACGGTGTAGTTAACTCCAGGGGGAGATTTGATGGCTCCCTTGGCCCAGTAGAGCAAGCTGCCCCCGCCCCAAGGGCGCAATGTGTCCTCTGCAGCGACAGTGTGAAGGGCAGAACACTCACAGCTGCGGTTGTGAGGGAGTCGCCCGCATGCACCCAGGCAAGCTTCGAGCGTGGCAGCACCTGGCCATTACCCACCGTATACGGGCTTGCCCTCCAGCTCTGCTTGGTGCTTCAGAATGCATGTGTTGCCCTGTGTCACACTGCCGTACCCATCAGAGCACCTGCGCAGTAGGAAATAGGCTAGAAGGAGAGCAGAATCATTGCAGACAGACACTTGGCAGCCCTGTTGCTTGCTTGCATCCAGAGCGGGTGACCAACAGAATGTGCGCCGTGCCGCTCAGACTGCCACCGCTGACTGGCGGACTGTGCGTTTGGCTGTGCGTTTACAGCCTATGCAGGCCGTCAGCAGTGCTGACCACGCAAGCCGCAGGCAAGCACCCGCAATGCAGTGTTCCCCGCTGCATACACCCACAGCCCAACATACCCGGATGCCAAGGGGCAGAAGACCCAGTTGGTGCAGCTTCCAGGCGGCTGCTGGTGTGCACAAGCGTCGCAGCACTGTGACGCATTGATATTGCTGAGCGTCAGCAGCTCCGTTCCTTGGGCATTGAACTGAGGCAAGGCCCGGCAAGTGCCCAGCGGTTCTGACGGCGGAGGCTTTGCCCACTGAAAAGTTGAGTTGTCGAGCCCGCTGAGCGGGGCATCCTCAAGCGTTCCATCCGCGAGTGTGGCATTAAAGGCAGAGCCTCGCACAACTAGCGAAGTCACCATGCCAGACACCAGCCCTGTGCTGGGGTGCGCAGCCTGCCAGCCCCATGGCAGCTTGGTCCAGCAGGTTTTCTGCAGGGTGGCCAGGCCAAAGGCGGGGGGCAGCGGGCTTCAGGCAGGTTGCACTGGGACACTTCAGTTGCCCCTGGGAGCCGAGTGCCATGTAGAGGCGCGCCTTGCGGGCCAGCAGAGACAACCACTGGCAGAAGCTGTCACTCACGTGTACTATCTAGTGCCAGTAGATGCTGCCAGCCTAAGCGCTAACGCATGCCAGGCAAGCGCAATGCCACTTGCTGGAGCTGCAGTTAGGACCTCACCCCATCTGCCTTGAAGGTCCAGGCACCACACTGAGGCGTCTGCAGGCACAGGCCGCAGCAGTCGGCTGGCACCTGCACTCCGCAGTGCTTAGTGCTAGGAGTCAGGCGGAGTGCACGAAAACAATCAATAGGTGCTGCATCTGCCAAGTTGATTCACAAGGCAGCGTACGTTGCCTGTGGGCGGCGCCCCACCTGGCAGCACGTGTTGTTGCCCTGTACCTCGCCTCCGCCAGTGATGTCTCCACCAACCAGATCTGTGTCGGGAAACACCCAGCAGCGGCCGCCCTCTGCTGCCAGCTCGTTTAACGGCGGCATGGGCGCGAGCTGGGCGGGCGGGGCGGCGAGCTCCAGCTGTGGTGGCTGTGCTAGAGCTGCTGGTTTCTCGGCCTCTGGGACATATGCATCTGCATGCAGGTCGTTGATGTGACGATGGGTGGTGCAAACAATAGGTACACAATCAGCAGTGGTTCAGCCAGCAAGTTCCTCTTGTCGGGATCATGGAAGCAGCTGGATTCGTACCAGTGTGCCGGCTGCTTGGCATTACCCGAAATGCAGGATGCTGGCCACGGGTGAGCAAGGGCAGCACATGAGGTTTGAGTGTCCGTGACGGCGCAACTTCAGCTCTTCTGCTATCGTCCTGCTGCGGGCCCCCGATTGTTGGGTCACAAATGCACCGTGCTCACCACTTGTTCAGATGCCGTTGATAATCACTCACCGTCAACCCGTGTGCCCGTGTG
This sequence comes from Chlorella sp. ArM0029B, assembly GCA_002896455.3. Lineage (NCBI taxonomy): Eukaryota > Viridiplantae > Chlorophyta > Trebouxiophyceae > Chlorellales > Chlorellaceae > Chlorella > Chlorella sp. ArM0029B. Next base: position 736,400 of record JTEE01000011.1, on the reverse strand, counting down.
CACGTCCTCAGTATGCAGCACCTTCTTGGTGGCTGGGTCGTACACAACCAAAGACGCGCAGGCCTGTATGCACGGCCAACAAGAGAGCCAGTCATCATACCGCATGGAGGGACGAAGTGTGTGTGCAGCGCTCCACGTGGACACCATTTGCACTCGAAAAAAGCATGCCAGCCAGCCCAATCATAGCAGCGGAGTTATGCGAACCCCCGCATGCCGTGCCATGTAGCAGGAAGCACAGATATACAACTGCCACAAGATGACATGTAGCAGGCAGAAGAATGTGATCAAGGTTCCAGCCCGGGGGAATGAGGTTGATGAAGCCAGCAGGAAGGTGAGCTACAAGCACCCGGTCTGTTTCCATGGGGCAATGCAGGCTGTCGTACGCAGGAGGCAATCCAGCGCCCACGACTCACAGGGATGCCCACGGCGTCACATGCCAAAATGAAGTTGGAGAACCAACTTCTCACAGCCGACAAGGCAGCTGGGTCGCCCTGATTGACAAGTTCGGCAGCAGCACTGACTGAAGGGAGGGTGGGGTAAACGTTGACTGGTTGTAGGAGGAATTGTCGCCACACTGGATGGAAGCCGCGGCTGGTGCCAACGTTGTTGCCTGTCACATTTTCATGGTCCGGCTATCCCATCATGTCCTGTTGGGCCCCTAGACACACACACGGCACCCCTCCCAGCTAGGACCCTAACACTCACATGCCTTGCCAGATGCTACGCGGCAGTCCTCATCAGCTTGCATTTGTGAGCTCATAGTGAGCAGTTTAAGTGACGGCAGGTGCAACATGAGCAGGGAGCTTGCGAGTGATGCGCAGCGTCCCTTGTGGTAGCTTTGAAGCCTCCACCCCAACCAGTCTCGCAATTCCCCATGCAGTTCCTCTCACCGTGACCAGCATTACGTAGACTGCCGCCTGGGCTTGGCTGCCGCCCGCCTCCACGTCTTGCACAATCCGCTTGCCACCCGCTTCTGGGTCGTCACAAACAAGGCCGGTGGGTGCGGCAACCTCGGAAGAGGGGGGCACTGTGGAGCCGGATGCATCTGAAGAAGGGAGAGGAAGAGGGGCATAGCAGTTTGTGATGAAGCAGCCGTGAGCGGGGCAGCAGAGTTGTGCCGGCTACAAATGGGGTGGGTTGCAGCATACCGCAGTGGGTCGGCTTGACGGGCATATGAACGGGCAGGCAGGCAAGCTCAATTCCTGTTCACTCCCGCTGGCCCCTCACTGTATCGAGGACCGGGCTCGGCCACCCACTCCTGGGTATCCATTTGGAAGGCAGTGCAGTACACGGGAACTTTACTCCTGTGTGAAGCGTAGTCCAGGTGGGCCACCAGCCGAGCTCCAGGCGGGAACTCCCCAGTCGCTGTGTTGGGGACGGTTACTTGATCAGCGAGTTAGACACAGTCATGCCAACCTCGGCATTGGCATGTGGTCTGCTGATTTTGTGGCGGGCAGGGCACGGCAGGTCTTGCGTGGACCCGTGCGGCCCAGGACGGTCATGCATAAGTATTGATGGCTGACGGGATGGCGGCAGGGTTGCTGGTGCCTCTGACAAGCATGTGCTAAGTGCGCAGGCAGCAAGCGTGGGAAGAGCGGCGGCGGCACACGAAAGGGAGGCCAGCGGGCACCCACTACACCCACTTTGGAGCAACTGGCGGATGAAGTGTGTGTCATGCAAGTTGGGTCCCTGTGAGCATAAGGTGGCATGGTACGACGTGAGCAGGCCCAAAGGCAGGTTGAAGGGTGAAGGCCGACGCGGGCCTACTGCCTCGCGAAGCACAAGCAAGTGGCATGCGCCCCAGTAAGTGCTACGGCCCCATACATCTTGCAACATGTAGGATTTGAAGCAAAGGGGGTCACTGACTAAGACCCACCAACCCATCAATGCGTGAGCCAGCTGCAGACAGGCTAGCACAGCAGGACGCACACATCGGGTTGCTGACACCCCACGTGAAGGGCACACCACATGGGTCGCACCCAAATGGGCAACTCTCGACGTGTTTTCTCTCTCTTTATACTGCCCTTGCCCTCGCACCGGTGCAGGTACCTGGCAGCGCATGCTGCCCCCATGCGTCACGCCTCCAACCACGAGGTCTGCACCATACGGATCTGTGTCAGGGACCCCCCTGCGCTGGCTGCCCTCCGCTGTTTGTTTTGTGACCGGAGACAGAGCCGTGAGCTGGGCGGGCGGGGCGGCAAGCTCTGGCTCTGGCGCCGCCGCTGGATGCTCGCCCGCCGGAAGCTGGGCATGCGCACCTGCAGACGCCGAAAATGGGCATCGAGGCCCCAATTGGTGCTAACGAGGGCGGAATACAGTGAACCCGAAACCACTCGGTGCCCACGGCCCTTCCTTCGCCTCGGCTGCCCCCGACATACCAGGTTGCCCCGCCCGCATTCGATACGGCACGGTCAGCCCACCTGTAATGCGCAGCAGAGCTGAAGCAACCAGCAGGAGGGGCAGCAGGGCGCACCAGCCTGTTGGCCTGCGCCGCATCGGCAAGCCTGCCGGCTTTTTGCAGGGCATGTCTTCTGTCGAATGGACAACAGGGAAGTTGTCGCTGCCGCCCGAGAGTGAGCAGTGGCCCTCACGTCGCGTCGCGCCCAGCGCGCCCGCAGTGGCGCCGCCTGTCGCCGGGCCACGAAGAAGGCCCACGGCGGCGCCGCCAGTTGCCAGCCACTGGCAAGCACAGGGTAACGCTGCCAACTTCTTATCGACACTGTAGCTATGAAGTCACGCGCTAAAGCGGGCACGGCGATACACGCACAGGAACTTCCAAGGAGAGGCGGACTATGTGCGTGGACATGGGAGCAGGCCTAGGGCGGAGCTTGCACTGGTCCGAAAAGCAGCCATTATTTTGCAGATTTGTAAAATTTCCAACGCACGGGCTGTTGCAGTGAGTTCAGATGCCTGGCTGGTGCCGGTGTGATCCTAGACGTTTCACGCGCCGCCCCTCAAGACCCTGCTGCCCCCCGTGCCCGCATCAACAAGCTTAGGTGCTGCAACCACCTTGCCATGACTCCGCTCCTCTGGCAATGCAGCCTTTGAGCAGCTGCCGGTGTAGCCAAGCCCACCATTTCTAGGGTCCTGCGCCTACCCCTGCCTCTCCAGTGTTCCGGCCGGGGGCTGGTGTTGCATGGGTGTGGGTGGTAAGCTTGCCTGCTTGGCGGGTCGGGCTTGATCAAGGCTCATGCGGGCGGGCGGACGGTGGCTGCCAGCGGTGTTATGAGTGCCTGGAGATGATTTGGGCAGGAGTTCGCTGCCAAGGGGCTGTTTGAGGGTGGCGGCATGCAGCCCTTGGTTGATCAGCGGCACCCGTTTGCATGCCACGCTGTGTTCGATGCCTGTTGTTGTTGCACAAGGTTCGGCGTTGTAAAGAGGTGCGGAAGAGCAATGGTCAATTGGCGACGCTGTTATCAAGGACAAAGTGCCTTGCAGATGGCAGAGTACACACGATGGCATTAATTGAGGGTGATATGTAATAGGCTATGCCACGGGGCATAGCAGGCACACGACCAAGACCGGGTTCGGCTCAGTTAATCGGTCAACTTATCAAGTGCAACTGCCGCAGCCAAGGAGCTGGGATGGTGGGTGAACAGGCACCTGGGCAGGGTGGGCCAATGTCTGATTGCCGCACCCCCCTTTGGGCTGAAGGCCGCATGCTGCCGCTTCTTCTACTTCTTCTTCTTCTTCTTCTTCTTCTTCCGCATGCTGCCGCTCCGCCTGCCCCTCATGTCGTGCCTCTCCCCTCCGGTGCGCCACCTGCATCCCCTGCTGCCGGACTCAGCGGGCCTTGCACCGGGCCCTGTGCCTCCCTTGATGCTCCCCTGGCACCGCCGCTGGGGTGGGGCGAAGGTTTCGCTGGGTTGACGCTGACGTGTGCGCCGCCAGCCGGCGTGGCGCCCCGGCGCGGTGTGGCAGCCGGCTGAGCGGTGAGCCTGGCAATGATCTGCGCTGTTGTGGGGCGCGCATTCGCCTGGTGCGACATGCATTCCTTGATCAACGCAGCCACCTCTTCAGGGCACTGCTCAGGCACCCTGCACCATCAGAGGGCAACGGGGTGACGACGGTCATCATGAAACATACACGAATTGAGGCGTTGGGTTGCATGACCGCCCGGGTTTGGGCAGTGTCTGGAGGCAAAATAAAACACTGTACATGTGGCAATGTGGAATCCATTCCTCACCTGACCTCCCGCATGTGCCCGCGCACGGGAGTCTGCCCCGTACACACTTCCCAGAGCAGTACACCTGCAGAAGGATAGGCAAATGGGCAGGCGGGGAACGTTTAGATGTATCACAACTTCTGCTGCCAACGGCAACCTGCTCGAATTGGCATGCGCTGCAGCGGAAGCGTTGTTAAGGCGAAATGCTTTCGGGCCCGAGCAGCTGAGGCAGGATGCTCATGCCCCACTCACCATACGCGTAAATGTCTGCTGAGGTAGAGCAGCGCCAACCCATCAGCTGCTCCGGTGCCGCCCACGCATAGGTGCCGGCAGAAACTGCATGCATAGGCATGGATGGATGCATGTCAGCCTGCAGGAACGCTTCTCGGGGTTGTATGCCCCCAGCTGAGCCACCTTACCGGCCCTTACTTGCATGCATGCCCGGCAGTTGGTGAGCCAGCCCCCAAGCATGCCTCACCGCTGCTGCCGCAGAGCGCGCTCTGTGTGGCGGGCACCATGCGTGCCAGGCCCACGTCCCCCACTTTTGCCTGGCCGTGGGCTGTGAGGAGGACGTTGGGGGACTTGATGTCCAGGTGCAGAATCCGCCGCCTGCATGGGGTGCGTAGAGCGCATCTTGCAAAAAGCAGTGGGCACCCGTGCAACACAGAAATCCACCAGGCAAGCAAGGTGTGACTTTCAGCTGTGTGGTCGTCGCAGGCAGTTGTTGCAAGCCCCGCTACCCGCAGCGCACCTGTGCAGGTAGTCCAGCCCGCGTGCCACATCAATGGCGATCGACAAACCCCTGCAGGATGCGATACAGCAGCATTGGGGTCATGAGGGGCATTGGGAGCGGCCACACAGCTGCTTGCACTCGCTGTGGCTGGATGTCCAGCATGCAGCTGAAGCTTCGTTGCCACCCGCGACACTCCCCACCCGCCCACCTCTTGAACCAGGTGACTTTCCCAGTGTGGATGGCGCGCCAAAGCGAGCCACCTTTCCTACAAAGCGGGGAGATGCAAGGAGGTCCACGGGAGCACTAGTGTGTCGTGTCCGATACACCGTGAGACAGAACAGTACATCATGGGCATGGCCAATCAGCACACACAGGCGGGTACATAAGGGAGGCTGCACAGCAAGCTTAAGGCACATGCGACACACCACAGCACAACAAGGCACACCACAGCAAAGCGCGTCACAGCAGGTTGCTTACATCAGCTCAGTCACAATGACCACTTCGTGCAGTTCGATGGAGGCTCCCATGAATGCCACCAGGTGCTGGCTCCTGCGGCAGAGCGCGGCAGCACGTAGAGCAACTGTTACAAAATGTTGTGCAGGGAAGAGGTGAGGCACGAGGCTGGACAGACTGGGGTAAAGGTAATTTTGATGTGTTGAGCGGCGGCCCAGGCTGTGCTTAGCCCGCTCCATCACATACATGCAGACGCTTCTGTGCCACCCTGCAGTACCATCGGCGTACCTGCAGCTCTTCAGAATGGCCACCTCCCTCATTAACTCTTCTGTGTCCACCTCACCAGCCGTCTCGGCCTTGATCACCTGCAGCCCAAGCAGAGTCAACTCGAGGTCAATTAGATAATCAGAGGGCAATGCCGGCTTGGCGCCGGTGTCAGGCTTAGCGCTCTGTAGGATGCTGTGCCCCGGGTGGTCTATGTGTGCCGCAGGAGCAAAACGTTCACTTTCTGTTCACCTTGATTGCAGCCGGTTCTGATCCAAGGGTGCCCCTGAACACAGTCGCAAAGTGCCCCGATCCAAGCTTGACAGGCTCTGCTGTGCTGGGGTCTGCAGACAGGGCTTGCGAGGCTCTGCCATTGTGGGGATCTCAATGGTTGCTACCCCAAGACAGCAACACATTACAGCAGCAGCAGCAGCAGCAGCAGCAGCAGCAGTAGCAGCCGTACAGTGGCGGATGCGACTCGCACACGATTGCTGCCAGCTCACCTCGGTCAAACGTGTAGTCGGTTGGTGTGAGCAGCGAAGAAGCAAATGGGAGCTCCATAATGGGCGCACTGCCGCTGGAGCTCTCCAGTGGCTTGCTGCCTTTGCTGTTTACAGCCTGGAGCGAGGATGCCTCCCCGCTGGAGGGCTCGGGGGTGTCTCCTGGCTGAGATTGCTGCCGTCGGAAATCCGAGTCAACTGCAGCAGCACTTCAAGGGTGGCGGAGTGCATTAAATTTGAATACGGCTGGCAACCTGCATCATGGTGCCAGCAGCAAACATACAAAAAAAAAACTAAAAAAACTAAAAAAAACTTGGGGTGGCAGTACGCAGTTGATGGCTCCCCCTTACGCTGCTGTAAGTTGGCGTCCAGTTCTTTGGCGAATTCCTCAGATGCGTTGTGCTGGCGCCGGCGCCGCCTGCGCCAGAACACGAAACCTGCACACATGATTTAGCAACTTAGCAGAAGCTTAAGCCGGCACGAGGTGATGCTAGCACGCAAGCCATGGCGACTTGCGGTTTGCATACAAGCATGCATGCACCTCACCTGCTGCCAGTGCTACCGCTGCTAGGCCCCCCACGACGCCGCCCGCAATCGCGCCGACGGGAGCGCCGACGGGAGCGCCGTTGTTGGGCGTTGGTTCACGCACAACGTAGCCCGACAGCACTTGCACTGGGTAGATGTCAGTGTTCCCTCGTGACCAGAACTCCAGCGTGCTGTCTGCAGGTTGCACATGGACAGAATCAGGTCAGGTAGAGGCAAGCACGTGCAAGCCCAGACGTTGGTGTAAGCTGGTGCCCGCTCGTCTCCCTTGCTCGTTATCAAGGCTCTTTCTCGTTGCATCTCTCCCCCCTGCACCACATGCATGCTGTTGCATGGGGGGGGGGGGGGGGGGCGTGTCCCAATGTGCACTTGGGCTAGAAAGTGGTAAGGCCAAACACGCAAGCCATGCAGCAGCCGCACACAAATGACCATACGGCGAGCATCAGGTGCTTGTGCTTGCCTGCAACCTCTTCATCTGATGCCAGGCGGGGCAGGCGCCGCAGGCCACAGATCCAGCCAGGGATGAGGGGATGGTAACCATTGTTACAGCTGCAGCAACAGGTGGCTAATGCCGTGGGGGCAGTTCGAAAAGTGCACACCCGAATGCAGTTGTCTCAAACTCATGCTCAGTGCACAGGCATGCTCAGGCAGTGACAGAGCTCACCCTTCGTCGAGCGGGCACAAGCTCCAGGCTTGGCAGCCAGTCGTGTCCGCGCATGCCTGTGAGCATGGGGGAAACACACCGCAGTGCTGATGTTGCCTGTATCTAGGCCTCGTAGAATCACATGAGATGCTTGCAGCGGGCACTGTCATGCTCCTGAATCTGTACGCCAGCAGCCAGCCAGGCGTTGGTACCTCTGATGCACCTTCTGGTGCCTTCTCGAACACTCAGAGGCCAGGAGCCTGTACAGACCTGCCCTGCCTGCCAGGGCAGTGCCCGCATGCTTACCTGGCAGCACTCTGCGGGGTCTTTGGTGGTCATGTTGAACTCGCGCAGTGGGGCCACATCGCTCTTCAGGTTGCTCTGTTCCAGGTACATGCATTGGCCCTCACGGTAGGGTTCAGGTGGAGGTTTCTTGGTGGCTTCCTCAAGCGTGGCATGCATGGCAGAGCCTGCTACAGCTAGCGCAGTCACAATGCCAGACACCAACCCTGGGTTGGGGTGCGCAGCCTGCCAACCCCGTGGCAGCTTGGTCCAGCAGGTTTTCTGCAAGGTCGGCAGGCCACAGGCAGGTGCAGAGGGGAGGGGGCTTCAGGCAGGAGGCAATGAAACACTGCAGTTGCCCCTCATGGCTCGGCAGCTGTAGAGCTCGGCGCTCACAGGCTAGGACTGCCACTGGCAGGAACCGTCGCCTCTGTTGAGACATACACCGTGTAACAGGAAGGAAGGAGCTGCTGCCAGTAAACACTCACGCGTGCCCAACAAGCTTACTGCCACTTGGCAGGAACTGCAAAGAGGACCTCACCGCATCCGTGTTGAAGGTCCAGGCACCACACTTAGGCGTCTGCAGGCAATGTCTGCAGCAATCGGCTGGCACCTGCACTTCGAGGCAGCGCACCATGAGTCATATGGAGCGCAGGCAAACAGGCAACAACGGGTGTTGTGTCTGCTAGGCTCATTTACAGTCCGGCCTACATCACATGTGGCTGACGCCCCACCCACACTCGGCAGCAAAGTGCGTCACCTGGCAGCACGTGGTGTTGCCCTGAACCTCGCCTCCCGCAGTCATTTCTCCACCAACCAGATCTGTGTCGGGGAACACCCAGCAGCGGCCTCCCACTTCTGCCTGCTCCGTGAACGGCGGCAGCTGCAGGGGTGCCAGCAGGGCTGAAGGGGTGGCGAGCTCCGGCTCTGCTGCCGGCGCTGCCGCTGCTGGGTCCTCGGCAATCGGGTTGTGTGCACCTGTATGAAGGTTGGTAAAGTGACAGATCGGCAGTCAAAGGTGGGATGTGAGCAACAGGCAAGCACGTGGCGCCGATTTGACATGCTGGGTAATCTTAGGTCGTGCAGGATCCATAGGAGTGTGCTGGCTGCTTGGCACCACCTGAGAAGCAGGAAGCCGGCCTTGGCTGTGCAAGGGCAGCACGGGTGAATGGGGTAGAGACATGCACATCGCTCCCCAAGACCGGCTCCACTCGTCCGACTTCGGGCGTGCTCATCACTGCTTGTTCAAAGTCACAAGCTGTTGACAGTCACCCACCTTCAAACTGTGTGCCCGTGTGCACATGCTCAATGTGCCGCACCTTCTTGGCATCTGGGTCGTATACAATCAGGGAAGCGCAGGCCTGTACGCAGATTCAAGAACACAGCGGGAGAGTAGTCATGCCTTGTTGGCATTGGGGTGTAATCGTGGAGCGCTCCACGTGGCCGGCATTCGATTTTAGTTGCACTGGAGCCAGCCAGTCAGTCATGGCAGCAGGGCACAGTACGGTTGTGCAAAAACAGCCTGCAGTGCGCTGAAGCAGGAGCAGGGTGACAAGGCTGGCATATACGGCGCGTAGCAGGAAGAATATGATGCATGTTGCCGCCGGAGGGCGTGGGGTTGAGGAAGCCAAACCGAACGCACTACGGCTCTACCCAAGGGCATTGCAGGCTTCACAGGCGGACCGCGGTATGCTTGAGATATGCAGGAACCCACCACTCACAGGGATGCCGACGGCGTCACTTGCCGAAATGAGTTTCGAGAACCAACTTCTCACAGCCCCCAGGGAAGCTGGGTCGCCCTTGCTTACAACGTCAACAACATAACTGTCTGTATCGGGAGAATGGGGGTAAATGTTGACTGGTCGTGGGAAATGTTGTTACACAAGCATGGAAGCCTCAGCTTATACCAATGCTGTTGCTTGCCACAACCCGACTAGCCCGGCTTCAGGGGGACACATACGGCACCCCTCCCACCTGTTCCCTGACACTCACAGGTCGACGCCAATGTTGTGCCAGATGTCACGTCGCAGTTTGCATCAGCCTGCATCAGTGAGCTCAGGGTGCGTGGTTGGTGTACACATGTGTCGGCATGCACGATGGTAGCTGACTGGTGCCTCTTGTCTAACTTCCCATCGGTTTCCTCAACCCCATGACCTCGGGTTCTGACCTCCTCTTCTTCTGACGGCACGCTCATCATTCGTAGGGAGCTTGCGCAAGGAAACATGGTTTACCCTGTGGTCATTACCGAACTCCCCACTCCCACCGGAGGGTACCCCACGCAGCTCCTCTCACCGTTACAAGCATGACAGTGACTGCCACCTCGGCTTGGCTGCCGCCTGCCTCCACGTCTTGCACAATCCGCTTGCCACCCGCTACTGGGTCGTCACAAAAAAGGTCGGTGAGTGCGGCAACTTCGGAAGAGGGGGGCACTGTGAACCCGGAGGCGTCTGCAGGATGGGAAGAGGAAGAGGGGGCATGGCAGTACGTGGAAATGAAGCAGCGGTGAGGTGGGGCAGCCGCGATGATGCGGCTTGGGAATGGGGAGGAAAAGGATGGCACAACAGCTGAAGGGGGCAGTAGGTAGTCTTGCTGGGCATTTCATTGGGCAGCCAGGGAAATTATGGGATTCAGCAGTCCACGCGACCTAAAATGCTGGTGCCGCTGCTGCAGCCGTGCACCTACCACCCAGCTTCAACCCCTGCTCAAAGAGTTGCCGCTGGCTTCTCACTGTATTGAGGACCGGGCGTTGTGACCCACTCCTGTGTGTCCTCTCGGAAGTCAGCGCAGCTGGCCGTTTCACCCCAATAGGACAGGTAAGTCTTTACCCGAGCTCCAGGCGGGAACTCCCCAGTGCCTGCGTTGGGGGTGGTTGTGTGATCAGTGATAAAGGCACAGTCAAATTAACCTTGGCGTTGGTATTGTGGCACATGCATGCGGTATTGGCAGCAGCATGACCCATGCGAGCGTCCCGGATGCACCACTTGAGAGGCAGGATGCTGGCCGAGGGTGAGCAAAAGCAGCACGCGGGGGGGGGGGAAGTAGCCGTGCAACGGAAATGCCAGTCCCATTCGCCATGCTGTGGCCCCCCGTACATCAAGCCACAAATGCAACTGTGCTCATCACCCGCTTGTTTGTGGCCAGACGCCGATGATCAGCAATCAGTGAAGTGTTGAGAGTTACCCACCTTCAACCTGTGTGCCCGTGTGCACATGCTCAACGTGCAGCGCCTGCTTGGTGGCTGGGTCGTAAACAACCAGAGAATAGCAAGCCTGTAAGCACGTTCAACAACCAGAGCGGGGGCGTGGTAAGCCACCAAGGAGTGAGTATATGTGAGTGCAGCGCCCCGCCCGGCCACCAATCGCAGATTTAAGGGCACTGTCGAAGAGCACTGATGTCGGCCAATCATGGCACCGTGGCGCCGTGGGGGTGTGGTAAATACAGCATGCCGTGATAGTAAGCATGCATAAATTGTGCATCTGTGCGGGGCGAAGCAAACGGAAGAGACAGATCAAGGTGACAGCCCGAGGGCGTAAGGTTGAGGAAGCCGACAGACATTACAAGGAGACCCCCTTCTGCCGGGCACGGGTCGGCTACCGTGGGGCGATGCATGCCTTTGTATGCAGGAGGCAGGCAGGCAGCGGCATGCTGGAGGCAGGCAGACAGCGGCATGCAGGAGGCAGGCCTGCGCCCACCACTCACAGGGATGCCCACGGCGTCACTTCCCAAAACGAAGTTAGAGGCATAACTTCTCACAGCCGACAGTGAAGTGGGGTCGGCACCCTTAGTCACGGCAGCGATAACAGCGTCGTCTGAATTGGATGAGTGGGGTTTAATATAACTGGTTGTGGGGTATGATTGACGTTGCACAAGAATTGAAGCATCGACTGGAGCCAGCGCTGTTGCGTGTCAGTTGTTCATGGTCCCGCTAGCCCATCATGTGTGTTGGCCTCTAGAGATTTGCAGAACAGGACACACACTCGGCACCCCTCCCGTTAAAGACTCACATGCTTTCCAGCTTGCTACGGAGCAGTTTGCATCAGACTGCATCAGTGGGCTCGGGGCGCGCGATTGGTGCGACAGCAGGCGCGGCATAAGTACTGAGCTTGCCATTTGTTACATTGTTGCCCTTGTGGTATTTTTGAACTCCCCACTCCCACCCCATGCAGCTCCGCTCACCGTGACCAGCATCACGTAGACTGCCACCTGGGCTTGGATGCCGCCCGCCTCCACGTCTTGCAGAAGCCGCTTGCCACCCGCTCCTGGGTCGGCACAAATCAGGTCGGTGAGTGCGGCAACCTCGGAAGAGGGGGGCATTGTGGAGCCGGAGGCGTCTGAGGGAGGGGAAGAGGAAGAGGGGGCATGGCAGCATGTCGAGATGAAGCAGCGGTGAGGTGGGGCAGCTGCGATGATCCGGCTGAGGAATGGGGAGGATGGCACAGCAGCTGGGGGGGCAGTAGGTGGTCTTGCTGGGCATTGATTAGGCAGGCAGGGAGTTTATGGGATTCAGCAGTCCACGCGACCTAAAATGCTGGTGCCGCTGCTGCAGCCGTGCGCCTACCACCCTGCTTCAACCCCTGGTCGATTCTGCTGCGCTGCCGCTGGCGCCTCACTGTATTGAGGACCGGGCGGATCCACCCAATCCTGGATGTCCACTCGGAAGGCGGGGCAGATAGCCGTGCTAATGGTTGTTTCACTCCCTGCTACGTAGTAGCCCAGGTAAGTCCACATCAGCGCTCCAGGCGGAAACTTCCCTGTGGCTGTGTTGGGGGTGGATTCGTGAGTACGCCATGTCAACCACAGTCGGTCTGCTGAAACTGCAAAAGCGGCTAGCGCACTGCCGGCCTTGGCCCGCGGTCATGCGAGAGTTCTGGTGGCACGCAGGCATGGCGGCTGTGTCGCCTCTGACAAAGAGGTGCTTAACGCGCAGGCAGCAAGCGTGAAAGCGGCGGCGGCGGCGTATAACAGGGAGGCCAGCAGGCACCCTCTAACACCCACTCTGAAGCAGCTGGCGGATGGAGCGTGCGTCGTGCGAGTTGTGTCCCTGCGTGCATTGCATGGGGCGGGGAAGAAATAAAGAGGCGGGGGAGGGTTTGACTGCAGGTAGAGGGCCAATGCAGTCATCTCTCCCTCCGCGAAACAAGGGCAGGTCGGCGGGCGCCCAGTAAGTGCTACGCCCCCAGCTATCATGCAATATGTAGGGTTGGCAACCCAAGGGGCTGACTAACACTGATCCCATCACTTCAGCAGCAGACAGGCAAGCACCGGCAAGAGGCACGCATGGGGTGCAAGGCCGCAGAGCAAACGGGTTCACACAAAGGGCAGGTGCATGGCCGGGGTGGCTGCTTCGACACACCACACGGACCACCCCGACAGAACTGTGTGTTTCTGCCCATGCACATGGCAGTGTGTGCTGTTGCCCTGCACCACGCCTCCAACCATGATGTCTGCACCACACAGCTTTGTGGCTTAGACACCCCTGCACCGGCTGTCCTGTGCTGTTACCTGTGGAAACGGCAGCAGGGCTGTGAGCTGGGCGAGCTGGGCAGCGAGCTCCGGCTGTGGCGCCGCCACTGCCTCATCCTCCGCCGCCGCAAGCGGGGCATGCGCACCTGCAGTATGCCAGCGCGGCCAGTGCAAGCAGACGCCGAAATTGGCTCCTGTAGCATCGACGTGCCTCTCCTGAGTGCAGGCGCAGCAACGAGGGCAAACGGTAGCCCCGAAACCGCTTTATCCCTGTGCCTCGGCTGCCTCGGCTGCCACCCACATGCCAGATTGCCCGTGCTGCAACCCGACACGTGGCCTGCTCGTTACCCGCAAGTCGTAGAGCCGCCGTCAGCAGCAGGAGGGGCAGCAGGGCCGCACACCATCCGCAGCCTGGTGGCCGGCGCCGCTGTGGCATGTCTGCTTGTGTTTTGGCAGGTCGTGTTACTGCCAGATGGATAGCGTGGCGCCTTCACGCTAGAGAGAGCAGTGACCTGCACGCCGCGCCCAGCGCGTCCACAGCGGCACCGGCTGCCGCTGTTAACATTGCGTGCTCGTTGCTCGTAGCTGATCAGCTGCTGATCTGGTGAGCTCATATTTCATACCTGGCGAGGTTGCATGTACTATCAAAGCTAGTAGGGATATGTGAACTGCGTGCACAAACAACAGTGCAGCACAGCGCATTGCGTCGAAAGGTAACGCCAGGCTGGCCTCAGGCAGGCTGGGCTGCTATTGCAGCTGCAGGACTGTTTCAGTCTACGGCAGGAGCAGAGGCAGTAACAGAAGCGGTAGCAGTACCAGCGCTTCCAGTTACCTGCTGCCTGTCCAATGTGCTCCGAGATGTTTCCTGCGCTGCCCCTCATGCCAACCATGACCCTGCCGCCCGCCATGCCCACCCATCATGTGCACCCATCAGGTGCACGTGCTGCAACCACCTCGCCTTGCCCCTCTTGCAATGAGCAGCTGCCTGGCTGGGCAAGGGCAGCAAACCTTGCCTCAGCGCATCGGGTGTCACAGCGTTAAAGCCACAGGCTGGCTGGCTGGCCTGCCAGCCTGCCTCGCTGTGCAGGCGCTCCGTTCGCGCCTTGCTTCCGCCATTCAGTTTAACGGCCGGGGGGCAGCCGCCCACGTGGTAAGATCGCAATGTTTGACGAGGTTTCAAGCCCGGCGAGTGCAGCCGGCAGCAAGGTGATGGGCCTGGAGATGCTCCCGTGCTGCGCTGTTCTGGGGCGTCCCTCCCGGCCAAACCAGCCCTGCTGAGCTGGATTGCCCCTAGCACCTTTCACCCCACCCCACCAAGAGCACGGCTCTGCCCCCTGCCAATCCCTGTACAGCTGCCACAGATGCCTGGCATTGTGTGTTACATCCTACTGGGGACTGGGAGAGAGAAGCAGAGGGGGGAGGGGTGCAGTGGTAGAGGGGTAGCAAACAAGGGGAATTGGTGCGCCGGGCAGACCGGACGATGGGCTGCAGCTGCCGACGGCGCGCTCCAAAGTGGGGGCGGCTCTCAAGCCGGGACAGCCAAACAGCCAGCGCCGGCAGCAGCCCCGCTGCCCAGCTGGGTGGCATGGGCCGCACATGCCCACATGCCGGCCCTGCCTGGTGGCAGCGCTGGCTCACAGTGCATTGCCAGCTCAGCATGGCATGCGCCAGCTCATCAGAGCGCCTCGGCGGGCTTCTTGGAGATGCGGCTGGTGATGTCGAGGGGGCGCTGCGCCTCGTGGGGGTGGGACGTGCCCTTGTACACCTGCGGGGGAGAGAGCGGCACGGTGGCATCAGGGCAGCAGGGTTATGCCAGAGACGAGATGCACTGAGCAGCCAGTGAAGAACCTTGAGCTGTTGCTTGCTCTGGGCGTGGGCCGTGGAACAAGTCGTGCTGCCCAGCGCCTCGCCACATTGCCCTGCCGCCCTCTAATTCAACTATCTATCCCTCTCGTGCACACAAGAGCTATACCCGCCCCACCTTCAGGTGCTGGAACAGCGGCGATGCGATGCGGCCCTTGGGCAGCATGCCCTTCACACACTTCTCCAGGATGCGCTCGGGAAGGCGCTGCAGCACGTGGCGGGGAGGGCAACAGGCACCGGAGAAGGTGAGGTGGCAAGGTGGCGTGTAAGGGCGGATTCACAGCATGCGCCAGGCTCCGGCACGATGCAGGTCCACTACGGGTTAATTAGCTGTGGATGCATACAGTCGACCAGCGTTGTGAATGCAGAGAGTGGAGCCAGCGCCCGCTGCACTTCTAGCCCTGCACCCGCCAGTGCCCTGCACTGCACAGCTTCTCGCGTGTCACCACATCACGCCACACTGCTTTGTTTGAGGATTGCTCAGCGCCCACCTTCACGCGCCCATAACACCACACCGCACCAGGCAAACTCCTCGCACACCGGCGCCACTCTCTCTTTCATGCGCTGACTTCTGAGGTCCTTGAGCCTCAACCTTGCGGCAGTCACAACACACCACCTCGTAACACAAAGTGAACCAGTTGAGCGCTCACTTTTCTGAGGTCCTTGAGTGCCTCCATCTTGCCGCCACCGGGGCGCCCGATGGTGTGGGTGAAGTACATCTTGTTGTCCTCCTTGCGCCCAGTCACCGTCACCTTCTCGGCGTTCACAATCACCACTGCAGCACGAGGGGGGAGGGGGGGCGGGCACAGGTGAGGACAGGATGGCAGCACTCGGCAGCATGAGCGATGGGTGGGCAAAAAGAAAGCTTGCGAGAGAAGAGAGCGCGGTTCTCCCTGCTCGTATAAGAGAACTACAAGTAACGCAGGGGGTGCAAGGGGGGGGCAACCAATATGGAGGAACTGCAGGCATCTGCTTGCTCATCTCAGCAGAAACAGCACAGCACAGCCCCGCAACTGCACGCAGGCCCAGGCAGGCAGGCAGGGAAGGAGGCAGGTCTTTCAATGTGCCTGCACCCACTGCACCCACTGCACCCGCTGCACTCATCTGTGGACCAACACCCCATCTTTCATGGCGCTTTTTCACACCGTCCGCAGCACGCAACACAAACGAGGGCAGCCCTTCAGGGCGGGGCAGGGGGCACCCACCGTAGCCTCCCATGTTCATGGAAGGGGTGTAGGCGGCCACGTTCTTGCCGCGGATGTAGAAAGCAGCCAGGGAGGCGACGCGGCCCAGCGTCTGGCCCTCCGCGTCAATCACAAACCTGCGCACGCACGCAGAAGAGGGGAGTGGGGGAAGGAGGGGGGTGCGCACTTGTGAGCCCCCCGGGTGCAGGCACGCTGGGTGCTGGGAAATGTGGTGGAAAGAACCCCGGCTGTGCACGTCCCTGCCAGGGTGCCCGCTGTTTGTTATAGCAGCAGTGCCAGACACCGGGTGCGCTGCATCTAGATGTGGCACCATTCCGCCACATGGGATGCGGCATGCTGACCCCTCGATGCTCCGCTGCTGCTGCTCGTGCTGCTGCTGCACGTGCCCGCCTGCGGACCATGCACCAAGCTGCTACTGCTGCTTTCTTGGTGCACCTCGCCCCACACGGTGCGCTGCCTGCTGCAAACTGCTGTCTGCTGCTGCTGCCTGCGTAGCATTCTGGTGCTGACGGCGCAGCCACGCACCACTGCTTGTTCACGTTGGCTGCGTCCGCTGCGGTGGGGTAGTACGTGTCGTTCCACTTGTCCACACCCATGCTCTTGATCTCAGTGGCGGCAGCTGCAGCAGGAACCACCGCACAGAGGTTTGAGGCAAGCAACGCTGCGCCGCGCACCGCGCGCGCCCATACAGCAGCAGGCAAGTGCAAAGCGGGCCGGGCCGCAGGGCTGGGCGATGGCGGCGGCGGCGCTCACGCCTCCACCACCTCCACCACGCATTCCCCCAGTCGGCCGCCCAGCTCGCGCACCTGCGCACACCGGGGCCGCCTGCCGCCGGGCCTCAACCCGCTGCACGCGCAAGGGCGCCAGCTGCCGGCCCGCGAAGGAGCTCTGCAAGGAGGCGGGGCGGGGGCGCGTCACAAGATGTGCCGGATGCATGTCCAGTGCAATGCGCCGGTTGTCGAGCACTCACGCTGCGGGAAGTGGTGGCCGGAGCCACCATGTGAGCAGCCTGTGCAAGAGCCGCCATCCTGCACCCTCTCCTGTTATTTATATGTAGCACAGCCCTGAGAGCAGGCAGGCAGGTCACGGCGCGCTGCAATGGGCGGAGGAGTGTGGAAAGGCCTGGGAATGAACATGCCAGGGAGGATGAGCCCCCTCGTGGCGCCCTGTGGCCGCCCTTGCCGCTGCTTGAATCCCGACGCCCGAGCACAAAGCTCCCGCCCAACCGGTTGGCACCACACAGCAAGCAGCAGCAAGCGGGCAGCGATGGCGAGCTTCACCTGCGTGCAGGCTCGGCCAGGTGGGCGGCCAGGAAGTGCAGACAGGGTGAATGTGGGCGCCGGGCTAGGCGCATTGTCGCTCAGGCTGGCTGGGGCGGCCGAAAGGAGGTGCTCGCTCCAGCCACCTCACGCCTGCCTCTCCCCCCTCCTGCAGCCTTCATGAGCGGCCAGCAGCTGGTGGTGCGGCAGCAGACGGCGGCCCGCCCCGCAGCAGCCTTCTCAGTGAGGTGCGCGCCTGGCGGCAGCGGCGGCGGCAGCAGCCGAACCTGCTTGTTATGAAAATGTTGTCGGCTGTTTTCTGCGCTCATGCTCAGGGGCCGCGCAGCAGCAAACTACTTGCACTCCAGCAGCACAGCCACATGCATGCATGTGAGGTTGCTGCAGCATGCTCCGCCCTCCGTGAGCACCGCAGTGGCTGGTCGCCTGCCGCACGCACACACGCGCGACCGTCGCCTGCCCGCGCCACCCCGCCCACCCCTCCCTGACGTGCCTTCATCCCTGCAGCGCGCGCTACCGCGGCCACGGCACCGACCTCTCCAAGGTTGCCCAGTTTGAGCGCACCCCCACGGACACTGGCAGCCCCGAGGCTCAGGTGGCGCGGCTCTCTGCCCGCGTGCAGCAGCTGACCGAGCACCTGGCGACGCACAAGAAGGACTTTTCCACCCGCCGCGGCCTGCTCACCGTCCTGTCCAAGCGCAAGCAGATGCTGATCTACCTGCAGGTGCGCGCAGCAGCGGTGCCCCGGGGGCAACAACGGTGTGTTGACGGGAGCAGAGCGGTGCAGCTACAGGGGCCAGCAGCCAGCAGCATGGGCAGCGGGGCGGCAGCAGGTGGCAGGGGCAGCGGGGCGGCAACAGGTCGGCACTGGCTTGTGTCCCATGGCAGGCGCAGATGGCAGCCAAGTCAGCCCATGTGGAGGCGCTGTGGGGCAGCCGCTGCCTCTTAACTCAGCCGGCGCAGCAACGCCAGCTGCGCGACCGCAGCATGCGCCCATCCGCCTCCCTAGCCCGTCGGGGTGGGCAGCCCAGGAGGCAGCCGGTGCGCCCTTCCTTGCTGCCCCACCCAGCTTGTCGCGCCCACCCGTCACAACCTCCACCCCCCTTATCAGCCAGCCAACCAGCCTCCCCTTCATCAGCCTGTCGCTTTTTACCAGTCACGCCCTGTTGCCTTCTCACGGCTGCTCTTCTCATTGTCCCCACACTGCTGCTGCCCTGCAGAACACCAACCGCGCCAAGTACGAGGCCTGCCTGGTGGAGCTCAACATCCGCCCCCTCAAGAACGAGCGCGGCGTGCGCACTTGAAGCGGCGGTAGCGCCCACATGCGCTGTCCCAGCGGGGATTGGGGCGGCCCGGTGCCTGAGCAGCGGCAGCAGCGGTGCTGGAGCAGACTCGTGTCGAAGCAGGGCTGTGTCGTGAGGCCGCCAGCTGAGCGCTGGGCAGCCGCGCAATGCAATACACGCGGCGCGGCTTGACTCGGTGCACAGCGGCGGCAGGCATGCGGCTCCCTCTCCCCCCTAAATTCTGTGTGTTTTTCGTTTCCCCCCTCCCCGTTCCCCCATCGCTTTCCCTGCCCGCACCTATTTGCTGCCGCGGCCAAGGAGTTTCTTTTTCATTTGTAATCAGAGCTAATCGATACAAGGTCTCATGAAAAGAATTGCACAGCACGGCTGGCTCGCGCTGCCTGCTAGGCCGGCTGTTGCCGGCTGGCCGCTCCAGGGGCTTGCCAGCAAAGCATCGGCAGCTTGAATATGCAGCACGAACAGCACCTCACCCAGCGCCTCAGTGCTTCAGTCAGTCAGTCAGTCACTCTCATCTGGCTCGCTGGTGCTGCCATCGCTGGCGCCTCCGCCGCGCTGCGCTGCCGCGTGCACCCGTGCGCGCCGCTTGTGCCACCTGTCGGCCACCCAGGGTGCCAGCGTCACCACCTCTGGCTGCCTCTGGATCTCCTTGTACCAATCTGACCAGTGAGCGTGCAGGGGCGGCGCCTCCACACCGTGCCGCAGCGGCCACCAGCCCTCTGCTTCCAGCTCATGCAGCACCTGCGCCTGCGGCGCCGGCTGCTGCGCCCCTGCTGCCTGCTGCTGCGCTTGCTGCTGCCGCTGCTGTGGGTAGGGCAAGCTGACGGCGCTGCACCCGTTGCCTTGCTGCTGCTGCTGCACCTGCGCCGCTGCTGGTGCTGCCGCCGGCCCTACCTCTGCCCGCAGCGCATCGATTGCGCCCACCGGCACAAGACCCTGGTACACTGTGAGGGGCAGCCAGGAGGCACCCTGGGGGTCCGCCTGGGCTTGATCCATGGTGGCCCCAAAGCCGACCGTGAACAGCCGGCGCTGGCGCTCGTGCGGGGAGCAGAGGGGGGCTTGCAAGTAGCGTGTGCCGCCCAGGCGCGCGTCCCACGAAAAGTGGGTCTGCGGGGGGTCGGGTGGTGCGATAGAAAACAGGAGGGGGAAGTGTGGGTGAGAGGCTGGTAAAGCTCTGGGCTTTGAGTGTGCTTTGCTGGGCTGGGGAGGGCAGCAGGCACCAATGGAGGGCAGGCACGCAAGTTTAGCACATCCGAATCCGCCACTGGTCTCTGCAAGCATCTCTCCGCCCCAGCTGCCTGCCCCATGTGAAGCCATGAAAGCCCAGGACCGCAGGCGCTAGCCATGCCCAGCAGGCGGGGGCCTGCCAGGAGCGCTCACATCCCGCACTCACATGCCCAAACAAATGGATCTGGGGCCGCAGCTGGCGCAGGCGCACCGCCAGAGGCACCGACCCCACAGCCTTTGTGAGGTGCGGGTAGAGCAGGAACCGCTTCTGCGCACCGGAGAAGAGGAGGAGAAAGTGATAAGTGGAAGCGCAGCAATCACATGAATCACCTATCGAGGCAGCCCAAGATCCTCATGCTGATCACCCTGACGGGCCCGTAACTAAAATCCACCCTGCCTGTCTGTCTGTGTGCCAGCCTGCCCATGCGCATGCCGCGCCTCGCCTGCAGACCGGTCTTTCCCCTAGTCTTCCACCTATGTGCAAGAAGCGCCGCCCCGATACCACCACTCCACCCTGCCCACCTCGGGGAGCAACGTCTGCAGGCAGGCAGGCAGGCAAACAGGAGGGCGGGCGGGGTGAAAGGACACGTTGTCGGGTTGGGGCGGCGCTGCTCAAGGTTTACGCACTCAGGCATGCAGCATGGCTAACACTCACAGGCCCACAATGCGTCGCTGCTGCTGTACTTCTAGCTAGAGCTCGAGTTGTGCTGCCTCTGGTTCACCTGGTGCGGGAGGAAGTGGGAGAAGGAGATGACGTCGCATTCTGCGCGGCCGGCCAGCAGGCTGCGCCAGGCGGGCGTGTCGTTCATGCCGTCAAACCACTGTGCCAGCTCCTGGCTGCCGTGGCTGTTCCCGCCTGCGGTAGACACGTGCGGGGAGGGCAGAGGAGGGGAGGGCAAGTGAGGTGGGTGTGCAGGGCAGGCCAGGGCAGGCAGAGAAGCAGCGCAGCGCACGACCGTCTTACTCTGCTTCTCCCCGCGGCCTTGCTTCACATGCAGAATAGCTCTGCATGTGTGCGGTGGCAGGTCGAGCTGCCGGTTGCCAAGTGGGGTGCAGCCCGCCCGCCCACCTGGCACGCTGTGCGGCCACTTGCAGGCCGAGTAGTCGCCGCAGGTCCAGGCCGAGAGGTCTGGCACCCCCGGGATGTCTGGCTCCCGGTCCCAGCTGCTGTGGTGCCAGCTGCGCCACAACAGGGGAGAGGGAGGCGGAAAGACCACAGGGGGCATGGCGTGATCACTGTGAGGCAGGGAATGGAAGAGGACAGCCATCCTCGCCCGCCCGCTGGTGTTTCCTTCACATCGCTAAGGAGGCACAGGGGGTAGTGCGCTGGAAGGCCCCGCATGAATTCTACCGGGGCAACAGTACCACCCATAGGCTGGCCCAAGCGCCTGGCCGCCTCTGCAAGTCCCCGAGAAACCCCGAGCACTGCGCACACAAAATCGTGCACCCTGCATGGCACACACCTAAGCAGCGGTACCACCCACAGGCTGGCCCATTCGCCTCGCTGCCCCTACAAGCCCACTCCCGCAACATACCCCAAGCACTGCGCACACAGTACCGCACCCGCATCGCACCCACCTGAGCAGCGGTACCACCCACAGGCTGCCCACTTGGCGGGGAGACGTGTGCACCCCCAGGCGCGCACACACATCCATGATCAGCTGCAGCTTTGTGAGTGAGTCGTTCACCCCGCAGGCCCTGCAAGGCACCAAGAAAGGCACAAGACAGCAGGCCTTGTGGTGAATGCCTCGTCAACCTCTCAGGATTTGGTTCGTCCTGAAATTGAATCTTCTTTCAGAGGATGTGAAAAGCTGTAATGACTAAACTAAACTAGGTCAGCTGGGGTCTTGAGGAGCATTGGGCAGGCAGGAGGGTCAGAAGGCAGGCAGGCAGGCAGGCACACCGGCAGGCAGGCGAGGAGAGCAATGTGGCGTCCCCAACCCAGCCCAGGCTTCCCCAGAAGGGCAACTCGAGCAGGAGCGCGCTGGGCAGGCAGGCAGGTGGGCAGGCAGGCAGGTGGGCAGGCAGGCCGGCAGGGTGTGCTGGCAGGCAGGCAGGTGGGCAGGGCAACTCGAGCAGGAGCGCTCTGGGCAGGCAGGTTGCATTCAGTCAGGCAGGTGGGCAGGCAACAGGCAGGCAGGCAGGCAGGCAACCAAACCTATGCGGCGTCCCCGCATCATCAGCCCAAGTCCCAGCCCAGCCGTGTCCCGCTCCCCACCTGTCCCGCTCCCGCACCCACAACTCGTGGTTTCCTGGCGTGTAGAACACGGCGCCAAACTTGCCCGCCAGCGTGCCCAGCGCCGCCTCCAAGCTCTCCAGCTCATCCGACACGTCACCGCTCACCACCAGCACGTCACGCCTGCAATACAACAGGGGGCCAAGGCACAACAGTGAGTGACGGCACGCCAGGAGGGCACCTGGCAGCTCACAACCGGCACGGCACGCAAGCAATCAGAGGGGGAGGGCGACAGCCCTCTCAAGGGCCAGGCACAACAGCGTGGGATGGCAATTTGGGAGTCAAAAAGCGGCATGAAGCTGGACTGCGGCAGGAAGGCAGCGCAATACGCCAGCCGGACAGGGGCAGACGAGCTCTGCTGGCGGCAGCACCGCGCCCAGCCAGCCCGCTCCATGCAGTGTTTGGCGGAGGTGCCTGCTGCAGCCCCTGACCTGTGTGCCTCGCCATCGATAGCCTCGCACCACTCCATGTTCTCTAGAGGCCATGGTGGGGGTGGCCCAGGGGGAGGCCTCAGCGGGGGTGAGCAGGTATGCAAAGGCCCCGCTCCGCAAAGGCCCCGCTCCGGGGGCTCCATGCCTCCCCGCCTTCCATGCCACACCCACCCACCGCATCTGGAGTCCCTCCCCGCACTTCCAGACCCTTCCCGCAACTAGCCCATGAACATCCAGACGTGTGCACACTGCTGGGCTCACCTTGGTAGTCTACATGCAGGTCTGTGACAGCCAGCACTCTGTGTAAAAAAGCAGGGGAGGGCACGAGTTGGCCGGCGTGAGGACTGGGAAGCAGGAGAGCACCACGGCACCTTGGCAGCACCCACATGCAAGGGGGGCAGCACTGCCTTACCGCAGAAGCTCTAGCTCGTGCACTGGAGACACCGGGGCCTGCTCGTGCGCCAGGCCGCCTGCCTGGGCACGCGAGTGCCGCCGCCGCTCTGGGTGCCAGCCTGCGCGCTGCCGCCCGGCGCCGCGGCTNGTGGCGCAAGAGGCAGAAGCAGGGAGGGGAGAAATGGCAGAGCAGGGAGACACAACTGGCGGCGACAGGTGGGCGCAACAACAAAAAGGGTGGGGCAGGCCGGACGGGCGCTGCGAAACCAGAGCGCCACGCTGGCGCGTGTGGCGAGGCAAGGTTGCATAGTCATGGGTGCGGGAGGCACACTGTCACAGGGTGTGCTCAGGAAGAGGAACCACACAGAACACCCAGGTATGAAGACAAAAAAAGGAGGGAAAAAAACACTCTACATACAACTGCCAGCGGGTGGGATGGTGTGGACGAGTGCCACTGCTTTGCTAGCGCAGGCTGGCCAAACTTTGATTCCACATGTCACGCATTCATCGGCGCCAAAAGTGCTGGCCGCTGCTTTGGGAGGGGCGGGCTGCGGGCACATCAATACTAGCTTCCGGCTGCCCCGCCGCTGCTGCCAGATGGTCCACGCTCGCTACTGGCGCCAAAGTGCTGCTGGTCGTTACTGGCCACGGCTGCCCGCAGCGCTGCGTCCGCCTGCTGCAACCGCTGCAGCCAACCACTGCTGCCGCTGCCGCTACTGCTGCCGCTGCGGGCGGGAGCAGCCGCGGGTGCAGCAGATGCTGCGTGCCGGCGGCGCAGCAGTGCCATGTCAGCACGGGCGATGGCCTGCCTCATGCGCTCGTCTTCAGCAGTGGCTGGCGCCTGCAGGGGTGGTGGAAGAGGGGCAGGGGACCTCCGGTTAAAGGCGACAGCATTGTAGGATGGAGGCCGGGTGGCCAGGCAGCGAGTGTGCGATGCATGCTGAGGGGTGATGCTGACCAGGCAAGCAGGCAGGCAGGCAGGCAGGCAGGCGTTAATTGCCGCAGCGGGCAAGACAGCAGGCCAGCCAGCCACTGCCCAATAGCAGCCTGCTGAGCCGCACACAGCCAAGGCCCGGCCGCGCCAGCCTGGCACAATAGGCAGGCCGCCCACACCAACCTGGTATGACGGCAGACTCACATCCCCCCCCTCCGGCTGCCCCGTTTGCCCCTCTCCAGCCCCCATGCCGCTGCGATGCCCCTCCCCCTGCTCCGCCTGCCCGCTGGTCAGCAGCACCAGCATTTCTGAGCCGTCTGGATTCTGAACCAGGGCGGGGCCGCCCGCAGGGCCGAGCACGCCAATCAGGGGTGCTTCTGCTTCCGCTGCAGCCGGCGGCGGCGCATCGGCTGTGGCGGCGGTGGGCTGTGCCGCATGGGAGGGAGCCACCAGCCCGCCAGCACTGGCACCGCTGTTGCTGCCATCCAAAGGAGCGGCAGCCTGGGAAGCCAGGCCGGCCACAGATGGTGGTGGCCTGCCAGCCAGCACCATTGCAACCACAGCTGGGCCCTGCTGTCGGCTCGCCTCTGCCGCCGCCTCGGCCACGCCTCCGAGTTTGCCAGCCAGGAAGGCCAGCCCGTCAGCGGCGCAGCTGCTGCTGCCAAGCTGACAAGTGTCAGCGGGAACCCCCAGCTTGGCTGGCACTGAGGTAGGCCCTGCGGGCGCACCGCCTGCTGCTGTGCCTGCTGCTGCTGCTGCCGCTGCTGCTGCTGCTGATGATGATGATGGTGATGATGCTGCTACTGCTGCTGGTGATGATGGTGATAACGCTGATGGTGAGGATGACACAGCAGCTGACGTGGCGGCTGATGTGGCGGCTGCCTCTCCCACCAGGAGGTCACTCAGCTCCCCGCTGGACCGGCTAGATGTCTGGCCACTGGCGCTGGCATCCTGCCATGCTGGCACAGCGTTCGCCTCGGCTTCTGGTGCCCCCGCTGCTGGGCTGCCGATCCCACATGCCTCTGCACCTTCTGGCCCCCGTGCCGGCGTGCCTGGCGGGCTGGGCGGGGCGCAGCAGCCGGCGGCGGCGCACATGCAGCCGGGGGGCGGCAGGTAGACTTGCAGGGCGGGGTGTTGGCAGTAGGGGCAGCGCCCGCTGCCGCCGCTGGCGGGTGCTACCAGGAGGATGAAGCACTCTGAGCACTCGTCCTGCGGGGAGGGAGGGAACAGGCATAGCGCGAGGGAATGGCATTTGAATGCAACTGGAAAAAATGTAAACTGGGACCACGAGGGGGCTGGACCGAATCAGGTCAGGTGAGGAGGCACACAAAATGGAGGCGCGGCGGGAGTGAATGCGGGCACACTGGGTGTGTCGCTAGACAAGTATGATAGTACCAAGTGACAGCTGTCCCACCTGGTGGCAGCAGGCGGTGTGGTTCAGCTTGGGATACAGCTCCATACACACCGGGCACTCGTGACCCTGCACAGGCGGCGGGCGGGCGGGGGCAGTTGGGAGGAGGGCAAGCAGGTTCAGCATGCCCCAAGCCAGGTGCCGCCCTCCCTCCCTCCCTCCCATGATTCATTGGCGTGTGTGATTAGGTGTGATGTGCAGCTGGCATAATCAGAACAGGGGCCCGCTGCTGGCTGCGTAAGGCAGGCGGCAGACGGACAGCGAGCTAGCGGGGATGGGCGGCCCCGCTGTTCACCCGCCCTGGTGTGCGTGCTGCTGCTGCCGGCGCCTCCCGCAGCAATCCCTCACCTCTTCCGACTGCTGGAGTGGCGCCCAGCATGGCCCAAGCGCCCCCGCCTTATAAGCGCTCGAACCCGCTTTGCGTTGCAGGCGGCACGGGCCTGCGGGCTGCGAGGGATCAGTCCTGGAGGGTAGATGCTGCTAACGCTATCCCGCGGCTCCTCCCTGTGCACGGGCGCGGGCTTTGCACTGCGCTGACCCATGCCGACCGAAACAACCCGAGCGGGTCCCTTGCCCTTGCCGCGCCAGCAGCAGCAGAGCTACAGGGATGCGAAGGTCTCGGATGCAGCGAGAGAGCGGCGGCATAATATGGTTGTGGTTGTCTGCTTGTGGCGGCGGGTGGCGCTGTGCTGGCAGGTGCGGCATTTTGAGCAAGCGCACGTCTTCCTTTACACCCAATCAGCCCACCACTGCCGTTATCAACTCACATTCGAAACAGAACATATTCGTTCTTCTGCTCCATCCTGAGGGCCGGTACTCAGGCGTGCAGATAGGGCCTCATTTGCGGGACAGGCACGGTTTGCCTGCCACGTTCCATTTGCAGCCCCGAGGCAGCCTCCTTATCGTCTGCTGGTGGGGAAGTGAAGGCACGGCTCTACTACAAAAATCTCGAAACAAGCACAACGACCTTGCATGCAGCAGAAACCTTGGGGTTGTGCGGAGCCATGCACTTGTGGCGGCTTAACTCCCGAGGCCCTGAGGGCACTGTGGGAAATTGGGCAAGTGGATTGGAAGGCTAAACGATGCAACAATGCAAGTGAACATTTCGTAGTTCCCTGAAAACTCCTGGTTATGGGCAGGGCAGGGCAGGGCAAAGCAGGGCGGGGCCGCCAGCTGGCAGCCTTTAGGCCTAGCTAGGGCTCACTGGTAGCATGTAGAAGCAGCTGGCTGACGGACGGTGTGCCAAGGCAGGCAGCCAGGGCACCGCCTCAGAAGGCGGCGTGCAGCAGACAGTACAGCCAGCACCCACCAACCCGGGGTGCCAGGTGGCGGGGCCAGATCAGGCGAACAAGTCAATGTAGCCCGACTGCAGGGTGAAGATGAGCACTGCGGCGAGGCAGTACCCCACCAGCAGTACCACCAACGCAATACGGTCAACCAGCCAGGCCACGTATTCGTCATACTCTGAGTCCTCGCTCAGGCTAAGTGAGCGGGTGAGCCGCCGCGCCTGCACTCTGCTGCCGCTGCTGCTGCCACGGGCTGAATCCTCCACCACCGCCCCACCGCCATGGTCGGCTGCGCCAGCGGGGGCGGGCGCGGTGCTAGCGCCAACAGAAGAAGGGAGAGGGGGCTGACTGGTGGGCAGGCACCAGCTGCAGCGGGCCTGGCGCTGCGGTGCGGCAGCAGCTGCTGCCTTTTGGGCGCGGCACTTTGACAGGTAGCGGTCGCGGGCCTGGCGCCGCCGTGCCGCCGCTTCCTCTGCTTGCTTCCAGGTCTCTATGTAGTGAACCTGTCACGGCAGGGGTGGAGTGGGTGGGTTGGTGGGCACAGACGTGCTGAGGGGCACAGGGCAGGAGCCTTGCAGGGTAGGCGCTGCTGCGCTGGGCCTTGCCTGCCCGCCTGCAGCACAGGCAGGCAGCTGGGGGGGGGGGGGGCGAGATGCGTTCTGCCCCAGACTTGCTGCTGCCTATCCCCATCTGCTGCCGATCCCCAACTGCTGCCAACCCCCAGCATGTGCCAGCCCGGCCGCTGCCAGTCCCCACTCGCTGTCAATCCCCAGCCTGTGCCAGACCCACCCCGAATGCTGGACCCACCAGAATGGACTCAGCCGCTATGAGGGCCAGCAGGCAGTAGGTTGCCATGGCCAGCTGCTGTGTGGGGAGGATGTAGGAGCTGTCTGGCTGGTGCTCGCTCACCACAAACAGCACAGCAGCCATGGCTGCAGGGACAGCAGCAGAACAAGCATGTGGTGGCACAAGGGTGTGAGCTGCGGAGAGCAGCAGGAAATGAAGCCAGATCACGTGGCAGTCGCCTGGCTGCAAGGGCAGCAGTTGTGTGCACAGACATGCGTGTGGCAGGGAAGTGGGGGAGCGGGGGCGGGGACTGGGTGAGAGGGCAGGCGCTTGCTCAAGAGCTGGCAGGCGGTGCGTCCAACAGCTGCCAACTTGGAAGGCACCGTGAGTGTGTACATGCTGGCCATCGTGCCAGCGTGCGGCAGCGGGTATCCTCCCCTCCCTTCCCCTCCCCTTCCCCTCCCCTTCCCTCTCCCTGCCCCAAAAGAGGGGCTCATGGCCCCACCTAGGAAGAGTGTGACCACCACCCCCAGCCGTGTGGCCAGCTCCTTTATTTCCAGGAAGAACACCACGAAGGAGAGCAGGCCCAGAAGCAGGATCTGCACACGGGCAGGGGCGGGAGGGCGGGCAGGCTGTTGAGAATATCTTGACCAAGCTAGGCGGGCACGCGATGCCAGCCCTCCTCTTGATTACAGCATCAGCTGCCGCTGCCACTCTCCCCCCTGCCGCCCCCCTACACCGCAGGTATACTGCACTGCCCTTACTGGCAGGGCTCTGTTGAGCACTCCCCCCCTAACGCTGCCAGAGGTGCCTGCCCTCCTGTCTCAGCGTACCGGCAGTACCGTGTTGAGCATATGGTACTTCCAGAAGCGCCTGACCCGGATTTTGATGGCCACCATGGTGACAGGGTTGGTGTCCTGGAGGGGGTGGGGGCAGGAAAGAGATAGGAAAGTTGACTGGTGAGGGTTAAGGGGGACGGCTACCAAGGGTGTCGACATGCTAACTGGTGATAGATATGGTTTCCTGAAAGGGCTTGGGCCAGGAAGCAGGCAGCCTGATAAGTTAGGGTATCTCCACCATGGCGGCAAAGGTGGTGGCAAGACATCCTTGCTTTTGGCTTGCTTTTGGAGAGTTACAGTCTAAATCCGCAAACAAAGTGCGACACAGACCCCTGGGCTAGTGGGGAACCGCCAGGATTGCAAGCATGGAGAATATTCATTATACTCATTAATAACTGAGAATACTCATTAACTGAGTATAACTGAGAATACTCATTAATGAGCAAGGGGAACACAGCAGGCTGGACCAATGCAGCAGGCATTCCCAACCTGCGACCACAACAAGTAGCCACGAACCACCCACCCACCTGCATGCTTGTGGCCCCCGGGGGCGCTCCCCTCAGCAGGGCAGCGCTGGTGGTGGCTAGCCCCAGGGGGTCTCCTGGGTCCGAAGGGTGGTCAGAGTTGTTGCGGAACCACGCCACCGAGTCCACGCGGTTTAGCACCTCGGCGGTGAGGCCGTCCACGCCCCACTGCGACACCGCATCGCCGCGGCCGTACCTGCAGCACGTAAGGAGAGCAGGCAGGCATGTGAGCAGATGAGCTCATACTCTAGGGGGCAAGCCGGCAGTCAGATGGGCGGGCAGTGCAGAGGATATGAAGAGGCACCCACCAAGGGAAGGCAGAGCATCAAAGGCAGACCAAGCAAGGCTCCCTCTTTCCCTCCCTCCCAAAAGAAGCCCCCCCATCAGGCTGCCGTACTGCGCGCGCTCACGAGTACAGCTGCTTGCCGGCACTGCTAAGCCGCACGGTGAGGCCCGGGTGGTCGGGAGGGCTGGTGTCTAAAAACTCGAGCATGACCAGCAAATCAAAACTATCAAAGGGGTAGTGCCTGTGAGGGCAGGGGGCAAGGGGCATNGGCCTGCTCGTGCGCCAGGCCGCCTGCCTGGGCACGCGAGTGCCGCCGCCGCTCTGGGTGCCAGCCTGCGCGCTGCCGCCCGGCGCCGCGGCTGCCGCTGGAGCAGCTTGCTTGAAACTGCCGCAGCGACACGGGTTGCTGGGCAACGGCAATATGATGCAGCATTGTGGCCCGGACGCACGCCCGCCACCCTGCAGCGCGCGGTCGAGCGGCAAGCCAAGCGGCGAGTCGAGCGGGCTGTGGCGAGGTGACCTTATAGACCCGGAGAGCTCATCAGCAGTGTCGGTGTTCGTTATGGACGAGAGAAACGTGGAGCGGAGAGGCAGTCGCGTCACTTGCTTTGCCGCCGCCGCTGCCGCTGCTGCTGCTGTGTGACGGCCCCATGCGTTGTCAGCGCTGCTCCTCCTTGCTGCATCTGCTGCTCGGCAGACTAATGCAGGAGAAAAGGCGTACGTCCTCCAGTCAGAGAACTATGTGTGGCGAAGGGAAGACGCTGCGCCCTCCATGCAGGAACACAGGGCGCTTATGTCACGCGCGCTGGGCACGCCAGTGCTAATACTGTTTCAGCAAGACCTCTTAGAACTCTTCAAACGAATCCTTGTGATCTCCAATGCGCCAGCAATGGGCCAACAAACACCGAGGCACGCGCAGAAGCAAGGCTGCATGCCGCCCCAGCGCTGGGCAACATGTCAATCGTCAATGGCTGGACTACCTGCACAGGTGCACTGCCGGGCAGCACTGCATGTTCTTGCCTCTGCACTATTTCAAATGTGGAGCCCCATGCGCGGGCGGCTGCGCTGCTGAGCTTGCTGCACTCTCAGCCATGGAGCGTGGCTGTCCGAAAGCCAGCCGGGCCAAACCTGGGAGGGAGTTCGCTTCGAAGCGCCTGATTCATGAACTAAGCCTAAGCAGGCGCCCCCACAGCCTGCCCACCTGCAGGCGTGCTTCTGTGGGAGATTTGCACTGGGCTGACCCCTGTGCGGGGTCACACGCAAGAGGTCAGGTGAGGAGAGCAACAGTCACCGCCAGGCGGCATGATGTCTTCCATTCACACGTGCATGGCCGCTGTGCCCTCTTCCCTTGAGGGAAGCTTCCTGCCCTGCAAGCACACCTGTGCTTTGAATCCTATCAGCTGCGTGCATGAATCTTGGCAGCATACATCGTCCTCAGCACCCTTCTCGGCTCACCTATGCAGGGTGCCCGAGGGGTGCCCCCAGGAGGTGGTTGCACTGATGAAGGACTGCATGTCGCACCACCCCGAGGCGCGCCCCACAACCGCGCAAATCATCGCCCTGCTCGACCCGCTGCTGGTAGCCATGCTCCGTCGGTCGTCTACCGCAACAAGTAGCTCTTACACACTCACCCCACGCCATCCCAGCGCTGCCGCCGGAGCTGGAGACGCATGCCATCCCAGCGCTGCCGCGGGCGCTGGAGACGCATCACCTCGGGGGCAGCAGGATCCAGCTCAAGGCCAGCCGAATGCAGCACCTGCTCGGGTCTCGCTGGGCGGTGGGAGCGGTGCGGCAACGTGAGGGGCAGCAGCGCATTGGCACGGCGATTTGCAGTTCAGAAATGTCAGCAATTGCAACTTCTACTGTTTCTCGACCTGTCCTGATCCTCTGTAGCCAAAATGGATGTTACACGCACTGTAGCAGCCATGAGAGAGGTGGCAAGAGCGGCGTGGGTAGGTGGGCTGTGCCAGGCCATTGGAAGACAAAGATGCATGTGCTGGGAATGTGGCACAGCACGAAAGCATCGGTGCTGTTCATCACACTGCCGCAATGTGCACGTGCTGTGTACGTTATGTATACGTGTTGTGTTGTTGTGAGTGTGCATGCGCAACCCCAGAGAAGCACAGAGTGGGCATTGCGAGATGAGAGAAAGGGTTAACAGGAATTTCAGGGCGAAGGAGGGCTGCCAGACTGTGGGGCCAAGGATACGGAGGCATAGTCGTGGGTGGGGTGGGGGGCACACTGTCACAGGATGTGCTCAGGAAGAGGAACCACACAACATGCCCAGGAATGAACCAAAAAATCTACATACAACTGGCAGCGGGTGGGATGGTGTGGACGAGTGCCGCTGCTTTGCTTGCACAAGCTGGCCAAAATTGAATCTACATGTCACACATTCATCGGCACCAGAAGTGCTGGCCTCTGCTTTGCTACTGGGAGGGGCGGGCTGCGCGCACATCAGGACTAGTTGCCGGCTGCCCTGCCGCTGCTGGCCTCTGCTTTGCTACTGGGAGGGGCGGGCTGCGGGCACATCAGTACTAGCTGCCAGCTGCCCCGCCGCCGCTGCCTGATGGCCCAGGCTCGCTACTGGCGCCAAAGCGCTGCTGGTCATTGCTGGCTACGGCTGCACGCAGCGCTGCGTCTGCCTGCTGCAGCCGCTGCAGCCAGTCACTGCCGCCGTTGCTGCCGCTGCTGCGGGCGGGCGCGGCCGCGGGTGCAGCAGATGCTGCTACTGCCGCCGGGTGCCGGCGGCGCAGCAGTGCCATGTCAGCACAGGCGATGGCCTGCCTCATGCGCTCGTCCTCAGCAGTGCCTGGCGCCTGCAAGGGTGGTGGAAAAGGGGCAGAGAACTTCAGGCTAAAGGCGAGAGCATTGTTTTAGGTTGAAGGCAGGCCAGGAGGGCATCGAGTGTGCTATGCATGCTGAGGGGCGATCCTGACCAGGCAGGCAGGCAGGCAGGCAGGCGTTGATTGCGGCAGTGGGCAAGACAGCAGGCCAGCCAGCCACTGCCCAGTAGCAGCCTGGTGAGCCACACACAGCCAAGTCCCGCCCGCGCCAACCTGGCGCATAGGCAGGCCACCGGCAGGCACCCACACCGACCTGGTATGACGGCAGACTCGCATCCTCCCCCTCCAGCTGCCCCGTACGACCAACTCCTGCCCCCATGCCGCTGCGCTGCCCCTCCCCCTGCTCCGCCTGTCCGCTGGTCAGCAGCACCAGCACTTCTGAGCCGTCTGGGTTTTGAAGCAGGGCAGGACCGCCCGCAGGGCCGAGCAGGCCAATCAGGGGTGCTTCCGCTGCTGCTGCAGTTGCAGCCGGCAGCAGTGCATCGGCTGTGGCGGCGGCGGTGGGCGGTGCCGCAGGGGAGGGAGCCACCGGCCCGCCAGCACTGGCGCCGCTGCTGCTGCCTTCCAAAGGAGCGGCAGCTTGGGAAGCCAAGCGGGCCACAGGTGGTGGTGGGCTGTCAGCCAGCACCATTGCCACCACAGCTGGGCCCTGCTGCCTACTCGCCTCTGCTGCCGCCTCGGCCAGGCCTCCGAATTTGCCAGCCAGGAAGGCCAGCCCATCAGCAGCGCAGCCGCTGCTGCCAAGCTGGCAAGTGTCAGCGGGCACGGCAAGCTTGGCTGGCACTGAGGTAGGCCCTGCGGGCGCACCGCCTGCAGCTGTGCCTGCTGCTGCTGCTGCTGCTGCTGACGATGCTGATGATGGTGACAATGTTGGTGGTGAGGATGACTCAGCAGCAGCTGACGTGGCGGCTGACGTGGCGGCTGCCTCTCCCACCAGGAGGTCACTCAGCTCCCCGCTGGACCGGCTAGATGTCTGGCCACTGGCGCTGGCATCCTGCCATGCTGGCACAGCGTTCGCCTCGGCTTCTGGTGCCCCCGCTGCTGGGCTGCCGGTGCCACATGCCTCTGCACACTCGGCGCCCCATGCCGGCGTGCCTGGCGGGCTGGGCGGGGCGCAGCAGCCGGCGGCGGCGCACATGCAGCCGGGGGGCGGCATGTACACTTGAAGGGCGGGGAACTGGCAGTAAGGGCAGCGCCCGCTGCCGCCGCTGGTGGGTGCTACCAGGAGGATGAAGCACTCTGAGCACACGTCCTGCGGGGAGGGAGGGAATGAAAGGCGAAGCGCGAGGGAATGAAATTTGAATGGAACTGGAAAAAATGTCAGCTGGGACCACGATGGGGCTGGGCCGGATCAGCTGAGAAGGCGCACAGAATGGAGGCGCGGCGGGAGTGAATGCGGGCACATGATGAGCGTGACGCTAGGCAAGTATGATAGGACCAGGTAACAGCTGTCCCACCTGGTGGCAGCAGGCGGTTTGGTTCAGCTTGGGATACAGTTCCATGCACACAGGGCACTCGTGACCCTGCACAGGCGGCGGGCGGGAGGGGGCGGTTCAGAGGAGGGCAAGCGGGTTCAGCACGCCCCAAGCCAGGTGCCGCCCTCCCGCCCTCCCTCCCATGATTCATTGGCGTGTGTGATTGGGTGTGATAAGCAGCTGGCAGCATTAGAACAGGGGCCGCTTCTGGCTGTTGAAGGCAGGCGGCAGACGGACAGCGAGCTAGCGGGGGTGGGCGGCCCCGCTGTGCACCGCCCTAGTGTGTGTGCTGCTGCTGCCGGCGCCTCCCGCAGCAATCCCTCACCTCTTCCGACTGCTGGAGTGGCGCCCAGCATGGCGCCAAGCGCCCCCGCCTTATAAGCGCTCGAACCCGCTTTGCGTTGCAGGCGGCACGGGCCTGCGGGTTGCGAGGGACCAGTCCTGGCGGGTAGATGCTACGACCGTCATCCCGCGGCTCATCCCTGTGCACGGGCGCGGGCTTTGCACTGCGCTGACCCATGCCGACCGAAACACCCGAGCGGGTCCCTTGCCCCTTGCCGCGGCAGCAGCGGCAGGGATTGCGACAGGATTGGATGCAGCGAAAGATCGGCGGCATGAAATGGTTTGTGGTTGTCTGCTTGTGCTTGGCGGCGGGTGGCGCTCTGCTGGCAGCCGCGCCTAGGCAGCAGCCTCCTGTGCGCCATTTTGAGCAAGCGCATGTCTTCCTGTACACCCAGTCAGCCCACCCCTGCCGTTATCAACTCACAGTAAAAAGATAACATACTCGTTCTTCTGCTCCATCCTTGGGGCCGGTACTCAGCGTGCAGACAGGGCCTCATGTGTGCGCGGGGGCAGGCACGGGTTTGCCTGCCATGTTCCACATGCAGCCCCGACGCAGCCTCCTTATCGTCTGCTGGTGGAGAAGTGAGAGCACGGCTCTACTACATCAGTCTCGAAACAAACAGAACGCACTGCATGCAGCAGAAACCTTGGGGTTGTGCGGAGCCATGCACTTGTGTGGGCTTAACTCCCGAGGGCACGGTGGGATTTTGGGCAAGTGGATTGGAAGGCTGAGCAATGCAACAATGCAAGTGAACATTCTTTGGTGCCCTGCCAACTCCTGGGCAGGGCAGGTCAGGGTAGGGCAAAGCAGGGTGGGGCCGCCAGCTGGCAGCCTAGGGCTCACTGGTACTATGACATGTAGAAGCGGACGGTGTGCCAGGGCAGGTAGCCAGAACACTGCCCGACAAGGCGGCGCTGACAGTGCAGCCAGCAGCCACCAAGCGGGGGTGCCAGGTGGCGCCGGCAGGTCAGGCGAACAAGTCAATGTAGCCCGACTGCAGTGTGAAGATGAGCACTGCGGTGAGGCAGTACCCCACCAGCAGCACCACCAAAGCAGTACGGTCAACCAGCCAGGCCAAGTATTCGTCATACTCTGAGTCCTCGCTCAGGGTGAGCCGCCGTTCCTGCACTGTGCTGCCGCTGCTGCGGAGGTTAGGAACATGCCGTGCGCATGCAATGCCCCAAGTCTCTCTCAGCCAGCAGCAGCAGCAGCAGCAGTTGCAGCAGTTGCAGCAGTTGCAGGGGGAGCATTCGCTTGGCGCCCGTCAAGGTTGGGTGCCACAGGTGCATGCCTCACCGCGCATTGCTGCGATGCGCTCTCCGTCAGAGGCGCCCAGCAGCACGGGAGGGACGGGCACGCCTGCAGACAGCATGCGGCAGAGTGGAAAGGCCTTGGGTCACGGCGCAAAGCGTGCATGCCGTGCATGGCGTGGCAGTGCTCGGCACCACGCAGCGAGCTTGGGCCTCCCATGCCGCGCTGCCCGCACCAAAGCGGCAGAGCCCCCCGCCAGAGGGTCTTTGAAAGAACAAAAAGATGGGAAGGCAGCGATTGCAGGCTGCCCCTAGCCAGCTACGAGAGGGTCTTACCAGACACGCTGTACGCGTTGATGACATAGTCGTTGAAGCGGGATGGTATGCCACTGTTCTCATCGGTGACGCGGAGCAGCATCTCTTGCTGCCGTTCCATCTGCACCTGCGTGAGCCCGGCGTCGGTCTCTTGCGCCGTCAGCCCTTGAAGCTCCTGCTGAGCTGTGTCTTTTCTGGCCAGCGAGTCGGTTAGTGTCTCATAGGACGTGTGGGGGTGCTCAGTCCCCACCTTGGAGAACCACCCCCCCATGTCGGAGCGGAACAGAGCTGCACAGCAACAGCAGAGGGGGGCGCGTCGACAAAAGCAGGGTGAGGGCGCCCGCTCGTGTGCAGCCGGCGGGGTGGAGCCGGCGCGCCGCAGCGGCGGTGGGTGGGGGCTGCAGCCTGCCAACCGCCCAGCTGCGCTGCATCCGTGCATCGGACCACTCTGTAAAGCAACGCGTGAGCCTGGCGCCTGGCGGCCCGGCCGGGCACCACGCCTCCCGGCGGCGCACCTGTGTTGGCTGGGCAGGGGCTGCGCCGTGGGTGGAAGCGCAACCTCTGATGCAATTGATGGAGCTTGCCGGGGGGCAATCCCTCACCCTCAGCGGCCATCTCTGCTGCCCTCTGGGTCATGCCACCGTGTTCTCCCTCAGCGGCCATGCTGCCTCTGCTGCCCTCTGGGTCATGCTACCGCGTGTTCTTCCCCGGACCCCACTCCTCGCAGAGGCAGGAGCTGCTTGCCTTCCACGCTGCTCCCGTGACGCCAGACCCCGGCTCAGCCGGCCCCAGAGCGGCGCAACTCTTTCGTGAACGCGCGCCCTCGGTGAGCCCCCAGCAACCCGCACAGCCAATCAGAGCACACACACAGCCGCCGACAGCGGTCCGCGGCAGCGGTCCGCTAGCCGTGGCCACCCAGGGGGGACCGTCGCCCCCGCTGCCGCCACTAGCCGTCGTCCCGCCCCGCGTGCAGCTGCTCAGCATGGGGCAGCAGACAAGCAAGGAGGAGGCAAGGATGCAGGTGATCGACGACGAAATCCTGAAGCTCTATAAATTGCTACGAAAGCTGCAGCCACTTGGGGCAGCAGAGGCAGCCCGAGGCATACCTGCTGAGCCGGGCACTCGCCAGGCGCAGGAAACGGCTGCGAGTGAGCACAAAAATCGACTTTGGGATGAGCGTACAGACATCATTGCCCGCCTGGGTGAGTGCTGCACGTGCAACCAGCGGTTCAACAAGGGCCTGCTTTCAGTGGCACTACCCTGCCCTCCTGACACCGCTGTGCATGCGTGCACTGACCACACTTGCCGCCTCCTCCTGGCTTCGCTGCTCTGGCCCCGCTGCCGCTGCAGACGCACGGCGCGAGGGCCGCTCCCTGCCCATGCCCAAGCGAACCCCTCCCTTCATCCTGCCACCGTTTGTGTAGCCAAAGGGTGAGCCCATCGGTGGGCAGCAGCACCTGGCAGCTGTGCCCTGTAGCTCAATGCCTCGCTGGCTGGTCTCGGATTGGCTGGCTTGCTTGCCAGCTGTCGATGCTGTTAGTACTGGGCTTGGCTTCCAGGCCAGGCTGGCAGCCTCGCCTGCCCCCAACCCCCATGAAACCCGATGCCCCTGCCTGCCCTGCAGCGCAACCCGCACCTGCGCCGGAGTCGCCTGCTGGCGTGCAGCCTGGCACACCCGAGGGCAGCGCCATCTCTGCCTGGCGCCAGCCAAAGGGTGAGCCCATCGGTGGGCAGCAGCACCTGGCAGCTGTGCCCTGGAGCTCAATGCCT
>JTEE01000011.1:657578-691224 GCA_002896455.3 Chlorella sp. ArM0029B | reverse complement strand
GGGGGAGGGATGTGCAGGGGGCAGGGGGCAGCAGCAGCCACGGGGCCAGGGGGCAGCACCAGCCAGGCAGGACACTGGCAGTGGGCGGCGGGCAGTGCACTGGGTGAGGGAGGGTTGTGCAATCATGCGCTGGGTAGACTGCGCCGTGCTGTGGTTCACATATAATATGTGATTATATGCTGTG
This sequence comes from Chlorella sp. ArM0029B, assembly GCA_002896455.3. NCBI lineage: Eukaryota > Viridiplantae > Chlorophyta > Trebouxiophyceae > Chlorellales > Chlorellaceae > Chlorella > Chlorella sp. ArM0029B. The sequence goes on along the minus strand of JTEE01000011.1, from coordinate 691,040 downwards.
CTGTGCCGTGCCCATGCTATGCGATGCTGTGCTGTGCCTCATGTGCTGGGCCAGGGTGGGTGCAGCCCGGCGCAGGCCTGGAGCGTGCCTCCTGCACTCCCTCACCTGAGATCCATGGGCTGCACAGCAGGGGCACAGCAGGCACAGCATGCACAGCATGAGTTGCAGCGCTTAACGATGCAGGGCGACACCCGGGGCGGGGAGCAGGGCACAGGAGGCGCATGGGTGCCCGGCCTTCGAGCCAGCTACTCACGCACAGCACTGCACAGCACTGCACTGCCAGCACAGCACAGCACAGCACAGCGCCCACGGCATGGCACAGCGCAACCCCAGCATGCTCGGCGCCCATCTCGCCTGCACCTGCGCCCTCCACTGCATGCCATCCCGCACCTGGTAGAATTGCCCCTGCACGTACCGCGTCCACAGCACGCTGCCATTGGGGGGCGGCAGCGCGTACAGCTTCTGCCCAATGGCGCGATCCTGCGGGAAGCTGAATGCGTTCCTGCAGGGAGGCGGATGCAGACCAGCAGGAAGCTGAACAGGACCCAGCAGGAAGCTGAACGAGTTCCTGCAAAGCAGGCTGCTGTGCCCCCTCACCTTCCTGCCCCGGACTACATGTAAGCTTCACGCTGGCAGCACCGTGCACCCCACGGCCCCATGCCCTCTGATCTTGCCTGAAGAAGAAGGTGGGCGTGAATATGCCGTCGCAGCAGCTCAGATCTTCCACCCAATCGGTGCAGGGGCGCTGGCAGGCGCCGCCCTGCTCCCGCATGCGCTGCGTGCTTGCCGTGATGGTGGCATGAGCGGAAGGGTCCCGCCACGTCAGGTAGAAGTAGAGCACGGCACTGAAGCGGTAGTGGTCCGTGTCATCCACTGCAGGCAAAGCAGGCGGGGGTGGGTGGCACATGCTGAGCAGGGGCGGGAGGCAAGTAGCACGGGTGGCGGCAAGTGGGCGGGCGGGAGCGGGCCGGATGGGGCCCAAGGTGGGCAGGGGGGCTGGTGATACCCCACCGCTGGGGAAGGGGAAGTGCTGCCAGTGCAGCAATGGTGGTGCAGCAAGCGGAGGCAGCCCCAGAGGCAGTAAAGGCTGCGGAGCTGCGTCGAATACTGTAGGCTCTGCCCGCCCTCCGCTGCCGCAAGCGTGCTGCGAGAAGGCGCCGCCCAACCGCCGCGGCCCTCCTTCCCACTGGCATCCCCCCGGCTACCTTCCAGCAGCCGATCCAGGTAGACAGAAAGATACACTTCAGTGGTGTCGTTGCCAGGGCTGCCCTGTCCCTTGAGGGGAGTCTCCATTTGGGCGGCCGCTCGTGGGAGCAGCAGGCTCATGGTGAGCGGCAGCAACAGCAGGCAGCCCAGCGCCGCCGCCGCTCCCGGCAGCGGCGGCGGCGGCCCCACCCCCTGGGCCATCCAGAGCCCGCCCAGGCGCCTCCTCCAGTGACAGGTTCTGTTTGATTAAAGTGCGCCCAGAAAGAGTCGTCCGAGAAAGTGGTAGCTGGCAGCCCAGCGCTCGGCTGCAGGCCTTGGGGAGCCGGTCCGAAACGCGCTCGCACGGATGCGCGGCAAGTAGCATGTCAGAACTGTGCAGCCCGCAAACGATCTCCAACTGCGCTCAACGGGACTCCCTGCTGTGGGCTGGCAACCTTGCCTTTGGGTGGCAGAGCCCCTAGGCTGCCCTTGCTGAGAACCCTGAAACCCTAGATTCACCCTCATTGAAACAAAGCACCTGCTTCAGGAGAGGGGCTGGTCCAGGATGTGCGTCAATCAGTTAGCTGCTGGTCCAAACAGACGCGCGCGGCATGTCCCGGGGCTGGCCCTGCGGGAGGGCATGCCAGTGCCACGCCCGGCAGGCGCATGCTAGCAGCGCTGCCGACGCCGGCTGCTGTTGTTCTTCGTTGGAACGCATGTACACGGGCACGAGCTGTGATTGAACTCATAACTCAAATACAAGGTTGACCCTGCCCCTGCAGTTTGTACCCACCCATCCTGACGTTAGCATTGCCAGCCCATGCCGTCTGCCACTTCTGTCGTGGCAAGTGCAGATTTCTTGCAGCGGCAATTGACTGGTAAATCTTTCCATGCCGCACATACAACACCGTCTTTGCACACAAGTTGTCGTAACCTGCTTCTATCCTGCCCCCGGGTGCCAACTCTTTTTTCGGACTTTTCTGTTTCTTGGACGCTTAGTAATCTCTCTGGTGCAGCTTGTGCGAGTTGCAACATTGGGGAGACCTAATTGCATGGATATTATGTGAGGCTGAGGTGCACTGGTTAGTAGATGGGGGGAAATGGTCAGCAACACAAGTTTAGGCGCTAGGGTAAAGCTGGCAAGAACATGGCATCGTGGCTGGGGCCGAAACAAAAAGGAAGGCCGTTTAACCGGGCCGACGGTTGCAGAAGTGGGATGCAGTAGGCGGGATAGGGTATGGTCAACTGCCAACGGTGCAGTCGTGGGCCTTGTAGCAGGGTGCAAAGTTGTGGGCTATTGTGTGCAAGAGTTGGGAGGTGCGGCTGCCAGCATGCGCATCGTATGTTGTCAATCATGCGGCACTGGATGTAGTACCAGTAGCAGCCGAATCGGCTCCATCATCAGTGGAGTTGCCACTCCAATCTGCGGCAGCGTCATCAGCCGTGGAGCTCCCCTCATCAACGGCGCCGTCATCAGCCGAGGAGTCGCCCCAATCGGCGCCGTCATCGGCCGTGGAATCAGACGCCTCAGTGGCTCCATCATCAGCCGTGGAGCTCCCCTCATCAACGGCGCCGTCATCAGCCGTTGAGCTAACCTCATCAAGAGCGGCATCATCGGCCGCGGTGTCACCGTCGTCGGCAGTGCCGTCATCGGCCGAGGTGTCACCCTCCTCAACGGCGCTGTCATCGGCCGAGGTGTCACCTTGATCGATGGTGCCGTCATCGGCTGTGGTGCCACCCTCCACTGTGGTGCCGTCATCGGCCGTGGTGTCACCCTCACCGCCCTCGCCGGTAGCGGCATCATCAGCGGTGGAGCCACCCTCATCGAGTGCAGAGCTGTCCTCCTCTGGGGTGTCTGTTGTTGCTTCGCCCGCAATGTCCTCAGCATCGGGAAGCACGAGGTCGATGGTGTCAGCAGTGAGCTCGCCATTGGGCTCAACCCCTGCACATAATGGAGGGTGCGCAGTTCGTGTCATTTGTTAGCCTTCAATGTAAGGCGGCTACGCTTTGATATTTCAGTTTGGGATAAATAATTTTCAAAAAAGTGAGGGGGGGGGGGGGGGGGCGACCTCGCGGCAAATGATTTTCTCGCGACTTTCTTCCAAGCACTGAACCCACATCTAGAAGGTGGGGGGAGGGCCTGGATGCACTGATAAGTGTTTATGGACAAGGGTAAACACAAGCAACCTCAGGAGATAGCTACACTGTGCTGAGGATGGTGTGCCAGCTCCGCTGCCCGGTAGCCCGCGGAGGGGGGGCCCGTAAGGGGACCCACACCTCCGCTGGTTTCCTCAACCCACGCCTAAGGGCGTATTCTTCTTCTTCTTCTTCTTCTTCTTCTTCTTCTTCCAGCTCCGCTGCCGGCACCGTCCCGCTGCCCCGCTGCTGACTCCGCCCAGCTGCTTCATGCCGACACGAAGGCAGCATCAGCAACCCGCCAGTGCTTGTGCGATTCGGCCTCTTCTTTTTCCGCCAAGTTTTCTCGAAAGAAAAAGAGAATGGGAGTTTGAGGTGGGAGTTTGAGGTGCCTGCTGACATTCCCCACTGCCGCAGCGCCCCGCTGCTGACATTCCCCCCACTGCCGCAGCGCCCCGCTATGCCACGCCCCGTTGCCAGCAGCGCTCCTGCTGCCAACGAGGCTGCATCGGCCCTTTGACAGTGAAGAAGAAGAAGAAGAAGAAGAATACGCCCTTAGGCGTGGGTTGAGGAAACCAGCGGAGGTGTGGGTCCCCTTACGGGGCCCCCCTCCGCGGGCTACCGGCCTTTGACAGTGCTAGCGTGATCCTTGTCTTATATTTATGTAAGCCGCTCCGTTTCGTAGCAGCAGAAGCCCAGACTGAGAAATGAACCCAAAGTGCCTGCTGCACTCCCTTGGCTGACAGCTGGCACACAGCGGCAGCACCGGGGCGGTCTCATGGGCGAATGTTGTGTTCTTGGACGTGAAACTGTTATTATGGGTGGATAGAAGCTAAGAAGGATTGTGGAGGGGTTTCAGAGGGGGGTGGATAGCCAGCTGCCACGCTTTACTTGCACTTTTTACTGACCCCGCACTTTCTTTGCGAAAAAGAGAGGGGGGATTCATCCCAAACTGGAAGATCAAAGCTTAGCCGCCCAACAAAGTGTGCCTAGAAAAGCAGGAAAACGGTTGGTGGTGTCTAACCACCCCCAGCCCCAGTCTCTCAGAGGCCCACCATGTAAGGCATGTAAAATACACAATGCAACCAACACAAGATGCGTCATGGTAAAGAGTGCATACCTTGCTCCATTCATCACCCCTCCCCCCGGCCCCCACCGTGCCGCAGTCAGTCCATAGGCAGTCATAAGTCAGAGGCCCATTCACCTGGAGTTGGCTCCAACGCCGCAGCCAGCCCGTCGGTCAGCACATCGGCGGGGTTCAGTCCCGCCTCCTCCACGGCTTCTTTCACCACTTCCACAGCAACCGCCTTCCAGTTTTCGCGCGACACATCAGACGCTACGGCGGCCAGCCTCCGGGCTGCGCCTGCCTTGGCCAAGAGCTCGGGCAGCAGCTTTGCCACCTTTGGGTTGTCGGCGTTTGCTTCTGCCCACGCCAACTCGAGCTGGGCTTGCACCTGCTTCGCTGCCCACTCCTTTGCCTTGCCCTTCACGTCAGAGTTGGCCATCAGGCGGGTGAGCTTGGCCGACGTCATGTCCTTGGTGCTGGAGATGCCGGCGTTGATGAGGGCGGCATGAGCAGCGGAGCCGTAGTCCATGCTGCTTGTGAAGGCGTCAAGCACCTTGGTGTCGTTGGTCATTGTGCGGATCAATGGTGCTCCAAGTGTGTCCACCTCCTTCTTGGCTAGACTGCTGACAGCAGCAAATGTTGCCATGCCGGCCAGCGCAGTGATGGAAGCTGGCGCCGCTACAACCGCGAGTGCGGTCCCCACTATTGCCGCTGCCTTCGTCGCTACCCACGTGGACAAGATGCTGGAGCCAAAGCCGAACACCGCGCCTGAAGCCTTGGCCGCCCAGGCTTTCCAAGCCCAAAACAGCAGACGACGGCGCATAGAGGTTGGCATCCCAGCCGCAATGAGCAGTGACGTGAAGTCGTTGTTCGCAAGCGCCTCATCATCGTCGGTGGGCGTCATGTCGAAATTCATCCCGGCCAGCAAGTCAGTGGTCTTCATGGAGTTGAACCAAGTCACCACTTGGTCTGCGTCAAGGGGTGAGATGCGGGGCAGGGTGTAGCTGTCAGTGGGGCAGCTTCGGCAGAGTTGGGATGTTGAAGTCTACCAGGGCATGCAATTATTGCCATTCATGGCGTTGCTCTGCCATCACTTGCACCCAACTGCCCCACCCACTGCCTCCTCTTGCCACCACCTCCAGCGCCCCCCGGGGCCGCGCCTCACCGGAGGTCAGTTCCATGCTGGTGCTATCCAGCAACTCGGGCATCCCGCATGCTTTCATGGTCAGAGTAACCCATGCCTCGTAGTTGGAATTGACGGTGCTGAGCGGCAGCTCCATCAATTCAGCCATGTCAGGCACCGTCATCAGTTCCTCCATAAAGTCGCTGCTGTTGCCGTACGCCGACGCCAGGCCAAGCAGCGCCGACACCTCAAAATAGGTCTGCAGGGCTTCGCTCTCTGCCGCAGCTTTGATGAAGCAGCCCAGCTGCTCGGTGGTGAAAGGCATGCTGCCAGGCTGGAGCTGGGCGGGGACGCCAATGGTGGCGGTTGGGCCTGCACAGGCAAAGGAACCCAGGAAGGAAGGAAGGAAGGGGCCGTGTGTCAGGGGAGGCAACACTTTGAGTGATCAACCACAGTTCGCCCTCGGCTCTTCCCTGCCCCCCAAGCCTTCAGCTCGTCCCCCACGCATTAGCACTCATCCCCGCCGGCTCCTCATATGCTCACCGGTCTGCGCCAGGCCTGGCATCAGCAGCTGCGCAAAAGTGACCAGCGCGATGTATCCGAGGGCTGTGCCTCCACGAGCGGTTGAGCGCCTCATGGCGCTGTCCTCGGTACCTTACTTGGCCAGAGATCTGTGCAGAACAGGGGGCGGCAGGAGGGTGGATCAGGATAGCAGGCCCGTCTGGGATGGGTTGCCATCATGGGCCCACGATGAATTACACCTGTGCCTGCCCGGGGGGGGGCATAGAAAGGAGGAGACCTCGAGGCTCAGATGATCCCAGGACTCGCCTGTGACGCGCCGCGCACCGCCGCTGCCGCCGGTGGCCTCAAGAATGCAAACATAGAGAGGCGAGGCCCCTCATGGAGCCCCATCAACCGCCGCTCAAGCCCATCAAGCCCAATTATAGGACAGGCAGCGAGCTCGGGGCCTGTGAGCACTCAGTGCCATCCATCCGGCACTCCCCCCGGCCGGACACACACTACTAGCCACAGCACTTCGCCGCACTTCGAATTTCAGACCTCAGTGCAACTAGCAAGCATGCTAGAGTGTGGAATGCGGCCCTGGGCACCATAGCACCGAGCGCTCCGGACGCGCGGTGTCTGGACCCACCTGCAGGTGCTCTGGTGCCACCAGTCGAACAGGATCCACAATCCCTGGGCCTAACAGTACGTAGAGGTTGCACAGAGGGAACATTGCGCTTCAGACTCCGGCCTAGCTGTTCGGATCAGCCGTTCGTGGACACGTGTACACGCAAATTCAGCGTCGTTTCACGCCATCCACGCTGCACCGTCCGACATAATACAGCAGCTTACGCCAGCAGCCGGAACATTTCTGGCAGTCCCGCGCTCATCCAATCGGGGATGGGCCTGCCTGCAGGCGCAGGAGCGTCGCGCCGCTGCGTGACACCTTGGGGACATCAATCTGAGTCTTAGGGAGAGTTGACCGCGCTGGTGGGGCTCGTGGCGCAGGCGGCACGGCAGGGTGGCAGCCGCTCGGCCGCCTGGCCCCGCGACTGTGCGAGCCTAGGCTAGGGCGACGAGGACCTGTGGGGTTGCCAGCCTGGGCGGTGGAGTTTGCTGCAGCAATGACACTTCCAACTGGCCACTGTATCTTAACAGGGACACGGAGAGTCTGGAGGGCATTGGGCTAGCCAAAGCCTGGGAATGTAGGATCTGAGCTAGCTTAGCACGGCCCCCCGCTCGAGCTTGGCCCTCCAAGACCCCATGCATTGACAGACATGCAACCTCAGCAGCATGGGGCATTGGCATGCAGACCCGCTGCAAGGGTCTCCAAAACTGCCACGGAAATGGGAAATGTGTGGAAGCATCCCATAATCCACATATGCATGCCAAGGGGCTGCGGGCAGTGCCACGCCAGCGGGCGGCATGACGCCCGCCCTGCTCAAAGTCGCATACTGTGGTGCTGCACAGCACCGCCCACGCTCGGGACAGCTCGAGGCATGCAGATTACTTCTACATGTAGCAGTGACGAATGGGGTGGGCGCAGCAGGTGGGGGCAGGGTGCAGGCGGCAGGCGCCACACCCTGTCCCGCCCTCCCTGCCTAGCTGCCCTGCAATCACTCCCGCTTCCCACTGTGCACAAGACCTGATGTCACTACTCGTGCACAGCCGCAACGCAGCAGAGGGCCTGGAAGGAAGGTTGAGAGGGCTCCCATCATGCTGTGCCGCGCTGGTGCAAGGATGCCTCTGACCCTCCACTGTGTCCCAACCTGCACTGCCTGTTGTTCTACCATCGCCTGCCCACACCGACAGCAGCTACTGTCGTGGCACCTTGCAAAGTCGTCTTCATTGTGTACCGGCAAATTTACAATCTTGGGAAATCTCGCACACAACGAGGCGCAGCACAGCTGCCAGCACTCTGTCGCACTGGCGTGCCGCATGCTGCAGCGCCTGAAGCTGCCCTGCCCGCCGTCCTGCGACCAGCGGCAGCAGCCCCCTCAGGCCAGCATGGCAACAGCCAGTGCTGCAGTCAGGGCAGCCGTAGCGGTGGCCGACACAGCGTTCACCATGTTGTTGTCCAGCACAGGCAGGCCCGAGATGTAACTGACGTCGGGGCCCGGGCGCCCGGTGATCTTCTTGGTCACTCGGTTGAACCCGGTAAACTGGACAGTGGCTCCCAAAACTGAGTCGATTAGAGATCCCACCAGTCCGGCTCCCACGCCTAGGGCAACCAGCTGCCACTGCCGGGCCGCGGGACCTGCCAGCCCGCCACTGCCGGGGCTGCACAGTGGAACACGGGAGGAGCGGGGGCGGCAGGCAGGGGAGGAGACTTGGGAATGCGGGCTGAGCTTGCCATGGGCAGTGGCGGCACGCCAGAGCCGCCCCACTTGCTAGCTGCTGACAGCCAAAGCCGACCCAGCACAGCCCATGCCTCCGTGCACCCCTAGCAGCAGCGGCAGCAACAAGGCACCGCCACCACAGTGCCTGGCACCTCCCAAGGCTGGGCCGGACCCCCTGCACCGCAAGCCTGCCATGGGTGTGGGAGGCCTGGCTTGGAGCCGCACCTGAGGAGGGTGGAGAGGTAGAAAGTGAGGCCCATGGCCAGCCCGCCCGCCAGGCTGGCACCCAGCCCCAGCCACGTCACCCCGCCGTTGGTGCCCTTTTGCACGGGGCGCATCGTGGTGATCAGGCGGGGCTGCTGCTCGCTGCGGCACGAGAAGGGTGCGCAGGGGGGCAGGGGAGAGGCGGGGGGAGGAGTCAGTAGGCATGCGGGCAGCAGGCCAGCAGACAGACAGGCAGGCAGATGGGCGGGCAGGCAGATGTATTAGTAAACGCCGCAAGCCCGCTCAGGTAGCAGGCGTACAAGGCAAGCGACCCAGGAGGCAGCATGCCAATTTGTTCTGCCTGCCTGCCGGCTGTCCACGTGGCAAGCTCCTTGCAGGTCTGCACCCAAACCTGCACGCCACAACAGGGCAAGCCCCCCTACCCCCCGCACCTGAGCTGGCCTAGCTCAGAAGACCAGGTGTCTCCGCAGCAGCAGGAGTAGTAGCCCAGAAAAGCGGCATGCAAGCCGGTGAGCAGGCGGGTGAGTGACGCGGTGGCGCCGACAGCTGGCGCCTGGCCCAGCGCCAGGTCAGCGCCGCCTGCTGCGCCCATGCTGCCGCTGTAGTAGGCGGCTGCCAGGGCCAGGGCGGTGGGCACCAGGGCGTTGCAGCACACCTGGCGGTGGGGCAGGCAAAGCAGGCGGGAAGATGAGAGAGCGAGGTAGCAATGGGGGGCAGGGTTCAAAGCAGATGAGCGGTAGTGCGAGCCTCCCTCTCTGCCGCCCATTCGGTAGGCATGCAGGGGAGCAAGGAATCGTCGGCATTGCCGGCGCGCGATGGGTTTGCAGAGCCCGGCAGGCTGCACTGGGCCTCACCTGCCGCCAGTCCCGCTGCCCGCCCTTCTTGTGCCCCTCGTCAACATCCTTCAGCTCCTCTCCCAGCTGCAAAGGACATGCGAAAACACACGGTGAGTGGTGTTGAAGCGCTCCGTCAGTAATGCTGGTCAGCTGCAGAGACGTGGGGGCACACACATTGGGGTGTGCCAGATCGCTCCGTCAGTGACGCTGGCCAGCAGCCGCCATCTCCCCGCTCGTCTCTTAAAACGATAGAAGAAGGCAAAGGTGGGGCCTGATCAACCATGATTCAGCTTGGGTCCCGCCCCCAGCCACCTGGCTCCGCAGCCACCCGCCCTGCGGCAACCCACTCGCCACCCACCCCGTGGCACGCACTCGCCAGATGTATAAATCCAAGCCGAGGCACCACCCACTATCCATGCTTTCGCTGTATCCGCCCCTGCCCCCTGCCCAGCCTGCATGCTCAAGCCCACCTGCAAACTCCCCCAAGAACAGGCCTACCTCCCACACACCAAACCAAGCGCATGACTCAGGTCACCGCACCCTGATCACCTTAAACCTCAAAAACAAGCCCCAACCCTCACTCCAGCCCACGCCATCCCACCTGCGTGATCCTGCTGGAGGTGACACAGAAGATGAGGAGGAGCCGCTCTTGTTGCCCCCTCCCAACGGCTTGAGCACGCATGTCCACAACATGAGAACATGCACCCCATCCCCCCACCCACCCCGCTATAGAACCACCCCTCTCCCCACCCCATCCCACCGAACCTGCGTGATCTTGCTTGATGTGACAAAGAAGGTGAGGAGGAGCAGGCCGCAGCGGAAGGATGCCCCCAGAGTGCCCCACCCCACCAGTGCAGACTGCAGTTTGTTTGCAGGGCCAGGGCAGAGGCGGGGTGTTAGCAGAGGGTTGGGCGCATGAGGGCGCGGGGTAGATGCTGTGAGCGGGGGAGGCAGGGTGAGGAGGGAGTCTGGTGCAGGCCAGGCAGGACCGTCTAGTGCAACGAGGCATCCAGCAAGCATACCACCTGCTATGGCTCAAGAGTGCCTTAACAACAGACATAAGGATTGCAAGGCAGGCTGCAGGACGGGCCGTGGGTCATGTCAAAGTGCATGGCACCGACGACTATACCGTGTTGATACTGGGGGGGCAGATAAGGGACAGGCGATGGGGAGTTTTGATGTCCTTTGCAGACTCTCACCGCCAGCGCCCCAGAGGGGGAGAGGGAGGAGCGGCGCCAGCCGTACCAGGCAGCCCCCAGGCCCACTGCCAGGCTTACGAGCACCCGCGCCACCAGGCTGAAGGAGTGAGCTGCCACACAGATGGCTGTCAGCGCTGCAAACTGGGCGATCGGGCGCACCACCGCCAGCACTGGTTCCCACGCACTGGGCAGCCGGGCAGAGGGCAGCTCATGCAGCCGCTGCATGTTGTCTTCAGCATCCGACAGCGCTGCCTGCACTTTCTGCAAAGCCTCAGCCACTTTGGGATCCATTCCCTCTGCTGGCTGCCCCACAGCAGAGGGCTGTGCGGCAATGGTGTCTAATGCTGGCGGCTGCTCGCCGCCGCCGCCGGCTGCGGCGCCCGAGGCGGCGGCGGCAAAGGGGCGGGGCGCAACCGCACGCTGCTGCCGCTGCTGCCGCCGCGGGTGCTGTGGAAGGCGCACAGCTGGCCGGCTGGTGCATGGAGCGCAGGCGGAGCTCTGCAGACCAGCAGGCGGTGGTGCGTTTGTCAGCGGGGTGTGTGCTTGGCAACCAGCACGGCGACAGGAGTCGACAGCGGCAGCGGCAGCGGCAGCGGCAGTGGCAGCAAGAGCAGGCAGGCTCACCGCTGCAGGCGCGCCGTTCAGATGGGAGCGCGCAGCCGCCGTCATCATAGTGGTGCGCTATGCAGAACAAGAGGGGTTGGCCCAAAGACAGTGCCGGCTTGCTGCAGGCGCCTGCAGAGGGTCACGCTGGATGTGGATCGATCCTGTTGCCAATGGGTCCATGGCATTGCAAGCCCCGGAAGCAAGGGGGTGGGAAAAACCCCTCCTTTCTTACGTTTGCCGATGTGGCAGGCGCGCGTCGTTCTCGGTGCTCAGGGCCTGCTGTGACCGCAGGCATCGCGCTGTCCGGACTGCGATCGGTCTCCTCTAGCCCTCTAGCCCTGTGCAGTTTGCCGAGCAAGAGCCCTGCCAGCCAGCGTCGCGCAAAATGCAGTGCAGCGCAAGCCTCAAGGGGCTGATGCCCCTGGCAGCACGTCATGCTGTGCATCGGCAACCTACAGCCGCGGCGGTCGCCAGCAGGGTGTCCCTGCATAGGTGCGGCTTTGCCGCCTGCCCTGCGAGCGTCCTTGCACCCTCCCTTGCTGTTGCTGAGCCTTTAATCATGGCATGCCACATGCTGCAGGGACGCCCTGGCGCCGCTGCGGCAACAGGGGCAGCTACGCCACCGCGCGGCCCGCCCGTCGCCAGCGGCAGCGCTGCCTGTCGTGGCTTCCGCCTCTGCTGCCGTGCCCGCACCTGCGCCACCTGCAACGCCCTCGTGGCCGGTGAGCCTTTGGGCTGCATGGCGGGCATTCATGCATGCATCGCAGGGGAGCACCTGTTGGCTTCAGCGTGCAGGGGTGTGGCATCAGCTGCCCCTCGGCTAAGAAGACCGCACACCACAAGTACGCAGCAGGGGGTGCTGGCGCATTTGCAGTGTGTATCCAATGGATACTTCGAAGCAGGCATTGGCCACATATGTGCAATGCACACCAGCACCCAGCTTTTCCGCTCCCGCCTGCCTCCCCGCCTCCCCACCTCCGCCCTCCCCATCTACCGCCCCTCGCCTCTTTCAAAGTCTTGCCTCTTGCCCCTGCCCCCTGCCTTCCCACCCCACATAAACTGTGCTGCTCCCTCCCCTCCGCTGCAGGGCGCCAAGCCGGTGCCGCTGCTGCTGTCTGTGGGCCTGGGCCTGGCCCTCCGCTTCCTGGTGCCCATCCCTGTGGGCATCGATGTGCAGGCATGGACGCTGCTCTCAATCTTTGTCAGCACAATCGCAGGTGGGCGGGCTGGGCACACGTGGTGCATGCCGGCAGCAGCTCTAGAAAGTTTTGCATGGCATGTAACACATGTGCACCACATGCGCACTACACGGGGGAAGTTTCTCTAGAAAGGCTTGCAGCACTGCAGCTGCTGGCATGCACCACATGTGCGGCACTGTGCCACCATTGCATGGCAGCACGGTTTCCACGCAGGCGGGCGCCTGGCAGCACGGTTTCCACGCAGGCGGGCGCCTTGCAGGCTAAGAGGGTGGGCGGCGGCTGCGGCCGGCGCGCTCTGCCCTGGCCTGGCCCAGCTGCATTGCTGCTGTTCCCCCGGGCGGCCGGCTCTCCTGCAGTTGCTGCATGCCTGCCAGCCCCATTGTTGTGCTCAAGCCGGGGTTCCCATTGCTGGCAACAACCCGCTCAATTCAGTGCCTCCTCTGCCCCAATCCTAGTCGGGGTGATCCACGCCACCATCATCAGTTTGTTGCCACCCTGCCCAGACTGCCCACCCTGTCCTTCACTGCCCTGCGCTGCCTGTTCCCTCCGCCCTCAAACAGGTCTGGTGCTGGAGCCGCTGCCGGTGGGCGCCTGGGCATTCCTGGCAGTGACAACCGCCATCGCCACCAAGACGCTGTCCTTCTCTGCTGTGAGCCTGCTGTGTCGTGCTCCGCTGTGCTCCGCTGTGCTGCGGTTGCCCGATTTTTGTGCCGTGCCCCTGATTTGCTGTGTCTGGAATTGGCACCAATATCTGCTGTGAGCCTGCTGTGCTCATGCTATGCCCTGCGATGCCCTGCTGCGCCCTGCCTGCACAGCCTGCATGCTGGTGCCAGTGCAGGTACTGCCTTTTGCATGCTGTGCTCCCATGCTGTGCTCCCATGCTGTGCTCCCATGCTGTGCTCCCATGCTGTGCTCCCTGCTGTGCGCTGTGCTGACTCACCCATGCCTCACATCTGACACATGGTAATGCTCGGCTGCCGCCCACACCTGCCCGCAGGCCTTTGGCGCTTTCACAAACGACGTTATCTGGCTCATCGTCGTCTCCTTCTTCTTCGCACGGGTGAGAGCGGAGCGGTGGCCTGCCTCTGCCCCTGCGCCCGGATGAGGGAGGTGGAAGCAGCAAAACAAAGTAAAGCAATCAGAGCTGTCGCTGCCGGATAGCGCAGAGACTGTGGTGAAGAAGCAATGCCAGTGCGTGCGCGCACTCCCCTCCCACCCTAGTGCAACCGGCGCCTTCCTCCTTCGCCTGCCCGCCTCACGTCTGCCCCGCTGCCGTCGTGCCCGCCCACCTCCCCTCCCGTGGCTGCAGGGCTTTGAGAAGACCGGGCTGGGCGAGCGTGTGGCCACCATCTTTGTGCAGGTGTTTGGCAAGAGCACGCTGGGGCTGGCCTACGGCCTGTCAGGTGAGGGCTGAGCTGGCATGGGCGCCGCTGAGCTGGCACGTGTGCTGCTGAGCTGGCATGGGCGCCGCTGAGCTGGCACGGGCGCTGCTGAGCTGGAATTGGGCAGTGCTGGGCCATGGGCGCCGCTGAGCTGGAATTTGGGCGCTGCTGTGGCATGGGCGCTGCTGAGCTGGATTTGGGCAGCGCTGAGCTGGCATGGTCGCTGCTGAGCCGGCACAGGCGCTCATGCCGCTGCCGACGGAGAGCTATCGGGCGTGTGTCGTGCAGCGAAGCGTACACTCGGGCTCCTCCCCTGCATCGTCTTATGCCAAGCTTGCCACAGTGCAATGCAGTAGTACACACAAACACACGAGGGGCATGTGCGCCCTGCTGCGGTCTCAGACACTTGCGCCTGCATGTGCCTGTGCCCCCTGCAGTGGCCGAGGCGTGCATTGCCCCCGCCATGCCCTCCACCACCGCCCGTGCTGGCGGCATCTTCATGCCCATTATCAACTCACTCTCACAGAGCTCCGGCAGCATGCCCAGTGAGTGCAATTAATGAGGGGGGTAGGGATTAGCGTTGCCGTGAATCAATTAGACCAGGTTCCAGGTGTGTCAGGGTTTGGGACCTGGAGCTCAACCAGAACACGGCAACGCTGCCGTCACCACCCGCATGTGCGTGTCTGTCTGTGCAATTACGGGTGTGGATTGCCTGGCCGCATCTTTCTTCGCTGTGCTGAGGGTTGCACAATAGGCGCCAACCCACGGCAGCCGCGCTACGAGCGCGGAGCCAGTCCGCAGTCTTGCCAAACCCACGGCCATGCCCCTCTCCCCTCTCTGGTTCTGTTGGTCATGTTCCCAGTCTCTTATGTTATTGACTGCCCAACTTTCCGCTCTTTCAACTGTACTGTTCTTGCTGATGACCGTCCCACAAGCAGCTGGGCTTCTCATGTAGCAGCCCCAGCTGCAGGCTCCTTTCTGACTCCCTTCCTCCTCCCTTTGTCAATTCAACGTTACTTGCAGACGACCCGTCCCGCAAGAAGCTGGGCGCCTTCCTGGTGCAGTCCCAGCTGCAGGGCAGCGTGCACAGCAGCGCCATGTTCCTCACGGCAGCTGCGCAGAACCTGCTGTGCATGAAGATTGCGGCAGAGATGGGGGTGGTCATCTACTCACCCTGGGTCACCTGGCTCAAGGTGTGTACGCTGACTAGGCATCCAATGGCTTCTTTCCATTCCTGCGATGGGGCTGTGGTGATACTGGGTGGGGGTAATCTGCTTGCCCTGGGTCACGTGGCTCAAGGTGGGGCATGACTAGGGTTTGCTGTTCGCCATCTGAGAGGAGGCTGTCTACAACTTTATTAGGGCTGTTGCTGAGGGGGCGGTTCATTGCCCCGGGCCACATGGCTTGGCTCAAGGTGGGCCAACTGGGTGTGTACAAGCATGCTTTCTTCCAACTATGATGGGGCTGTCGTGCCCCTGGCGGCATCAGAATCGTGTCCCATTACCTGTTTGTGCGTGCGTGGAGATTTCCTGTCAGCGTGGGGCTGTGTGCCCCCCGCACCCTGCACTTCCTGGGTCAGGTTGGGGCCAAGGTGCCTCCTGGACTTTCGTGCCGAGCCGCCACCGCTTTGCAGCGCTGCTCTGCACTGCTGGTCCCCTCCCTGCCCACCTGGCACCGCTCGGTACCACCCACTGCTCATTCCTCCCAACCCGCCCGTCCCAAACCCACTCACCTTCACTTCCCTTGCCTCTGGTCCTCCCCGCAGGCCTCCATTGTTCCAGCGCTCTGCGGCCTGCTCGTCACGCCGCTGCTCATGTACAAGCTGTTTGCACCCGAGATCAAGGACACCCCAGAGGCACCCAAGGTGCGACCTCGCTTCTGCCTCCTCATGTGTTAAAATGCAAAGACTCTGCTCTGTGGCGCCGGTGATGCTGGTGGTGGTGCTGCCTGCAAAAGCCCTAAAGCCGTAAACCTCACCCGTCTACCCTGCCTTACATCCGGTGGAGGAGGCCCCTCTGGTGAATCCCTTCACGTCGCATTGCTCTGCAGCTGGCCGCTGCGCGCCTCGGAAACATAGGCGGCCCCCATGCGCCGTGGTGCAACACCATGCGTGGTACCGCGACCTCGCCACCCCCACCACTGCACTCCCTCCCTCCCCCTGCCCCTCTCTGCAGCGGGCGGCTGAGCGCCTCGCCAAGCTGGGTCCCATGTCCCCTGATCCAATGCCATGCTTGCGTGCGTTGCCTCACTGCACCCGCACTGCACCCCCCGCCCTCCACCTGCCCTCATTCTGCAGCGGGCGGCTGACCGCCTCGCCAAGACCGGCCCCATGTCCCCTGATCCAATGCCATGCTTACTTACGTTGCCTCACTGCACCCGCACTCCCCGCCCTCCACCTGCCCTCATTCTGCAGCTGGCGGCTGAGCGCCTGGCCAAGATGGGCCCCATGTCTCGCAACGAGAAGATCATGCTGGGCACGATGGGCGCCGCTGTGTGCCTCTGGGTGGGCGGCGACTTCCTGGGCATCAGCGCCGTCACGACGGCCATGCTGGGCCTGTGCCTGCTGCTCTCCACCGGAGTGCTGCAGTGGAAGGAGTGCCTGAGCTACCCGGCGGCATGGGACACGCTGGTGAGTGCGTATGCGAGGAGTTGGTGCGGGGAGGGAAGGGTTGTTGCATGGGCCGGCTTGCTTGCCCTGCCTAGTCCTGTGACGAGGCATTGCGCGGCTTGGCTTGGCACGGCATGACATGACATGGCAGCTGCTTGACACCGCATGCCATTCCAGGACAAGACATGGTGGCATGCTGGAGGTTGCCCTGGCCTGCTGCCGGCCTGGCCCAACTCACCCCTGACCCCGCCCTGCCCCGCCTCTTTCCCCCATGCAGTTCTGGTTTGCGGGTGCGTGGCAACGGGAGCCAGGGTATTGATGGGGGCATGAACCAGGCATCCTGGACAGGGCAGTGTAGCAGGAGGGGGGCGTTCACGCCACCCTACAGAGCCGATAGCACGCCCAGACTCCCTGCCACCAGCCCAGCCCACCGCAGCCCGCCCGGGCCGCGCTCCGGAGCTGCCCGTGGTGCACCGCATCACCCCACCGATACTCGCAGCTGCCTTGCTCGTCGCCTGTTGTGCCTCTTGTCTCAAACTTTCCTCCTTTCTGCCTGCCTGCTGTGTGCTGCAGTGCTGGTGGGCATGTCTGGCCAGCTGAACTCCATGGGGGTCATCGCACACTTTGCCAACCGTGAGTGAAAGCGTGCCTGCTGTGTGGCGCCCAGATTGATGCCTGCTTTGGGACCGCTGGCAGCCAAGCACCGGCCTGCATGCAGACCTTTTCCTGCCCTCTTCCCTCGCCCTCTACCGCCTACCTACCCTCGCCTGTGCCCCTTCCTTCTGTTGCCCCCCATGCAGAGGTGGGCAACCAGCTGGTGGCCGCCAACATGGGGTGGCCCGTCGTCTTCGGCCTGCTCAACGTCTCCTACTTTGGCCTGCACTACATGTTTGCGTCCCAGGTGGGTCTCGCTATTTTGTATCCTTATGTGTATTTCACAAGTGCATGCATGTGTGTTTCTTCCCATGCTGGTTACTGTTCCCTGAGGAGCTGTGACGGGGCAGGGTGCAAGCGGTTGTGCGGCCTACTGCGTGCTGCGTCGTGAGCGGCTGCCATTGACACCACTGTAATGTTTGCTAATAGGGGTGTGGGGCGTGGCTGTGCATGGCCTGATGTACGGCGCCTGCATTGGGCTGCCCTTTTGGTTTGCCTCCCCGGTGGGGGTTCATCCGTGACCGATTTTGCTGTAACTTTATCGTGCTTGCTCCCTCTTTCCCACCTTCTGTTCCCTCACTCGGCAAGCCTTTTTAAGCCATGGCGCACGCTCATCTCACACTTGCTTGTTCTGACCCTCAACCTGTGCCTTTTCATCTAACCTCGACATGTGCCTCTTTGTCTCCCTGCACCTGCAGACCGCCCACGTGGGCGCCCTCTACTCTGCCTTCCTGGCCATGATGATTGCAACCGGGGTGCCCCCCATCATCGCCGCCCTCTCACTCGGCTTCATGTCCAACCTGTTTGGCTCCATCACACACTTTGGCTCCGGACAGGCGGCCGTCTACTATGGCGCGGGTGAGTGGGCTTGTCATGCCATGTGCTTTTGTTTACTGCATGTCTGATCAGGATGGGAGGCTCGTGCCCAGCCTTGCAATAATGTATAGCACAACTTGGATTGGGCCAGGCAGCCGTGTCTACAGCGCGGGTGAGCCGCTTGTGGCTTGCTGTGCCACTTGACTTGGCCTGCTGGCGGTTGCCAATTGAAGAGGGTTGGAGGCCTGTACCCAGTGTGTTTGAGCCCATTGCCCGCGGCAGGCGGCTGTGTGCTAGGCGCTGGCACGCCTGCCCTTCAGAAGTACTTACGTTGGCCATTTGCCTCCTCTCCTCCAGGCTACCTCACGCGCAGAGGAGGTGTTCAGCTACGGTGTGCTGATGTGCCTGTTAAACCATGTGTACGCTGTAATCCCACAACACTGTCTGTCCCCTCTCTCTCCTTCTCTCCCCCCAACCTGCAGGCTACCTCACGCTGAAGGAGGTGTTCAGCTATGGTGCCCTGATGAGCGTGGTCAACCTGACCATCTGGGGCGTGGTGGGCGGCGCGTGGTGGAAGTTCATGGGCTTCTTCTGAGCAGCTTCTTCCAAGGCTGGGCAGCTGCCAGGAAGCTTCTTGGCAGCTTCCCCGCAGCTCTTCGGCAGCGTCTTGCTGACCAGCTGGCTGCCAGAGAAATCCTGCCAGAGAAATCCTCCCTGCCGGCGTCTCTCGTCTGCGGCTGCAGTACCTCTGTGTTGCCAATGTGGCAGCTTCATGGCAGCCGGACGGCAAGCCGGAGCTTCCGGGCAGAGAGGGCACTTGACTGCAGCGGCAGGCACGGCTTGTTGCCGTGTGCTGCCGTGGCAGGCGCACTCTTGCCCTTCTGAGAAATGCACACACACACACACAACACACATGAACACCTATCAATGCTCGCACTACAATGCAATGCTGTTCCTCTTCTGCTGACTGCTTCCCGATCTGCCCAACCCTTGATTCTTTCCTCCTGTGTAAGCTGAGTCTGTTCGTGCAAACCTGCCAGTTTACACCAGCCGGAGCAGTGGCAGCTGCTGTGAGGTGGGCAGCGGGGCGTGCTACTTTGCAGCAGGGCATGTAGGCGGCTGGCACGGCCGGGGCGGAAGGCGAGCGGGCAGTGTACGGTGGTGGCATCCATAGCGGCAGCAGCAGGCAGCACTGTTGCAAATGGCTGTAGTTCGGGTTCGCTGCATCGGGGGGAAGGGGCAAGGTGTTTGGATAAAGGGGCTCATTGGAATCAGGGGGTGTGAGTTGAGGCAGAGACGGTGTGGGGGTCTTGCTGAGGGGACCAAAGCGGACAGTGAGGAGGCCGGCAGAGGAGTGGGCCTGCTGCTACGTTTTGCAATCGCGGCTGCCTGGAGTGGAAACGAAGAAGCGGGCTGTGGAACGGGCTGCCTACTTAGCTGGGGGCCTGGGGCAGCAGATGAGGAACCCCATCATACAAGCGAGCTCCCTAGCCAGGACCGGGCAGACCGAATGCACAAACCCACTTGCCACCTGCATCTACCTGCCCCATTATGCCTTACGCACGTGTTTCAGCAGTATGGTCCTGCCTGCCACTTGGGCTGGCTGCAGGCCAGCACTGGGCCCCGCTACAGCACCGTCGTTGGCGGAAGTTGGGCGGGCATCCACACCAGCGGGAGCTCCATCACCCAGATCGGGCCTCTTCTGGGCCGTGAGACCCATTCCATGTTTTGAAGGCACCAAGCACGGCGTAATCACACATAATTGGGCGACAAGCAGCTGCTGACTATGAAGCAGCTCGGCACCTGGCCCTGCCTGCCACGCCTGCCGGTGCAGCTGGCACGAAGTGCGGTGACAAATGCAGCCATGATTTGCTCATCCTGCGCCTGTCCGTCTTCTTCCTCTATATCAATCAATGCTGGCCCTCCGTCTGCTGACCCGAGTTCCTGCCACTGCTGTCGCTGTTGCCGGCAGGCCTTCCGCTCTGAGGCACTCCCACCTCAGCAGGGCATCTGTCACCCCTTCCAAGGCCATGTCTAGCGTTGCAGCCGCCGCCAGCGGTGCTCCCCCGCCCCTGCAGCCGCCCACCATCATCGATGCAGTGGTGTGCGACCACCGAAACGTCAGCGTCATGCTGACGCGCTCCCAGCAGGCAAGGGGACAGCAAGACGAGCCTTCAAACCAAACCCTTTGGGATGGAGGGGAGGCGCCGCCCGGCGTGCGCTGCCCGCCTCATTGCCCGCCTTGTATTCAACACATCTCCCAACCGCGGCAGCAGGGGAACGCTTCACACACCACCCCCGCGCTGCACGGACGTCCCTGCACGAACGTCCCTGCACGAACGTCCCGGTTCAACTGCATCATCCCTGCTGTGCCTAATCAGTTTGATGGATTCAGGTCAGAACCTTAATCGTAGACCTGATTCTAATCCTGTCTGCCACCCTTCCACCTGCATGCTGCAGGCGGCCCAGCAGGGCGACAAGGATTTGGCGGGAACGCTGGCCTCCGCTGTTGCGGTAGAAGTCATCATGCACAGCAGGGTGAGCGGCTGTGTGCTGCTGGTCCGGGAGAGGGGGAAGGGAGCTGCCTGCTGGCTGCGCTTTCCCGCGCTTTTGCTGCCCGCTGGCTTCGCTGTCCCACGCTTTAGACTGCAGCGGCGGCAGTAGACCTCATCACAGTGGGCCTATACACCAGGCCCATGAGCTGCCCCATGTGGTTTCTGGTCCCAGTCTCCGCTTGGCGAGGAGCGGTGCGGTTGACAAGCCTTTCCCTGGACCTGCAGCACACAGTCGCTTACCCTGCTGTGCAGGATGACATGGGAGGGCTTGCCGGGAGCTTGTGTGAGGATCTCATGTCCACGCCTGCTTGTGTGCGCCGCATGCAGTGCTGAGTCAACGCCGCTGTGGCCCTCCGACCCTTGTGTGCTCCCCGTTTACACCCCCAAAGGAGCCCTTGCGTGTGCAGGCACTGAGGAGCAGGTGCAGCGCCCCTGTGCGCCAAAGGGGTGCACAGGCGTGAAGAAGCAGGAGTTCAGGTCCCACCACCACCAACCCCTGCTTGCACCGACCCTCCTGTCGGATGGGCCATCCTTTCCCACCGCTGCAGGCCGAGGAGCAGGTGCTGTACCCCTTTTGTGTGAAGAAGCTGGGGGAGGAGGGCAAGCACTTCAGCGACGTGAGCGGGTGGGCTGGTCTGGCTACGGAAGTCCCGCAGGCTGCTGGGTCACCGCTTAGTCTGTGGGCATCTAACGAGAAGCAGGCGCAACCGAATTGCAAACCTGCTCGCCTGCACATGCGCCTGTTCGCAGTTGTACACCTGTGCCTGATGCCAGTACCGCCCGCCTTGCTGCGGTGCGCCTTTACCTGCAAGCGCCTTCACCTTTGCCCCTCTGCGCCCCTCTCACCCGCCCCCATGTCTGTGTGTCCCTCTCGCGTCCCTCGCCGCAGCACTCTGCCCACGAGCACGAGGAGCTGGAGGAGAAGCTGATGGCAGTGGTGCAGGCAGCCCGTGGAGGGGACATGGCCAGCCTGGCACAGCTGGTGGGGGAGGCGCAGAAGGTGAGGAGGCACGGTCCAGGAGGGTGGCGTGGCGCTTGTGCTTGTGTGGTGCTGGCCGTGAAACGTGCAGCGGCAAGGGGAAGGTCAGGGTGTGCGTGCCAGCTGGCGTGGGGTGTAAAGAAGGTGAGGAGGCAGTAGGGAGGGTGACGTGGCGCATGGAGGTGCAAATGTGGGACGTTAAGTCACTGCAGGCATTAACGCACTATCTGCAGAAGGTGATGCAGAGAATCCCACAAGCTGGCGGAAGCTGTGCCTTGCGATGCACGCTAGTTGTCAATAATATACTATGCACCCCTTTACCTGCAGGCTTCCGAGTCCCAAAAGCACGATGAGAAGGGCAAGTACCTGCCCAAGCTTGCGGTGGCTCATGTGCACAACGCGTGTGTGTAACGCACGCCTCCTTTCCCTGCAGGCTTTCGAGCACCACAAGCACGACGAGGAGGACAAGTATCTGCCCAAGCTGGTGGCAGCGGTGCCCGCCCAGGAGCTGCGGGATCTGACACAGCAGTGGGTGGACGCCAAGCAGCGGGCCAGCCTGGAGCAGCTGGGCAGCAAGGCGTGAAGAGGGGGCTGGCGCTGCTAAACGGCTGGGTTGATGTACGCGGGCTGGGGCACAGCTGGCCCTGGTACATGCCTCGTCAACTTCTCAGGATTTGGTTCGTCCTGAAGTTGAACCTCTTTCAGGGGATGTGAAAAACTGTAACGACTAGACTACTCATAGGATGTGAGTTTGTGTGCAGCAGGAGGTGCGGCTCGACCGGCCCTCACTATGTTGTGGTTGGGGTTGACACCTCGCGACGTTTTTTTAAAAGCTTGGTACGGTGTGCAATGACACGCCTTGTTGTGAACAGAGGCACATGTATCATGTGAACAGAGGCAGGCGTGGGACATTCAACAAGAAGCACAACAAAACCTGATCGCTGCATGCTTTCAGCGTGGCATGGGGTGCCAGTTGACCACTGTGCATGCTGTGCATGCTGTGAGACAGACCGCGCACTGTCTCTTGCTGGTGCATGCCGTTTGCTGTGCACAGCGGGTCGACCGTCAGTCAGCCAGGGCCCTCCCCGCACGCACCCACAGCCCTCTTGACACCTGCATCTGCCCACTCCATGAAGAATACACATCATTATTGCCCGTCGTATGGTACTGCCTGCCACTCGCTGTGACAGGGGGTGGATGGCTGCAGCTGCTGTTGAGGAAGCCGACAGGAAAGTAAAATCCAGAGGCACCAGCCAGACACACGCCAGTGGGGGGTCAGTGCAGTGCGGGCTGACGCGCAAGAGCAGGACGGGCCGCCGGGGCACACACTTGCAGAGGGTCAATGGAGGTGGTGCCAGCAGGGCAGGGCGGGCCGCTTTGTGGCCCGCATCCAGCCACCACAGGCAGCACGAGCAAGTGATGGCCCCCACCGCCACCCCCACACCCAGCGTCCACACCGCCAGCGGCATCGCCACTGCAGGGCAGGCGGGGGCGGGGGTGTGCGCTGCTGTGTTCTGATGCCGGCTCGAGGCAGGGTAAACCGACGCTATTGTTGCACTGCCGGGCAGCCGGGGGCAAGACGCCCTGCAGAAGATGCAAGCACCGGCACCGGCGGCGGCAGCGGCACTCGGGCACCAGAAGATGCAAGCACCGGCACCGGCGGCGGCAGCGGCACTCGGGCACCAGAAGGTGAGTGGTGGTGCAGCGGGCAGCTGCTTTTCCTGACAGGTGGCGCCCAGATGCAGAAACACTGCATGCGGGGACTGCCAAAGAAGTAGAGCTAGCTTTCTCGCAGAGGCAGGCAGCCATGGCATCTGGGGTCTGCAGCAGCGGCGGGGTGAACACCGCCTGCAGCGGTAGGCGGCAGTCAGAAGGGCAGGCTCGCTCTTACAGCGGTGCCGCTGCTCAGCGCGCCGTTGGATCGCGCAATCTGCGGTCGAAACCGTGCTCCCCCTTGTGTGTGCATCCCGAGGCCTTTCAACTTTGTGCCGAGCGAGTCCATGGGGCGAGGTAGGGATTGCGAGCGCTGCAGCACGGGACCTGTAGTACAGCCGTTTATACAAGACCGAGAGTTGCGGAAGTTGGGCGGGCACCCACACCAGCGGGAGCTCCACCACACAGATCCGGCATCTTCTGGGCCGGGAGACCCATTCCATGTTTTGAAGGCACCAAGCACGGCGTAGTCACACATAATTGGGCGACAAGCAGCTGCTGACTATGAGGCAGCTGCCCTTGCGCCGGCACGAAGTGCGGTGACAATGCAGGGCCATGATTTGTCATCCTCACACACACACACACATCCCGTGTCTCGATCCATCGCATTCAATGCTGACCCTCCGCCTGCTGCCCGGCTTTCCTGCCACCGCTGTCGCTGTCGCCGGCAGGCCTTCTCCGACACACTCACCGCTCAGCAGAGCTGCTTTCACGCCCGCCAAGGCCAGATCGAGCGTTGCAGCCGCTGCCAGCAGCGATGCCCCGCCCCTGCAGCCGCCCAGCATCATCGATGCAGTGGTGTGCGACCACCGGAGCGTTGGCGCCATGCTGACGCGCTGCCAGCAGGCAAGCTTGGGGAACCCTTGCTCCAGTCATAACCTTTGGGGTGGAGGGACGGCTGAAAGATGCGCTGCCCGCCTGATTGCCCGCCTCACAACTCCCACATCGCCGCCAGGGCAGCGCTTCTCTTACCTTGGCATGCATGCATGGCATACCGCCCTGCGCTGACATCCCTGCTCCGGCGCTAAGGGTCCTCTCTCTCTGCCACACCCTTGGTGTGCCCGAAAACATTCCTAATTTGAATTATTGTGCTTTGGCCCATTTTCTTATAAAAAGATCTTGATGCAACCGCACCGCTCCCACCGCATGTGGCAGGCGGCCGAGCAGGGTGATGAGGTGCTGGCGGGTGCGCTGGCCTCTGCTGTGGCGGTGAACGTCCTCATGCACAGCCAGGTGAGTGCCTGTCTGGCTGGCGGAAGGGGCATGGCAGCTGCCGGCTGGCTTCCCTGCGCCGGTGTCCATGATCTGTGTCCTTGGCGATCAGTGTCCTGACATGATTGCCCACGGCTTTGTGTACCATCAGCACAAGCTGCACCTGCGTTCCACTGTTGTGGGGCAGTACCTCGGGAGGCGCGCTGTGCCCCTCCAACCCTCATTTGAGTTCCCCTTCATGCTCCCCAACGGAAGCCCCTCATGCGCAGGAGGCTGCAGCGCCCTGCGTGCCAGCGGGGTGCACTGGTGGAGCCTGAGGTGCACCCACCGCTGACCCTTGCTTGCCATGTCGTCGTACGCGGCTTGCCTGGGCCCCCCTGCAGGCCGAGGAGAAGGTGCTGTACCCCTTTTGTGCAGAGAAGCTGGGGGAGGAGGGCAAGGAGTTCAGCGAGGTGAGCGGGTGGGATGAGCTGGTGGCTGGCTGGCTGGGGAAGTGGCTGGCTGGGGAAGGCATGTGGGTCAAACAAAAGCAAAGAGGAGCAGTGGAAATCAAGAAATTAAAGCTTTTTCTTGCTTTGGCCAAGGGGCTTGTAGCAGGAAATTTGTCGGTATGCTGATACACGGGGATTGGCTGAGCACCAGCCTGCCAGCCTGCCTACCCGGTAGGCCAGTGTGCACCTGAGCTTTGCATGTGTCGAAATTGCCCGCCTTTGTCCGGTAGTGCCCCTTCACCTCCCCTCCCCTCCACCTCTCTGCGACCTTCTCACCCACCCCCATCTCGTTGTCCTTGCCTCGCTCACTCCGCAGCACTCTTGTGCATAAGATGATGCATCCTCATCCACCCCTCCAGCAACCATCTCTCCCGCCGCTGCCCACAGGGCAGTGTTTACAGTGGGGATCAGGCCAACTTGTTACCGGCCTTGCTCCCCCCGTGTCCTTTTGCTCATCCCTTGGTCCCTGCCTGGCCTTCCCTGCAGCACACTGCCCATGAGCATCAGGAGCTGATGCAACTGTCCCCAATCCCCATCCACCCCCCACCCCCCTCTCCTGCCTACTCTCACAGCACTTTCTTCAGAAGCACCCATTGGGCAAGGCGCCGACATTGGCGGTGCCCCTCCCCCACCCCTTCCGCCGCTCTTCTCAGCCACACTAGGAGTGCGTTTATGGCATCCCTGCCTCACTTACTTGTTGCCTGCAGCACTCTGCCCTCGAGCACGCGGAGCTAGAGGAGAAGCTGATGACGTTGGTGCAGGCGGCCTGGTGTGGCGACATGCCCAGCCTGGCAAAGCTGGTGGGGGAGGCGCAGAAGGTGAGGAGGCACTGGTGGGGGAGGGTGACGTGGCGCAGTCAGCCGTGTAGCCTGGGACGTGAAGTGCGGCGGAAAGGGACGCACAGAGTGGTTGTGTTGGCTGGCGGGGGGTGGAAGCAAGGGCAGTGGGGAGGGTGAGGCAGTGCAAGCGCAATAAAAGAGCTCGCATTTCCACACGCAACCGACACCTGCGCCCTAACCTTGTGCACTAGATGCTAACCAGGCAGCGCACCCCCCCCCCCGTCTTGCAGGCTTTGAGCACCAGCGCGGTGAGGGCAAGCACCTGCCCAAGGCAGCGGTGCCTTTCGCGCTTGTGTCGTTACGCGTACCAATGCACACCCCTTTCTTGCAGGCGTTTGAGTTCCACAAGCACGACGAGGAGTGCAAGAACCTGCCCAAGGCAGCGTGCCTTACTCTAATTTTAAACACATGTCAATCTGCAGCAATGCACATCTTGCACTCTTTTGAACACCGTTCACACAAACGGTTCTTGCTTTGCAGGCTTTCGAGCACCACAGGAACGAGGAGGAAGACACGTTCCTGCCCAAGCTGGCAGCAGCGGTGCCCGCCCAGGAGCTGCGGGAGCTGACAGCGCAGTGGGTGGACGCCAAGCAGCAGGCCAACCTGGACCGGCTGAGCAGCAGGGCGTGAGGTGGGGTTGGCGCTTCGAAACGGCGGGGTCAATGGATGTGGGCCCTGGCAGAGTTCGAGCGCGCGGGTGCGCAGGCTGGGCGCGTGTGCGGAGGAGGGTGCTGTTGACTGCACTGTACTGTTCTTTGGGCCCAAACCTTCTAGTACTGTGAGTTTGATATGCGTGCTTGAAATGTACCTGTCTCGTTGTGAACAGAGGGCATCTACTTCACTTCACCACAGGCAGGTGTGGGTATGCAGCAGGAAGCAGAACAAGTGTTTGCGCTCACAGAGACACTTTGGCAGCGGGGCAGCAACGGCGACACAGAAGCTGACACAGCAGCGCCCAGCACGCTCCTGCTGGCGTACTGCGGAAGCTGCGCCCGCCGATGCTGCCTCAACCAGTGGGTGCCTCTTCCAGGCTCGAGTTACCACTCATGACCCCCGGCCAGGCGTGGTGCCCGCTGCCCCTGGACCGAGCTTCCAGGCGGCTGCTGTTGCCTCCAGGAATCACTGGGTGAGGCCACTGTCCCATGGCCTGACCTGCAGAATATTTGCACTTGCAGGTTTGCACTCGCAGATGACGCTCAGCAGCCAGCAGGCTGCCATGTGGTGCAGCCGCCACCCTAGCAGTCCTAGGGCTGCGCTGCCGCTGGTCACACGCTGCACCTCATGCTTACTGCGGTTGCCCCAAGGGCCTGCACAGCATGTGGCGTGCCTGCAAGCAGCGGCAGGGTGCAGATGAAGCAGTCATCACACCATCACACGTCGCGGCCAACCAGTTGCAAGGTGCAGGCAGGGTGCAGCTGGTGCTTAGGCACAACAGCTTCACATCAGTTGACACCTGCACATGCCCTGCATTGCTGTGCCTTGCCAACCACCGGATAGAAGCGTGGCTAGCTGCTGTGGCCGCATGTGGCCGGTGCACGAGTGGTGCACGGCGCGCTGCAGCGGTGCTTGGCGCCCGCTGGCGGCATGCTGGGCAGCAGGCACATTGCTTCTCCTTTCGTGCTCTGTTCTGTTGCTTGCTCTTCAAGGACGATTTTCTTCTGATCTCGCCCCACGTCCCCGCGCCTGGCCTGAACGACACCGTCTTTGCTCGGGCTCCCTCGTCGTCCCCTGTCGGCTAGCGCCATGTAGTGAGTTCCCTAAGACTATTAGCAGCCGCACCAACCAGTCTGGTGACCGCTAATTGTTGGGCTCATGCATGTTCCGGGCGGAGGCCACTCGCTCGGAGCGGGCTCCCGCGCTCTTCCAACCGCTATCCTGCCTTTCACGCACATGTCTAGGGGTAGCCGCGCCGGTATCTGCCCCGGCTATGCCCTGTCGCACCGCGCCGCTGCTGCGCTCGACACCGCCGCCACCCACCCGCCACCCTCCCCTGCAGTCCCTTTGACTCAGACCGCGGCCGCATTGCACTCGGCATTGTGGCAGCCAGCGGCGGCGGCATGATTCTCACCCGGATCATGGAGGGCACGTCTGACCCCAAGCACTATAAGATGCTGCAGGCGCTGCTGGTCTTTTGGTGGGTGCTGCCGCCGACGTGGGTGCTGGGGACGTGGGTGCTGCCTTGCCTGCTCTTTGCACTAACCACACTTTGTCTCTAAGTGCTCACACTATGCCTTGAACCTGCGCTGACTCATATTCTGTGCGGTACCCTGCGCCTCTCTGGCTTGCAGGCTGATTTTCGTGGCCAAGCAGACGCTGGCCTCGGTCCGCCAGCTGGCCAATAGCCAGGCAGCCGCAGCGCCAGGGCGGCAGCGTGCTGTGGCAGCAGGAGCAGCGGCGGCGGTAGGAGCAGCGGACGACGACGATGATGATGAGAGCAGCGGCACTCCTGTGCCCACACGCCGGCGGCGCACGCGGCGCGACTGACCGCGGCACAGCACCCCGGCGCTGCCCGCCTGCCTTGCCCCCTCGTTGCACTTGTGCTCCCATGAGCTGTGAGTGCCTTGGTACAGAGAGAGTGTGACCCTTTTGTGAGCTGAGGGCACCGGCAGACAGGCACAGGCGCGTCGCAGCTGTGGCCTGCCTCGTCACGCCACGGGGTCCTCTCCCACCGCCCAGGCGACAGAGAGGAGAGCAGCATGTCAGCCAAGGAGGGAGCCGCTTAACCAAGGGCTGCGGGGGTGCCCTGCCTACTCAATCACCCCACACTCGGTCCCTCACACACACGAGCAAGCAAGCACAGCGGGCAAGCACAGCCACATCTAGCAGCGGTGCAAGCCCGCTCCGCTCCACCAGGTTTCCCAAGACTCATGACTCCATGCACAACATCAAGAGGGCAATGCAGGAAGGAGAAGAGGCCCAGCTGCATCGCTGACCCTATCCACTGGCACTGGCAGCTGTGCGCAGCTCTAGGTGTTGCGCTGCCCCTTGCGTCTGCATGGTTCACGCTGGCACATGTTACAGAGCCAGGCGAGGAGAAGCGGGGCCTCCTGAGGCACGGCAGAGAGACGTAGGATAGGGGCTACAGGCAAGCAACATGTGGCATGGAGCGCTGCATGGTGAGCGAGCAAGCAGTGGTGGTGTGTTTGTAATCGTGTGTGTGTGTGTGCGCGCGATGTCGCTGTCATGGGCGGGTGGGTGCCAGGTCATGTTGGGGGTATGAAAACGGGGAGTCGAGCGAGCACGGTCGGGAAGAACGGGGGGGGGGCGGGGCACAGTGCCATGCTTGGAGAGGAGGAGGGTGTGGTGTGTAGACAGGGGCAAAACTTTAACCAAAGGGAGCACAGCTTAGCGTGCACGGGGCGCCCAAAGAGAGGTGGTGAAAAAACGTGAAAAAGGGGAGGGGAAGGGGCAGGGAGGTCAAGAGGCACGTCTAGTGTACAGTCGGAGCCAGGACCCAAGTTGTGTGTGGCTGTGGGCAGGCACCACAGGCTGCCAGCTCAGCAGCTGCCAGCTCAGCTGGGGTCCACTTCCATTGCGGCAGGCTGGTCTGCCGCCTGGTCTGCCGCCTGCTGCTCTGTCGCCTCACTGGCGTGAGCTGGCCCGGCACCAAGCCCGCTGGCTGGCGCTGCCTCAGGCGCCGCAGCTGCCGCTGCCGCTGCTGCTGCAGGCGCCGCTGCTGCTGCCTCAGCTGCGGCTGCACCCGCTGCTTGTGGTGCAGCCGGCGTGCTGTGCTGCTCCGCAGGAACCACTGCGTCAGGCATCAGGGCGTCGGCTGCAACAGGCGGCGCTGCTGCTGCTGCCACCGCGCTGGCTGCCTGCTGCTGCGGCTGCCCCGCGCCGGCTGATTCAACGCCGGCAGGGGCTGCTGGTGGTGCTGCTGACTGGCCGCCTGCTGCTGCTGCTGGTGCTGCCGGGGGAGGTGGAAGATTCTCTGAGACCTCTCGTCCCAGCACCTCACAGGCAGTGAGCGCCGCCGCTGCCTCGGCTGCTGCTGCAGAGGCTCCTCCAGAGAGCCTGGAGGGCTGCCCCGCCGCTGGTGCCCGCTGCTCTCCCTGCGCTGCTGCGCTGGCAGGAGGATGAACACCTCCGCCCGCGGCAGGCTGCTGCTCTGGGGCTGCACCGGATGGCGCCGTCGCCGCATGGTCTGCCTGCTGCACCGGACCCGCCTGCTGCTGGGCCTGCTCCGCCTGCTGCTGAGCCTGCTGCTGGGCCTGCTGCGCCTGCTGCTGCGCCTGCTGCTGCGCTTGCGCCTGCTGCTGCAGCTCTTGTGCAATTCCGATGCGGGGGCTGACGGGCTGCTGCGCCTGCTGCCGCTGCTGCTGCTGCTGCTCAGACGCGGCCTGCTGGGCATCCAGCGGCTTCACTTGCTGCAGCGCCTGCTGCCACTGCGGACCCAGCCCACCTGCTGCCTGGGGTGGCGCGCCAAAAGCCGCCTGCTGCTGCTGAGCCTGCTGCTGCTGAGACGCCAGCTGCTGATCCTGCTGTGCCGCCGGGGTGCCCGCTGCGCTGGCAGCTGCGGCGGCAGCAGCCGCTGCTGCTAGGTGCTGCTGGAGGGCGTTGTGGACCAGCGTTGCCGCACCGCCCTGGAACGCGGCGCCGCCGTGCTGCTGCTGCAGCTGCTGCTGCTGCTGCATGTGGTGCGGCGCTTGGGCTGCGTGCATGGGAGCGGACGCAGCAGCGGCGCGCTGCATGTTGTGTTGCAGGGCCTGCAGGAGAGCGGGTGGTATGCCGGCGTGCTGTGCCTGCGCTGCCTGCGCTGCCTGCTGGTACTGCAGCAGGACCGCCTGCAGGTGCATGGCAGCTGCCGGCCCGCGCGCCTGCGCCTGCGCCTGCGCCTGCAGCAGTGGTGCCAGAGCTGGGTGCTGCTGCATCAACCGCTGCAGCTGCTCCGTCCCAGCCATGGCTGCGGGGTTGGCAAATGCCGCCGCTGCCATCTGGTTGCCTGCTGCCGCCCGCTGCTGCGCCTGCTGCGCATGCAGCAGCATCGCCGCCAAGCCACCGGGCGCCGCCGCCGCCTGCTGCTCCAAATGAGCCAGCAGGTATGCGGCGCCGGGAGGCGCAGCGGGCGCCGCCGCTGCTGCTGCTGCTTGCATGCCGGCCGGCTGCTGCGCCTGCGCCTGCGCCGCCGCAACCCCGGCAGCTGAGCCTTGCTGCAAACCAAACATGCCATACACCGCGGCCATCTGCTGCTGCTGCTGCAGCTGCTGCAGCTGCGGCGCGGCGGCAGCCATGGCAGGGTTTTGGAACGCCTCGGCCTGCTGCGCCTGGTAGCTGCGCATCCACTCCAGCGCGGCTGCAGTGAAGTGCTGCTGCTGCAGCTGCTGCAGCTGCGGCGCGGCGGCAGCCATGGCAGGGTTTTGGAACGCCTCGGCCTGCTGCGCCTGGTAGCTGCGCATCCACTCCAGCGCGGCTGCAGTGAAGTGCTGCTGCTGCAGCTGCTGCTGCTGCTGCTGCCCTTGCAGCTGCGGCATGTTGAACATAGCCATCTGCGGGTGCATGCCGGCTGCACCGGGGGCCGTGCCGGGTGCCAGTTTGCTCGTGGGGCCTGCACGCCCGGAGCCACGGGTGGCGGCATCTGGGTCGCCTGCGGGCAGGACAGGGGCGGGCAGGGAGAGCGGGGTTTGAAGGGACAAAATATGAAGGCGTCTAAGATAAATCACACTAAAAACGATTGCCAACGTGGAGGTGTGCTACAACGCTATCCAATTTGTGTTCTCAGACAGGTGGGATGCCAGGCAGGGTGACAAGGGTGAGATGACACCCACATGCACAAGAGGATGCAGCGCCCCGGCAGCACACCACACGTCACCCACATTTGCGCTTGCGCCCACCGCCCCGCCGGCTCGTGCCCTGCTGCGGGTGCGGCTGCTGCTGCTGCGCCATAGGCAAGTGCTGCGGCTGCTGCGCCAGCAAATGGAAGGCGCTGCCTGCAGGCCGTGCAGCCAATGCCATCGGCGCCAACGCCGGTGGCGGGAATGCAGCCCCCGCATGCGCCGCGTGCGGCAGCGGCAGGGCCGGCGGCAGCCCGGCTGGCAGCAGCGGGGTGGGCCCGCCCGACGGCGGCAGCGGCGGCGTGGTGGCGTCGCTGTCGGTCAGCAGCTTCTTGGCAGCTTCCACCATCCTCATCAGCTGCTGCATGTGCCCCGTGTGCTGCACCAGCTGCTCCGGGTGCTTCAGCAGCTCACGCAGCTGCCCAGCATGCTCCTCACCGCCAGCAAACTCAAACAGCAGGCCACCTGTGGGTGGGCAGGGAAGCGTGGGCAGGGAAGGTTCAGGAGCGATGGGGGAGTGAGGGGAGTGAGGGAGGGAAAGGTTGAGAGATGGGGCAGGGGGACACGAGGACGGGAGGTTTGCGCAACGGAACAGGCCACCGGTTGCCACGCAATGAGTGCGGTGCACAAGTCTCCCGCAGCACAGGCAAGCTCTGTTGTACATGTGCAAGCAAGATCTGCAAAGCCGGGCTTCCCGCCCGCTGGCACTCTCGGTGTGTTGCTGCCGCCACCCTGCCCGCTTTCCGCCCGCTGTGGCACGCTGGGCCTGTTGCTGCTTTCCACCCACTGGCGCACTCAAAACTCTGTGTTTCCACCCTCACCTGGCAGGAGCAGCGTCTGAAGCTTCTCAAGCTCGCCTGTTGGCAGCAGGCTGGCCGCTGCCGAGTTGACTGCTGTGCTGACTGCCGCTGCGTTCCCTCCCTCTCCAGGGCAAGCACCAGCGGCAGCTGCTGCAGGCACAGCTGCAGGCGCTGACGCTTGCGATGCATCGGCAGCTGCCACAGCGGCTGTGACAGCTGGCGCTGGCACCGCCGCCGCCACAGCCACCGCTGGCGCTGGCACAGCCGCTGGCGCTGGCACAGCCGCTGCTGCAGCCACCGCTGGCGTGGGCACAGCGTTGGCGTTGCCAGGTGGCACCACGGTGGCAGCCGGTGGGGCAGCAGGTGCAGGAAGCAAAGCAGCTGGAGGGGCTCCGTCCAAGGCAGCTATGACTGCTGCTATGGCACGCTGTGCCACGGCAGCTGCCAGCAGATCTTCTGGAAGGGAAGAGAGCGGGGCGGTGGGAGCAGTGGCACTGCCTGCTGACGTGGCATATGCTCCGCCTGCCTCCGTGGCGCCCGCGCCGGCGCCACTTGTTGGCACGGCTGCCACTGGCATTGCTGCCGCCGCGCCGCCCAGAGGCGCCATGCCCGGTTGCTGCCCCACCGCCTGCTGCTGCGCCGCAACTGCCGCCCACAGCTGTGCCACCGAGTGGCCAGTTGGTGCCGCCAGCGCCTCCACAGCCTGTGGCTGCTGCTGATGCTTCTGAAGCTGGTCCAGAAGGGGAGCCCAACCTTGGAGGTCGGGCAGCGCAGCAGCCGCGGCAGCCGCCCCTGGCCCAGGTTCCTCAGCTCCCAAGCCGGCCGCCGCCCGCTCAGCCATGATTGCATCCAGGCCCAGCCGCTCACGCTGCCGGCTCCAGTACAGGCGGGTGGCCGCCACAGTTTTGTTGCCCAGGAAAGCAGAAATGGACTGCGGTGTGTGAGGGCAGAGGGAGGGATGGGGGTGTGAAGTGGTGGGTGGGCGGGTGGGCATGTGGGAAACCAGCCTGCGGGCGCAGAGCGGGTGCGAGGGGCAGGCAGGCAGGCAGGCAGGCGGACAGCTATTGCTTAAGGGCACAGCCAGACCGCCCCTTGCAAAACAGTGAGGCCATCAACCACGCTCTGCACATTGCATGCACTGGATATCCTCGCATGCAATGCAGAGCGTGGTTGATGCCCTCATAGTTTTGCAAGGGGCGGTCTGGCTGTGCCCTCAACCACCCACCC
>JTEE01000011.1:633938-648292 GCA_002896455.3 Chlorella sp. ArM0029B | reverse complement strand
TGCCGCTCCCCTCGCGGGCGCTCCCGGCTGCTGCTGCGCACCCGTCGCGCTGGGCTGGCGCTGCGGGGCCGGCGTGGGGGGCCGAAATCGTGTGGCCCCGGCTTGAGAAGCGGGCCGTCAAAGCCGGGAGGACCTCTGAAGTCGGCTGTGCCGGTGCCACCGCCGCGGCCCAAAGGCCGCTCGCCTGGCCGGACGCCTGCAAACCCGCCGCCTGCGCCATGGCAGCAGGGCAGCAGAAGAGGCCAGGTGTGACGGTCAAGCAGGGAAACAATGCTGCTGAGCCCGCAACAGAGTGGGGAGGCCAGAGTTGGCGGAAACGGAAGCAGCCGCAGCAGGCCGCAGCAGCAGGAATGGCGACAGCAGCAGGCACGGCAACAGCAGCATGCCCATGGCTCTGGTATTCGAGGGAAACAGCCCAGGCAAGCTACACTGTGGGCAGCAGCAGCAGCAGCTCTCACCCCTGCCAAAGTGCCGCGGCGGGGGTGCACCGTCAAAGCGCCCGCGGTCGCCGCCACCGCCACCACCGCCCCTGAGGCCGCCGCCGTCTGGGTAGCGCGGCTCCCGAGTGCTCAGCGGCGGCGGGGGCTGCTGATATGCTGCAGGCCCGAAGCGCTCGCCGCCACCCCGCTCGTCACCATACCGCCCCCGCTTGCCGCCCGGGTATGGGGCCTCCCATGCATCCCTGCTGTGCACGCCACGCCCCCGGTCGCGGTCCCGCTCGGAAGCGCCAGCAAGCTGGCGGTCGCTGCCCGAGCGGGAGAGGCCGCCAGGGGGCCGGTCGGGAGAGCCGATTCCCGGACGCTCCCGCTCACGCTGCCGAGGGTGCCAAGGGGGGAAGGGACGATTTTATGTTATTCCTGTAGCATGCCTTGCTGCTGCGAGGCAGCACCCGTCGCAGGCAACGGCAGCCAGGGCAACAACAGGCGAGGGCTGGCACAGGGGCACAGGCCCGCTCGGCACGCCCGCTCCGCCTTGCAGCGCTCCGCCTCACCTTGAAGCCGGCGTCGCGGTCCCCACGGCTGCTGCCGTGATCGTGGCCCCGGTCCTGCAGGCGTATCAACAGATGTGACTTCAGCAAGCACACACCAGCGCGGCTGGGCCCGCACGTCGCCCGCTAGGCTGGCGGGCCCGCCACACGGCGGGAGGACCAGCACCACCGCCGTGCGGCCAGCGGCGCCAGCGCCCCGCTCAGTGGGCCGCAAAAGCCTAGCATGTCCGCCCCAAGCCAAGGCCTACCCCTCGGTAGTCTTCTTTGCGTGTGCTCATAAGGCTCTCAGCCCTCAGCTCGTGGGAAGCGTCGGCTGCACGCCGCTGGGCTTCATGGCTGCCTAGAGAGTCGATCTGGGGGCACAAGCAGTGCCCTGAAAGCACTCGAGAGAAAATGTTAGCGCCCTTGCCCGAGGGTGAGCACAAAATTGCCCGGCGTGCCACGCGTCGAAGATATTTATTTGCTCAGAGTTCATGCGCCGCTGTGCAGCTCTGCCCCACGCCAACCATGTCGCGCAGCATGCGTCTCATGACGTCGCCATGTGCGCTCGCAACTGTGCATCCGGCTTTGAATGCGCTCTGGTGTGTATTGCCGGTGTAACTATGCGCCCCGGTGCGTTCCATTTTGTCCTCTTGTTTCGAATCCGCCATGTTTGCCGCTGACGTACACTCTTGTGTTTCTCTCAACCTTGCCAAAGGGAATGGCCTACGTGAATTGCGACGAAGCGATCGCCCACCCTTCCTTCTCCTCCGCCGCCAGCGCTTGGCGGCGGGGAAAGAGCAGAGCGCCTCTGCCGTCGCCCGCTAGAGCAGAGCTGCTCGAAGCTGAGGCCAACCTTCCTGCGAGTAAAACTTATGGTGGATGGGACTGCAGTAAACATTGCCTTGAAGTGGCTTGTCCAGCAAGCGGAGTGCTCAGCAAATGAAGGCGTGTTTCCGGAGGTCTCGCTGCCGCGCCCGCACACGCCCACCTGCACACGTTGTCTTGTGAAAGGTTCATAGCAAGGGTTGGTTCATAGTGCCGATGCAGTGGTTCTCACATGTGCAGCTGCAGCATGCACTGTTCATCGCTGGCCTGCTATGTGGACTCCGTCCACTTGTCATCAAGCTTTGACGTGCCCTGGGTGTTGCTTGCCAGCAATATGTCTTGACGAAGCTCCTAAATCGTGTATAAAGGCAGGCACGGCACAGTTTGGCCGCTTTAGTAACAAAAGGAACACGCCAGGGCATGAGCTGCACGCCAACGACGTCGTGGCGGCAGCGGTGGTGTCGTCAGTGGCGGCGGGCGGCGGGCCTTCTGTGCTTTGCCAACGGCGATCGCTTGCTCTGGGTTTCTGCCCGCTACACCCGTTTGTTGTAACTCTACGGTGGCCTCTGGACAAGGCCTCGCCCTTCACTTTGGCCGGCCAGCGAGGGCCCGGGGCCCCTGGCGAGGTGCCGAGCACATCCGACGGGATGTCTGGGACAGGGAGGAAGAACAAAATCGCCTACTTTTACGACAGTGAGCGCGCCGGCAACGGGAAAGAGCTCGACGCTGCCTATTTTGCCGCCCTGCGCAGCTCCGGACAACTTGAGCGTGTTGCCAGTTGCATTCAAACGGCAGCGGAGCGGAACGGCGGCTTCCCCGCTACCCTGCCGCCGCTGCCGCCAGCCCGCCGCTCTCCCCGCCCCGCCCGCCGCCGCCACCACTCCTCTGCCTCTTCCGTTGCCCGCAGATGATTACACGGGCTACTACTATGGGCCAGACCACCCCATGAAGCCGCAGAGGTTGGCCATGACCCACCAGCTGGTGCTGGGGTATGGCCTGCACAAGCACCTTGACGTCTATGTGAGGACGGCCCTGGGCGGTGTGGGCCTTAAAACAGCCGCTGCTGCACCAAAAGAAGTGCGGGTTTGGCTTGCTGGCACGAGGCGCAGCCTGGCTGGAGCCGCAGCAGCTGCCAAGTCAGCTTGTTGGCTTGGACAAGCTTGCCATAACAGCTGCTGCCGTGCAGGAAGGCGGGCCCGCCCGCCTGCTGTCCCCGCGCCGTCCCCGCGCACTCGTCCCCTGTTTACCTCTGCCTGCCTGTGCCTCCTCCCCTGTTCCGCGGCTGCAGCGCCCCCGCCTGGCCCAGTACGGCGAGCTGACTGCCTTCCACAGCGAGGAGTTTATCGACATGCTGAGGGACACGACGCCCGAGATGCAGGCAGGCAGGGGCGGGGGGTGCCGTGCGTGTTTGCGTGTGCTGTGAACACTTGCTAGGCATGCTGAAGGGCGCGACGCCCGAATTGTAGGCAGGCTGCTCGTCATCCCTTGTGTTGCTTGTGTTGAAGCCTTGAGGGACACAACCGCCTGAGATGCAGGCAGGCAAGGGGGGGACAGGGGTCTGCGCTGTTCAAGTTCAGTCCTTACAGCTGTTCACATCTTCTGAAAGAGGATTCAACTCCAGGACAAACCATATTCCGAGAGGGTGCTGCGCATGTGTTTGTTTGCCCTGATTGTGAGGCATGCCTGAAGCGGGAGCACGGCGCCCGAGATGCAGGCAGGCTGCCGTTCTTGCATCCGTGCGTTGTGTATGTTGCAGTGTTGAGGGACACCAGTGCCCGAGGTGCAGGCAGGCGGGCAAAGTGCAACTCTTGCTGTTGTCGCAAGATGTGTCTGTTGCCTGTTGAGGAGTACCCTGACCTATATGGGGCACACTGGCAGGCGGTGCCCACACCTCAGTGAAGCAGGGGCAGTGGTGTGCGCCCCATGCTTCCCTTCCACCTGCAAGGCGCTCCTTCCCCCCTCTCCCACGTTCTTGCCCCCGCTCCCGCAAAACTTGCTCCCTCCCCACTAGGCTGCTCCTTGCCCCCCTTCTGCCCCCCCTCCCACAAAACTTGCTCCCTCCCCACAAGGCCGCTCCCCTGCCCACCTTCTCCCACGCTCCTGCCCCTCCCCTCTCCCATTCCCAACACAAGGCCGCTCCTCTGCCCCCCCGTCCCGTGATCCTGCCCCACACCCCTGCAGAAGGCCAAATGGGACAACTACCTCAAGTGGGGGATCGAGTACGACTGCCCCATCTTCCACGGACTCTTCAAGTTCTGCAGGCAGTACGCCGCCGCCAGCATAGGTCAGCCCCATCAGGAGCGGGGAAGTTGTTGTCAAGGTTTGCAGGCAGTACGCCGCCTCCAGCATAGGCACAAGCCCATCAGGAGGGTTTGTTGATAGCACGCAAGTCTAGCTGTGCTGCAGGGGGGGTGTTGTCAAAGGTTTGCAGGCAGTACGCCGCCGCCAGCATAGGTACAAGCCCATTCGGAGCGCTGTTGTGTGGGTTTGTGTGAAGACCGGCATGCAGTCCTGAAGCAAGCAAGTTTTTTGCAGGCAGGCCTGCATGCTCCCCACCCTGTGGCGCCTTCAAGCAAAGCCAACGCCTTGGGTGCACCCGCTTCGCAACTGCCCGGGCGTCTGCCACCCACCCACATCCAGGGTCCACCCCTGATCATGATTCATGATGGCTCGCTCACTCGTGCACTGCTTGCCCCGCATCCATGCATGTTTGCCCCACAGACGGCGCCTACAAGCTGAACCACGGGCACGCCGACATTGCCATCAACTGGGCGGGGGGGCTGCACCACGCCAAGAAGGCGGAAGCCTCGGGTGAGAAGCATATAAGTGTGTGTGTGTGTGTGTGCGTGTGTGTGTGCTGAGGAAGGAGGGCAGGAGGGCAGGCAGGTATGTGCTGGGCGGGTGGGCTGCACCACGCCAACAAGGGCAGATCCTTGGGTGGTTGCCGAGCATTGGCGGGTGGGCAGGCAGGCGGGGCAGGCAGCTGTGTTGTGGGCGGGGGAGCGCCACCAATTCGAGCAGGCGGAAGCCTCGGGTGAGCGTCAGCCTATGCTGGTGTGGGTGTGGGGGTGCCTCTGTCCCTTTTGTCTGACTGTATGTCTGTGTGTGGAACGCATGGCGGAGTCCAAGAGCTCAGGTGTGTGACAGCGGCCAGGCAGGCGGCATCGGGGAGGCAGGCGGGCTTCAGGGAGGTGGACAGGCAGGCGGGCCTCCCACCCAGGCTTCTGCAGTGCCGACATTGCCCCTTGCCTACCCCATCGAAAGGCATCAGTACCGAATGTTCAAACCCTCGTGGTTTAACAACCAGTTCCCCTGTGCCGCCCCTCCTCCCTATACCCGTGCAGGCTTCTGCTATGTCAATGACTGCGTGCTGGGCATTCTGGAGCTGCTCAAACACCACCCTCGGTGAGTCGGTCAGCCCGGAACAAAGAGCTCACTCCACGCCTTGTATCTGGGGCGCCTGCCTCAGGCCGACACAGGCTGCCACAGGCGCTGCTGCTTGGGCTGTGATCCCCTCATCTGATTGACTCCCGTTCCCCTCATGGGATCCCCCACCCAAAATCCCCCAGATGTTACTCCCATGTCCCTACCCCGACACAATGCCATGCCGCCGCCGTGCACCCGAGCTGTGCCGCATGCTGCACCCGAGCTGCCTGAGCAGCTCTCATGACATGCACCCGTTCTCTCTCCATGACCTGTCTTGTCGCGGGCTGCACAGCAATCGACTCACACATCCACTCTGGTGCACGGCTCTGTTACCTCGCCGTCCCGCTTCCCTAGTATGAATCCCCAGCAGCGCCTCCCTGCCGAGCCCTGCTGCGCCCTGCTGCGCCCTGCTGAGCCCTGTTGTGCCCTGCTGTGCCCTGTTGTGCCCTGCTGTGTCCTGCTGAGCCCTGCTGTGCCCTGCTGTGATCCACGTGCTGCAGTGTGCTGTACATCGACATTGACATCCACCACGGCGACGGGGTGGAGGAAGCCTTCTACTGCACAGACAGGTGCAGTGCTGTTGAGCATGCAGGCGGTAGTGCTACCACTGGGGGAGCATGCGTGCAGGCGGTGGTGCTACCACTGGGGGAGCATGCATGCAGGCTGTGATGCTACCACTGGGGGAGGGCGGCCAGGGCGAAGCACATGTGGCATTCGTGGGGCTTCGGGCAAAGGGAGCTGTGTACTGCACAGGGCAGGTATAGTCCTGGGGACGAGTGTACTATTCACTGCACCCCCGCGATGCCTGTTTCCTGTTCACAAGTGTGGGCCCCAAAACAACGAACCAGCGTCCATCTTCTCCTGAGGCACTCTGCACCGCCTACTGCGCAGGGTGATGACGGCCAACTTCCGCCTGAAGCACTATCAAATCCCACTTACGTTGACCGCTCCCCTGCAGGGTGGTAAACTGCTTCCTCGTGCACCTGAAGCACTGTACCTGGAGCACTGCTGTGAACTCCGACTCAACCGCCCCCTCCCCTGCAAAGCGATGACTGTCAGCTTTCACCTGGATTCTCTTTACCGCCACCCATCCCACCCCCGCCACACACGCACACACACACAAGCTCTGAACCGCCCCTGCCCCTGCAGGGTGATGACCGTCAGCTTTCACCTCAAGCAGGAGTGGGGCGGGCAGCCCTTCTTCCCGGGGACGGGAGCGCTGGACGAGGTCGGGGAGTACCAGGTGCGCGGGGGGCTTATTGTGTGACATGTGCATGTGCATTGTGAGCTCAATCTGGCTGCAGTTGATCGCTTTCCACCAAAGGTGCTGGCCTTTTGTGCCTGGAATGGGGCCGCCGGACGAGGTTGGGGAGTTCCAGGTGAGCGGTGTGCCGGCGTCTCAGGGGGCTGCTGTGCCCTGCTGTGCTGCCTTCTTGTGACGTGCGCACCTGCTGTGCCTGCTGTGCCTCGCTGCATTTGCAGGACCCGGGGCTGTATGCAGCAGTAAACATGCCTGCTATTTCACTCGTGCTGTGCCAACGTGACATGCCTGCTGTGCCTGCTGTGCCCCGCTGTGTGTGTGTGCAGGGCAAGGGGTACACACTGAACGTGCCCCTGGTGCAGGGCATCGACAACGACCAGTACCTGGGACTGTTCAAGCCAATCATCAGGTTGGCAGTGGCTTTACTTGCTCTTCGCAAATATGTATATGCACTAAATCACGTCCTGTGCACCTGTGATGCACTCGGGCCTGTTCAAATCAGCAGCAGGTGTGTGGGCACGTGGCTTCATTGCTTACAAACGTATGCAGGCAATCATGTCCCTTGCACCTGCAATGCACCTGGGCATGCTTAAGCACGACCGTCAGCAGGAGGAATGGATGGATGTCTCTGTGTGCTGTGCTACGCTGCCCTGCTTGATCTGAGTCAGCAGGGTCAGCACCGGGCCTTTTACAAAGCGATGAAGCTGTTCCAACCTCGGTTGCCTGTATGTGCCCCCACATGCCCCCCCCACACACACACACCATACAGCAAAGTGATGGAGGTGTTCCAGCCGGGAGCCATAGTGCTGCAGTGCGGTGAGCGCCAGCTGGCGGGGCGGGGGGGGGGGGAGTGGATGCTGCAGTGTGGTGTCACCTGCACAAGCAGGACACTGCGTGTCATTGCAATAGAAGGATCATGTTGTTTTCATGGACCATAGGAGGCGCAGCCTGCCACTGCTGCCACCCTGCCCTGCCAGTGCAATGTTGCGACTGCTGCCGGCATGGGCACCAGCAGTGCACTGTACGCCAGCGGGCAGCTCATGCCCCAGGTTCTGCACAGCACTCCCTGCGCCCAAGCACCAGCGTCCCCAGAGTCCTGCCTTGCATGGCCCTGCCTCTCCTGTGCCCGTAGAATCAATTCAACAGACTTACAGTCTGTCGCCGTTAAACCACCTAGCCACTTTCCCATGAATGACATGAGATTCACGCTATCAAAACACAATCTCCCCGCCAACCCGTCCACCCGCCTTGCCAGCCCTCCCTCTACGCCCCTCCCGCCCCTTCTCCACGCCCCCCTTGCAGGAAACCGGCTGAACCGCCTCGTGCCGCCCTACCCCGCCCCGCCCTGCTGCTGTATCAGACAACGGTATGTGTCTTGGCGATGCTCTAATCTAGCCCTTGTATATTGCTGTGCACGGTACGTGTGATGCAGGCGCGGATTCGTTGGTGGGAGACCGCCTGGGCATGTTCAGCTTGACGCTCGAGGGGCATGCCGAGGCGGTGCGCTTTGTCAAATCATTTGGCCTGCCCATGCTGGTGAGTCAGGAGCGAGCGAGGGGGCGGTGCACTCTGGACATGTGCTAGCATGCTGCCTGCCTGCCTGCCTGCTGTGTGTTAGTTCGGGGTCTGCCCATGCTCCCAGCCAGGCTGCCGGGCAGGTGGCGAGAGAGGGCGTGGTGATGGATGGGGGGCAGGGCTGGTTTATCAAAGGTAGCAATGCACAAGAGAGGCAAGGGGGCGGGACGGAGAGGTGGTTGGTGCGGGTTGTAAAGTCGTGTGGCCCCCCACCCATGCTGGCGAGGGAGCGAGGGGGGGCTTGCACCATGGCTCTCTTGTTTCATCTGCCCTGCCCTGTACCCCCCCACCCCCGCCCTGCAATCGCGACTACGCCAACACCACAGTAGCGGCAGCCAATAATTGCACTGCCCCCCCGCTGTCACCTGCTCTCGTCTGCCCTGATCTGCACCCCGCCAGGGGCTGGGTGGCGGCGGCCTCGCCAACGCCACAGCCCTGCCCGTTTGTTCACTGCTCCCACATTGTCACCTAGTCTAGTCTAGTCGTTACAGCTTTTCACATCCCCTGAAAGGGGATTCAACTTCAGGACGAACCAAATCCTGAGAGGTTGACGAGGCATGCACCACAAGGCCCTGAAAACATGAAAACATGAAAACAGGGTCTAAAAACAAACTGGCTGTGTGAATCAACGAAATCCCACACATTGTCACCTGATCTCATCTGCCCTGCCCTGCCCTGCCCTGCATCCTTCCCTGCCCTGCAACGGCGGCTACGCCACACCCACAGTCACGGCTGCCAACCAGTCTGTTGTCACCTGGTTCCCCGTTCCCTCACCTGCACCCTCACCTGCCTGCCCACTCCGCCAGGTGCTGGGCGGCGGCGGCTACACCAAGACTACAGTGGCACGAGCTTGGACTCTAGAGACTGGTGGGTGGGCGGGTGTGTAGTGGGTTGGAGTTGCCGCCTGGACACCGTCAACCGGCAGGGCTGCCTTGGAGCATTGGAGCAGCAGAAGGCCAATGGCGGTGTGCCAAGCTGCTCCGAGCGGGGGGTAACGTGTTGGGAGCTGCCCGCCCCATGTGCCGGTGCGCCCCTTTTGAGAGGTGCCCGCCCCACTTGAAGAAAACACGTTTCCTTTGTTGTTGTTGCCAACCGTGCACTACATCTCTGCTGCCGCCACCCCCCCACCCCTTCCCCCGCCCTGCTTGTTCTCCCTTCTCCTGGATTGCCACACTCGTGCTCCGCTCCGGACGTGCTGATAGCTGCAACCAACCTGTGGAGGACGTATCGCCCCACCAAACGCGCCTCACCTCCCTTTGCCTCCGCTCTGCCCCCTTCCTCAATCAATCAATTGCATTTCAAGTCCAGGGGGAGCCAGCAAGGTCTCATGGGACAGGGTGGGGGGTGAGTGTATCAGAATGTAGTTTGTAGCAAAGAAAAAGGAAATGTGCGATGCGGGCACTGCCCTTTCTCCCCTCCACTCGCCTCCTCTTCGCCTCCATTTCCCTTCTCACTTCCCCTCCCTTTTTCCCGCCTCCCCCCTCCCCTTCTCCTCCTCCATTGTGTGTATTGTTCCCTGCTTTGCAACCAGTTGCCTTCCCTTCCCACCTCTGCGCCAGGTCACCCGGTATCCCTGCTGTGCAAGCATGATGCTGACAGTGCCGACGCCCTCCAGCACATGTGCCTCACGAGTTGGTACCGTGTTCCTCAACCCTTGTGCAGCCGTGCTGTGCGACCAGGATGCCGAGGACGCGCTGCCCCTTAGCAGATGTGCCTCACAGTTTGCAGTCGTGGTCCCCCCCGCCCATGTGCAGCCGTGCTGTGCGGCCAGGATGTCGAGGACGCGCTGCCCCAGCAGATGTACCTCGACTACTTCTCGCCAGATTACAAGCTCAACTACAACCGCAAACCGGTGAGCTGAACGCATGTTTTCCCCATTATTACAATGATTACATCATAACAAGAGTAGCCGATTGTCTCGTGGGTTGGGATGTGAATTGCCTCTCACCAAGTACAAGCTGTACTACAATCGCAAACCGGTGAGTCGAAGATGTAGCCCAAGGCCACAAGAACAAGAGCTGTGCGACGAGTGTGTGGTTCTGCATGGAGAGAGACGATGCATTGCGTCTGGCTGGCTTCTTTGTGGATATGCCTTCCCCCGCCCAC
This sequence comes from Chlorella sp. ArM0029B, assembly GCA_002896455.3. Taxonomy (NCBI): domain Eukaryota; kingdom Viridiplantae; phylum Chlorophyta; class Trebouxiophyceae; order Chlorellales; family Chlorellaceae; genus Chlorella; species Chlorella sp. ArM0029B. Next base: position 638,129 of record JTEE01000011.1, on the reverse strand, counting down.
AGACCTGGCCCAACCAGAACAAGAAGGAGGCCCGAGTCGAGTTACTGACCAGCCTCTGAGCTCTGGTACCCCTGCTGTCCTGGCCCAATCAAAACAAGAAGGAGGAGGTGGAGCCCTCTTGAGATACATGGTCATTTGTGTGCCAGTGCAGGCCTACTGACTAACTCTTTTTGTTTGCCGTGAGCCTGCCCACAATCAAACACAAGGAGGAGCCCCTGTACTGAACCACACGCTCATTCGCGAACTGCTGTGTTGCTTTCAACTCAGCTCTTTGGTTTTCCCCCGCCTTCCCTGCAGTCCTGGCCCAACCAGAACAAGAAGGAGGAGGTGGAGCGCATCCGCACCGCCATGCTGCAGCAGCTGCAGGAGCTGCAGGGGGCGCCCGGGTTTGCCATGGCGGAGCGACCCCCGGACGCGCTGCAGCCCGAGTTCACGGCAGCGGCAGAAGACGAGGATCAGGTGGGAAGCGTTCTGTGCTTGTGGGCTTGCTTTGATGGAGTACCGGGGGGAGGGGGAGCTCGGGTGTGTCTTGGCGCAGCAGCCGGCAGATGCGGTGCAATCCGAGTTCACGGCAGCGGCAGGAGATGAGGGCCAGGTGGGTCGAGTGCTGTGCAGCAGTGGGGTGCTTGTTAGGGTGGGTGGAGGCGCTGGGTTGGGCATGGCTGGGCGGCCCCCGGACGCGCGGCAACCTGACTTCACGGCAGCGGCAGGAGATGAGGACCAAGTGGGTCCGGGTGGGTTTGTGTGTTCATTTTAGTGTTTGTTGACCAGGCTGCCTGTTGACGTGCTATGAGGACCACACGTGTGTCGGAGTGGCGCTGCCTGCATTCGTCCGCATGTCCTCTGCCGCCCCCGCTCTGACCAACCACCCTGGAAGCTCTGCTCACCCCCGCACTCCCCCCCTTTCATGCCCACCCCTCAGACGCACGCGCGCCTCAAGGGCTACGTAAAGACGCACTTTGAGCACCACCTGAAATGCGTGGAGAAGGGGCTGATCGACCCATACGGCGCTTGACTGGGCACGGGATGTGCATCAATCAAATTGACTGGCTTTGCAGCGGTTACTGGACCCCGCCTGACCGTGCATCAAGCAAAATGACTGGCGCTGAAGGGACCGGTCGACCCGTACGGCGCCTGACCGGGCACGCATCAAGTAATCAAGTACAGTAGATTGACTGGTTGGCTCTGGCGCTCCTCTGCCACCCGGTGCCAGGCGCCCGCCCAGCGCTGGCCGCCTGGTGAAAGCGAAGCGGGGGCTGCCGCTGCCGCATGACTTGACCCATTCACGGCCCGCCGAGCCGTTGACCCGCTGACTGACCGACTTACTTTCTTGCCCGGCTGGCTTGTGTGACTTGCCACACTGGGCACCGGGCACCTCTTTGGTGACTGACTGGTGGCGCAGCCAACCATCCGTCGCGCCAGCGCACACACGTGCCGGCCCCTCACTATGTACACCCTCCCTCTGCGCCCAATCGATCCGCTTGCTGATGCCCTGCTGCTACCCTTTGTCCTTCGCTTCGCCGGCCCATGCCTGATGTGCCTGCTGTGCTCCAACGCAGCGTATACCTGCTATCCTAGGTTGCCAGTGCTAATGCTAATGTATGCTATCCTAGGTTGCCAGTTCACAAACTGTGACGACGAACTGCTCCAAACCAGGCAGACAATGCAACGTGCAGGTGGAGTTTGTCAAAACAGAGAGAAGTGGGTGGTGGGGCAGGTGTGGAGGAAGGAGGGCAGGCGTGCAAATGTGGGAGGCTTATATAGGATGGCTAGAGAGGGAGGGGGGGTGGGAGAGATGCTGAGGCGGAAGATGGGCAGGCACTGCAGATAAGAAGGTCGCAGAAGCTGGTATGGTCGTCGGGCAGAGTAGCACTGTAGTTCGTGTTTAGGGTTTCACTTTGGACAGGAAGGAGGCAGGCGTGCTATCACTGGAGGCATATATACGATGGCCTGAGAGAGAGCGGTTGGCGAGAGACATTTGTTGAGGGGGGAGGTGGGCAGGCACTGCAGTGCGCCAATAAGAAGGTTGCAGAAGCTGATTTGGTCGCCGGGGCAGAGTACTGTACTTTGTGTTCAGGGTTTCACTTTGGGGGGCTTGGAGCAGGGCTAGGGGCGGTGGGAAGAACGGCCCCTCGCTTAAAGAGTGGGTTTACCGCTCTACAAAGAAGAGAAAGAGACGAGTACTCTTCATCTCTTGGCAGTGGCCCTTGCCAGCCTGCCTCAGGCCTTTGCCACACAGCGGTAGAAGACGGTGGCCGAGGAGAGGAAGGTGCGTGGGTCGGCATACACCCAGGTGGCGCCGCCCGCAGTGAAGTCCACAAACGATTCGTAGGTGCTGGACAGGAAGGTGGCCGCAGTGCCTGCAATGGAAGGGACGAGAAGGGGAAGCGGGTTAGAGCTAGAAAGCTGAGGCGCATGTTGCTGTGCAGCCCGGAAGCATGGGGAGGTGGAGGCCAGCAGGAAGCCAGCAGGAAGGTAGCAGGAAGCCAGCAAGAAGCCAGTAGGAAGTCAGCAGGAAGCCAGCCAAGAGCACCGGGCAGGTGCCTCACTCCAGGGGTCGGTGTGTTGGTGGGCTGGTTTGTGTGTCTGCAGCACTGCCCCCGCAGTCAAGCCAAGCACCTGCTCTGCGCACACGCCACTTGTGCATGGGTCGTTAAGCATCCAGTGTCAAGTGGCAGGTGCCACGTGTCAAGCCACGTGCCTACCTGTGATGGGCACCGCAGTGGGCGAGTTGTAGCGCATGAGGCGGTAGGAAGCCCCTGCCGTCAGGCCTGACACCGTCACCGTCCCGCTCATTGCCACCGCCGTCTGCCGGGCCGAGCGGTATTCATCGGGATCGCTTGAGTCGACGGGAGAAGTGTTGGGCTCGCTGTTTCGGTCCACATCCAGCCTGACTGGCAGCGTGACGCCATTGGCGTCCAGGATCCCAGTCACCGCCACGCCGTAATCGACGAGGGAGGGGATGCAGCCGCCGGAGAGGAGGTTGCGTGCGCAGCCGGAGCGCGTGGCACTCAGCTGCGGGAGGGGACGAGGCAGGAGGAGGGGAGGTGTTAGCAGCACAGCGGGAGGACGGGAGGGGGATTGTTCGAAGGGCATGCCAGCTGGCAGGAAGCGAGGAGTCCAGGGGGCACCTGCCAGCTCACGTGACAGCTGCCTGGGAGGCCTGGCCCACAAGCGTGGCCCCGCCAGCACGCACAGGCCACCCCATCGTGACATGCCACCCTGCCACCCTGCCATCCTGCCACGAGTAGCGAGGCATGAGCGGAAAAACGACAAAGACAAGGAAAAGGAGCCCCCAAAACAAAGCAGACATGTACCTGCGCCAGCGGGAGGGTCAGCAGCTTGGCTTCGTACAGGCTGAAGTAGGTGAGGTAGCCGGAGGAGGAGACGCCGACGGCGGGCACGATGTGGTCGTAGTCAGCGTCGTACCCGGCGTCCGTCACAAACTCGCCAAAGATGACGGGGAAGCCGGCGGTGAGGCGGCCCGTCATCCAGGCCTGCAGCCAACAAATCAATCAACCAGCCAATGAATCAGTCAATCAGTCAGCCAATCAGTAAAGCAGTCGATCAATTGATCTATCAATGGCATTTCAAGTGTAATGGGGAGACATTAGTATTGGTGGGAGCAGGAGTACCGGTGGGCGGGGTGGGGCAGGCAGCGCGGAGGTGAGGCAAGTGGCAGGAAGGAGGGAGGCAGAGGCAGGCGGAGAGCGCCCATTGGCAGGCGAGGCGCTGTGAGGAGGCGAGGTGCTGGCAGGCGCTGGCAGCCGGGGGCAGCTGGGGCGGCGGGGCAGGGGGGCAGCGGGCCAGAAGGAGTGTGGGGCAGGTGCTGGCAGTGCAGCAAGGGTGGCTTCCCACCCACCGCTAGCCACCTAGGGCAATACCAGCCAATCAGAACACTGGCTGGGGCAGGGCTCCCACCCGCTGCTCCCATACCCTCCAACACCCGCCGCCTCTGCCTCCCACCCTCCGAAAACCAACAGGCTCCTCCTCCCATCGCACCTCACAACACCCCCACTGTCACCCGTCACCCACAAGCACCCCACGCCCTCACCGTCCCCCGCCACCTGTTACCCACCCGCACCCTCACACCCTCGCCTCCTCCAGCCATGCACCAAGCAACCGTCCACTCCCTCGCTGCCACCCTGCCACACCCCCGCAGCCAAGCGTTTCCTCCACACCCCCACCCAC
>JTEE01000011.1:592037-623055 GCA_002896455.3 Chlorella sp. ArM0029B | reverse complement strand
AATCAATCAATCAATCAATCAATCAATCAATCAATCAATCAATCAATCAATCAATCAATCAATCAATCAATCAATCAATCAATCAATCACATTTCAAGTCCAGGGGGAGCCAGCAAGGTCTCATGGGACAGGGTGGGTGGTGAGTGTATCAGAATGTAATTTGTAGCAAAGAAGAAGGAAATGTTCGATGCGGGCACTGGCGGGCTGCGCCAGCCAGGCCGTGGGTGTGGAGATGGAGGGTGGGAAGAGTTTTGTGAACTGTGTGCGTAGGGTGGTGTAGAGGGGGCAGTGGAACAGAAAGTGTGACACGTCTTCGATGGGCGCAGAACAGTGAGGGCAGTGCAGGGCGTGTGCGCATCGGGCAGAGGCTGCCTCTCGTGCGAGGGGGAGGCACCGGTCATCGGAAATGCATGTGGGGCAAAACCAGTCACCTGGTGGAGGCTCTGGGAGGGGAGGGTCAAGGCATTGGCAGTGCCATGCCTTGTCGCATGACTCGCAGAGTAGGAGGGGGCTGTGGGCAGGCCAAGTGGGAACGGCACAGTGCAGGCATGGCTTTTTGTGGTAGCGAGCCTTTCTGCAGATTTTTGGTAGCGGGAGGTGTGTTCGGCAAGCCAGTGGTTGCCCCAGCGCAGGCGGACTAGGGCGGTGCGGTGTTTAGGGGGGATGGAGGGGTCGGTGAGGTAGGGTTGGGGGCCGGGAGGGAAGGCAGGGACAAGTGGATAAGTATGCTGCGCTTTGGGAGCCGCTGCTACGGGCGGCGCCTGCGGGCGCAGCGGCAGCCGTCAGGTCGCGGAGCAGAGCAAGCAGGCATGCAGGCAGGCAGAGCAGGCAGCTCAAGCAGGCAGGCAGGATTGCTGGCGGCCAGACCGGGCAAGCATGCAGGGCAGAGCAGGCAGGCAGGTGCAGGCGCCAGCCACTCACAATGTCCCCAGCTTGCAGGCTGCCCCTGGCGCCGCTGCACAGGTCGAGCTTGGCCTTGAGCGGGACGGATTCGTCCGCCTCGTAGCACGTGGCGGTCCCGCCCCCAGGGCAGGGAGTGGACGTCATCTTCATCTGTCGTAAGTGTGAGGGGACGGGGACAGGGAGGGCAATGGGGTTCAGGGAGGGCACGGGACATGGGGTTGCTGTGTGCGTGTGTNGGGTCAGGGAGGGCATGGCGGAAAGGCGATAGGGTTTAGGGATTTAGGGTTTCACCTGCAACCCTGTCGGGAGGAAATGAGGGTTGAGGCACACTGTTTCGCCACAGGAGCATGTGCAAGACCACAGGTCAGAACGGAGGGCGAGCAGGTTGAAATGTGGACCCACTGACGTTAGTACGAACAAAACGGGATGACCCGGCGAACCAAACAGCACAGCGCAGGGCTGGCCAGCACAGCAGGCACAGCAGGCTGTCTCACCAGATCAACATAGCCGGTGAAACCCTGGAGGACACCAGACTCGACGACCTGCAAGGAGGGGTGCAGGAATGACATTGCTCTACATGCAGTGTAGGCCGCCAGCTGGCGCCTCGGTGCTTAGTGCTTGGGTGGCACTGTGTTTCAGGGAGCGAGCGTGCTAACTGGGGCCGGATATGCAGACATGGCGCCGCCGGGTAGGCAGGCAGGGGGGCGGCAGGGGGGCGGGGACATACAATGTGGGCGCCATGCCCACTTGGGAAGAGCTGGCATGAGTCAGCTGCAGGACGCACCCACTGGATGGCAACTCCCACCCACCTCGGCCTGCTGCCACTCGTAGCACACGTTCTCAGACGTGCCGCTGGTCTTCACGGTGTCTCCGGCGGCCACGCTTCCCTTAGAGGTGGAACAGAGGTCAGGCTTGGAACGGACTGCGGCAGCAAGGGCAGGTTGATGGGAGTGACTAGTGATAGTGTGTGTGTGTGTGCACACAAGGGAGGGCCAAGAGAGTTCATTTTGGGGAGGGGTCGAGCAACGGCTGGCTAGCTTGCTGTAAGCAGGGGTGGGGCGCCCCTGACAGGGGAGGCGGGCGTGCTTATTGTGATTGCACATGAGTTGTGAGCCAATCTATGCTAAGGTTAGGCTCCTTGGGGTGACCAAGACACACCGCAGACCAGCAAGGCAATGCTGCCAGTACGGTCAGGCCAGCAAGGCATTGCTGCCAGTACAATCAGGGGGATCTTTCAGGACAGCAAGGCATTGCTGCCAGTATGGCCGGGGGATCTGTGGTCTGCCTAAGTGGGGAGGGCAAGGGCAAAAGTGACTGCAGCTTGGGCAGCCGCAGTCATGCATGCGTGGGGGGGCTGGAGGCCAGCAGCAGAGGGAGAGAGTGACGATGCAGATGGTACCGGAGCTGATGGGCAGGATGGGATGGTAAGAGGAAACAGGTAAGGGGCCCTGGGTGCGGACGACAGGTACACAGCTAAGCAGGGTGGGTGGGCAGCAACATGCAAACACACCGACGGCCACTGAGAGCGCAGGGAGCAGGGCAAAGCATAGCACGGGCTGCCAGCGGCCTGGCTAGCGCGCTGTAAGCAGGGGTGGACCGCCCCTGAGAGAGGAGGCAGGCGTGCTTACAAGGATTGCACAGCCAAGCTTTTGTGCCAGCCCCAGGCTAGGCTCCTTGGGGTCCAAGACACACCGCAGACCAGCAAGGCCTTGCTGCCAGTATGGTCACGACAGCAAGACCAGCAAGGCCTTGCTGCCAGTATGGTCACGATAGCAAGCAGTACGGTCAGGGGGATCTGTCAGGACAGCAAGTCATTGCTGCCAGTACGGTCAGGGGATCTGTCAGGACAGCAAGGCATTGCTGCCAGTACGGTCAGGGGGATCTGTGGTAGCGCAGGGCTGGCTTCAGGCAGCAGCCAGCCCTGCACCCTCAGTAGCGGTTGACTTCAGGTTGTCGCCTGAAGCCCCCTCGACGCCCAGGGAGGCGGGCTGGGAGGCGGGCGGGCTGCGAGGCGTACCGCCCGCCCCGGGCCCTGCCCGCCGCACTGGATGCCGCACAACCAACCCTTGAACCCTGCTGCACTGTGCTGGCACTCACTGTTGGCCTGCTGGTCGGCCTTGTAGCACTCGGAGCGGGCCGCCGAGAACGAGGCTAGAAGCACAGCGGCGCAGAGCGCGGCTGCTGACTTGTGGATCGCCATGGCTGGAAGGTTGCCACTACTTGAGGTCGAAAGCCTGCAATTTTACAAGGGTTCAACCATGCTCGACTTGGCGCGCTTGTCTCCGACACGTTCTGCCATGAACTTTCCATCTCCACGCGCATTGGCAAGAATCTGCCGGCAACTTCGATTTCGAAGGAAAGCGCACAAGGAAACAGAGAAACAGCTGGCAGAGAGGTTCGGTGGTGGAAGAGGAGGGGGCACCCTGCACCAGGTAACAACCGCCTTGCCGGGGCAAGGCGCTGGCCAGGTGGCGGACGGAGTGTGTGTGTGTGTGCGTGCCAGAAAGCTGCCCCCAGGCATGTGTCCACACTCGCTCCGCCGCCTCCCAGGCATCGTGTTTGCGCTATGCAGCCGGACACCGCTGTTCTCTTTACATGCAGCAGATGGGGTGCTAAGTGCTAGGTCGATAGATGGAGGCAGCATGCGACTGGATGGATCGACGCGGGATGCACGGGCAGGGGCGCGGGGAGAGTGTGTGTGTGCAATCAATCAATCAATCAGTTGTGTGTGGGGGGTGGGTGGGGTGGCAAATCCTGCCTGCTGCCAGTGGATGCTCTGCTGCTTTAGGTGCGAGCACAAGCCACACTGTTGGGACAGGCAGGGAGGCATCAACATATGCACTGTTCATGTCATACTGATACTGCTGGCTTGCTGTCCGGACCTCACGCACAGGCCAGAAACGGGGCTCTCTCTCCCTGGCTGCTACTTCTTGGTGTGGGGCCGGTGGGTACCCCTCCCTCACCCTCACCCACCTCCCCACTCTCCTATGTCCCCACCCTCCCACAAAATTTCCCACCTCATTAGCTTAGTGTCTACAATCCACTGGTGCACTCACATGTCCTGCCTCCCCCACCCCCCAAGAAGTTGTGTGCATTTTCTGCCCGCCGCCCCCTCCCTCGACCGCGCCCGCCTTCCCGTGCCCTGCCTGCCTGAGCAGCCCTCTTTTTTGTGGGCCCTCTTTCCCTTCCTTCCCCTCGCCATACCCTCCACTTGTAGCGTTTGTTGCTTCATCAACTAATCCCCCCCTGCCCCCCTGCTGACTCCCCCCTGCCACGGCCCTCGCTCACACGCCCCGCGCCCCGCCCACCTACTTGCCCGCTGCCGGCTCCCCTTGCTGTGCTCACCTTTCCTCCTGTCGTCCATCCATGGTGACCCACCGCTTGTAAAGCTTTAATACGGTGTGTGAAAGAACGAGGCCTGCAGAGCAGAGGGGTGGAGGCAGGTGCAGAGGGCACATGTCAGCGTCGCCGTGCGCAGGTGGGCTGGTGAGCGGCGGCAGTGCAAGGGGCAGCAGCTGCTTTCCAGTACGGGCTGGTGGCGCTCCTATGGCGTCGGCCTGTGCCCTATGCCTTTAACGCGGCCCCTGTGAAGAACGCGGCTGTTGGTTTGCCGGGCAGCGCATGCAGCTGCCAATGGACGCCCCGACACAACTTGCTCGCGCCCATTTGCAGGCTCGCCCTAGGCCGCACACAGTACCACGCTCTGACCGATCGCCGAAACCGCCGGCGCCCCAGGGCAGGCAAGCCCAGCTAAAAATCCCACCCCGCCCCGCCCCCTGCCGCTGCTGCCGCCGCCGCTGCTGCCTGGCAGCAAGCCTTGCCTGGCAGAGAGGTTCCACGTCTCGGCCCACTCTGTGTCCCTCCAACCCTGCACACATGGTTTCAATTGATGAGTGCAGGTCAGGTCAAGGCACCGCCAACGGCACGTCAGTTTTGGTACCCTCCTGCCCCTGGAAGTCCACGTCAGCAGCCCATCTACCCCACCTGCGGCCCACTGCGCCTGAAGGTCAGTAGTTGCCTGCAATAAGGATCGCACCAGCTTGAAAATGGCATGATCGGCTGCCTGATTTGAGCTCCTTGATGAAGTGCCCCCCCATGCAGCACGCTGCGTGCGCTGCGCTCCCATGACCAAAGCATGCCCCCAGGCCCCACCCCACCTCCTCCCTCTCCACCTCTTCCCACATTCGTTTTTCCACTGCTCCTATGCCCATCTGATTTCAAACACCGTGGAGCATTGGCATGCTAGCTGGCAGCCCCGCCCTGCCTCTCCTGGTTGGGCCGCTCTTGTTTACAGGGCGCCGCCTGGCGTGTTTTCTTAGTGCCCGCACCTGCTGTTCCGGACCTAGCAGCTGCCCCCGCCACCCTGGTTTACGAGTTCCTCACCACATGCCTTCCCTCCCACCACCATTGCTTTCGTGCTCTGCAGGACCATGGGAGGCCAGCACTACTCACTGGAGACCCGCCAGCGGGCAGTAGATGCCTGGTATGAGGCTGGGCGTCCGCCCCTCAGCCGGCATGCGTGGTTCTGAAGCAGGCATGATGCAGGGTGCTTAGCAGCCCTCTGCGGCGCCTGTCGGTCCCTCGCAGGTATGGCTCACCACCATCCCCGGCCAGCCCCAGTGGCGGCACGTCCATTTCAAGACGAAGACGTCACACGTGACCCCCGAGCACCTGCTGCCCGAGAACTTGCCCTGAGCGTTGGCATCTTCTGAAATTTGCCTACTCAACCTTGCCTCGCCACACGCGCCAGCGTGGCGCTCTGGTTTCGCAGCGCCCGTCCGGCCTGCCCCACCCTTTTTGTTGTTGCGCCCACCTGTCGCCGCCAGTTGTGTCTCCCTGCTCTGCCATTTCTCCCCTCCCYGCTKCTGCCTCTTGCGCCACCCGCAGCAAGCTGTGCTCCTGCTGCGGTGCCACCCCCTGCCGCCGCCGCCTGCGCCTCCCCGCACCATCTCCTCCACCCCTCCCAGCCGCCGCACATCTGCCTCCTTGTCCTCCAGTCACTCCCCTGCCCCCTAGAGCTGCACCTCCCCCAGGCTGCTGCCCACCGCCTCGTGTCTGTAACAACACAAGCAGCCTGCAACCACCCCCCCGCCTGACAGCAGCTGGTTTGCCAAAGTGCTCCTCTTAGGCAGCAACTGCCGCCAGCCAGCACTCGGTCTACCCCAGAGCACAATGCAACACTCCATGCACCTAAAACAACAAAGTCATGAAATCAGAACTGAATTCCTGTTTCTGGGCAGTTTCCATCAGAAACCCCAAAGAAACCTGCAGTTTCCCAAAATTCGGTAGGGTTTCCCCAAAAAGAAACTCTGGAAATATAGTATGCATATGCGCGGTAGTGGCTGCGCAAGTGAAACGGGCGCCGGAGAGCAGCATCTGCAGATGTGCTGCCGCCGCCTAAGTCTGCCCTCCCTCACCCCTCCCTCCKTTCCCGTCTCCCTGCAGCCCGCAAAGCTGCTGCCGCCGAGTCCGTTACGGCTTGAAGCTTTTGAGCCTAGCCTCTGCAGACACACTTTCAAGTGCCTGCCTGCCCCTTCTTCTCTGCCACCACAGCATGCCTGTGTGCCTTCAACTAGTTGTGGTTTCACAGGCAGGTTCATGCATTCAAACGTTAWGCGAATCATGGATGGGCAGGCAGCAATTTTCCATTTGTGGGGGTGCAACACAGGGCAGTAGGGTGGCAAAACTTGGCAAGGTTCCAGGCCCTCCCCACACTAGTGGGGAGGGCAAGGGCCAAAAGTGACTGCGGCTTTGGCAGCCGCAGCCATGCATGCGTGGGGGGGCTGGAGGCCAGCAGCAGAGGGAGAGAGTGASGCTGCAGATGGTACCGGAGCTGATGGGCAGGATGGGATGGTAAGAGGAAACAGGTAAGGGGGCCCTGGGTGCGGACGACAGGTACACAGCTAAGCAGGGTGGGTGGGCAGCAACATGCAAACACACCGACGGCCACTGAGAGCGCAGGGAGCAGGGMAAAGCATAGCACGTGCTGCCAGCGGCCTGCTGCGCGGCAGGTGAGCAAGGCCAGATGTGTGCTGTGCCGGCACGCAGCTCCCTCCTGCCACCTGGCTCAGCTGCACTCCTAGTGGCCATGCCGCGCCAGCAGCGGCGTTGTGATGCCGGCATCCGCATCGCCGGCAGGCGCAGCCTCCTCGCTGCTGCTGCCCTCGCCTCGCTGGCGCCAGGCAGAGGCAGCGCTACCCTTTGGCTGGCGCCAGGCAGAGATGGCGCTGCCCTCGGGTGTGCCAGCAGGCGACTCCGGCGCAGGTGCGGGTTGCGCTGCAGGGCAGGCAGGGGCAAGGAGTTCGGGGACAGGCGAGGCTGTCAGCCTGGCCTGTAAGCCAACCCCAGTACCAACAGCATCGACAGCTGGCGAGCAAGCCAGCCAACCCGAGACCAGCCAGCGAGGCATTGAGCTACAGGGCACAGCTGCCAGGTGCTGCTGCCCACCGATGGGCTCACCCTTTGGCTGCACAAACGGTGGCAGGATGAAGGGAGGGGTTCGCTTGGGCATGGGCAGGGAGCGGCCCTCGCGCCGGGCGTCTGCAGCGGCAGCGGGGCCAGAGCAGCGAAGCCAGGAGGAGGCGGCAAGTGTGGTCAGTGCACGCAGCGGTGTCAGGAGGGCAGGGTAGTGCCACTGAAAGCAGGCCCTTGTTGAAGCGACCGCTGGTTGCACGTGCAGCACTCACCCAGGCGGGCAATGACGTCTGTACGCTCATCCCAAAGCCGATTGATGTGCTCACTCGCAGCCGTTTCCTGCGCCTGGCGAGTGCCCGGCTCTTCAGGTATGCCTAGGGCTGCCTCTGCTGCCCCAAGTGGCTGCAGCTTTCGTAGCAATTTATAGAGCTTCAGTCTTTCGTCGACGATTACCTGCATCCTTGCCTTCTCCTTGCGTGTCTGCTGCCCCATGCTGAGCAGCTGCACGCGGGGCGGGACGACGGCTAGTGGCGGCGGCGGGGGCGACGGTCCCCCCTGGGTGGCCACGGCTAGCGGACCGCTGCCGCGGACCGCTGTCGGCGGCTGTGTGCGTGCTCTGCTTGGCTGTGCGGGTTGCTGGCGCTCACCGAGGGCGCGCGTTCACGAAAGAGTTGCGCCGCTCTGGGGCCGGCTGAGCCGGCGTCACGGGAGCAGCGTGGAAGGCAAGCAGCTCCTGCCTCTGCGAGGAGTGGGGTCCGGGGAAGAACACGCGGTGGCAAGACCCAGAGGGCAGCAGAGGCAGCATGGCCGCTGAGGTGAGGGATCGCCCCCCGGCAAGCCCCATCAATTGCATCAGAGGTTGCGCTTCCACCCACGGCGCAGCCCCTGCCCAGCCAACACAGGTGCGCCGCCGGGAGGCGTGGTGCCCGGCCGGGCCGCCAGGCGCCAGGCTCACGCGTTGCTTTACAGAGTGGTCCGATGCACGGACCCTCCCCTCTTGTGAACCGAGCGCTCTCTGTGTTCCCAAACCCCTCGATGAATGGCTGCCTGCCACAAGAGAGGAGCGGGGCAATTTGGCAACAACAGACGCAGGCAGGCGGAATGCTATCACAGCAAGCAAATCAGAGAATGCTACACAGCAAGCAAGTCAGAACGACATAATATGCAGGCGAAACGGAAGGAGAGGGGCACATCAACAAGCAGCTTCACTAAACTTGCACCGCAGAAAGTGGGCGGAGGTGGAGAAGATGGGGAGGCACCCCTGGGAGGTTTGGCCGGTGGCTACTGTGCTTGCTTGCTTCCGCTGCCGCTGTGCGAGCGGCTGCGCTGCCTGCTGCCACAAAGGTCGCCTGCTGTCCAACAGCCCGCTATGCCGCAGACAGCAAGCTATGCCGCCGACAGTGCCAGCACCCGCCCCCAATAAGAGGGTGGTAGGTCGGTGCCTGCGCGCCGCAGGGCCACCAGCAGGCACAGGGCGGCGGTGCGCAGGCGCTGCCGGTCAGCAAGCGGCAGGTGCCGCACCAGCACCGCCGCCTCTGCCTTTGAGCGCCCCAGCACAGCGGGCAGAGCATAGCCCAGGCCGGTGCAGTCGGTGGGCACCAGCCCCCACTCCTCGGCCGTCAGAGGCTGGCGGTTGACCAGAGCGCCGTAGAGGGGCAGCCTCCATGCACCTGGAGTAGCCCGGCCCCCATACGCCTGCAGCACATATGGGCTGGCCAGAGCTGCCAGAATCTCGCGGGCTGGCGGCAGCGGGCCTTGCTCCAGCAGGCAGCGGGCTGTGCCGTAGCAGACACTGAAGATTGCTGCAGTCAGGGGGGTTTGGTAATCAGCATCCCTGGCCAGGGCTGCCGCGGGCTCTGCCTGGAGCAGGAGTCGGACCACTCGTTTGCGGCATGCTGGGTTTGTGGCAGCGTAATGGAGGGCCGTGCTCCGATCTGATGCCGGGGTTGCTCGAGGGTCTGCGCCTCCCTCCAGCAGCAGCTGCACGCAGCGCGCGTGGTTCTCCGGGGCTGCCACATGCAGCGGCATCTCGCCGAGACCGTCTGCCATGCGCAAGTTTGGGTCGGCACCCCCAGCAAGGAGTGCCGCCACACACTCGGTGTGCCCGTAGTAGGAGGCAATGTGCAGGGGAGCCCAGCCGTGGCTGCCCCGGACATTGACATTCACTCCTGCCGCCAGGCACGCCTGCACGCCAGCCGCGTCATCGCTGTTGGCTGCATCCAACAGCTGGCTCCCCAGGTCAGCCATGCACACCAGCCACCCACCACTAAGCTGCACAAGGGCCAGGAGGCCGGGAAGGCAGGCAACACGGGGGCGTGAGTGGGCAGGTGAGCGGCGGTGGCTGGCGGGGCAAGCCACCGCGGCATGTGGATGCAGCCCGCCTGGGTTCGGATCTCCTCGCTCTGCTGCCTGACACACCTAATCCATGGGCGCTGCTGCTTCACGGCTCTCACCTGCTCCTGGGGCCTTTCGGACCCGCCCTCTCTCGCTTGGGTGCGGCCAAATTGGGGGTGTCCACTCCACTTCCACCTCTGCTCGCTGCCTTGCTGCTTCTTTTGCTTCGAAAGAGAAGTGCGGCAGATTTCTGCAAAGCGCTTGGGATGGAACGTTCACCCTGGGAGGAGCACCGAGGCAGGCACTTAATTTGAAGCAAGCTGAAGAGTGCGAGAGGCTGCCTAACATAGTAAGTTGACAGCGCCTTCAAGGAAGGCTTCCTCGACTTATAAGTGCACCTTCCACGCGCTTTGGCGGGTTCGCATGGCATCGGGAGCTCGGCAGCCGTGGAGCAGCCGCATCTCTGCAGTGGGAGGTGAGCCCAACGCCAGGGCTGGGGAGCCAGGCCTGGTTGAGCTGCCCGCACGCCACACCGTCCGCCCGGCCCGCCAGCAGCGCTCCCGTCACCGCCCGTTTCTTCTGCCGCCCTCGTGCAGCTTGCCGGTGGACAGCTGCTGCCCGTGGCTGATCGCCTGCTGGCCGCAGCACGCAGCGGTGACGTGGCTGGCGTGCAAGCGTGCCTGGCAGCAGGAGCAGATGCGGATGGCGTCGGCAAGGCGCAGCTACACGCTGCGACGCGTGGCGGGCACACGCCGTGTGTGGCGGCGCTCATTGCTGGCGGTGCAGAAGCAAACATCTGCACCGATGATGGGCGCTCGCCGCTGCATTTTGCAGCCGCGTATAATCGCTCTGGCTGCGTGCAGCAGCTGCTGGCGGCAGGCGCAGGCCACTAGCAGTCATGGCATGGCACGGGTGGACGCCCCGTCATTGTGCTAGCGTGAACCCGTCCGGCCATGTGGCAGTGATTCCGCTGCTACTCCAGGCCAAACCAGCGGCAGCCCTTGTCAGGGATGCTGCTCACGTTATTCCCACGACGCCGGCAATACATCACGGCCACCGTGACGCGGCCCGCTCTCGATGGGAGCAGGGCCTGCTGCCAGGGAGGCACGGCCCCTCTATGCCACCCTGATCAGCCGCCAGCCGCTGACAGCCCAGGAGTGGGGTATGGTCCCCTACTCTTGCACCGGCCTGGGCGCTGTCCTGCCCGCTGTGCTGGGGCGCTCCGCTCGAAAGGCGGCGTTGCTAGTGCGGCACATGCCGGCGGCTGATCAGCAAAGCCTGTGCACTATAACCCTCTGCTCGTCCCCTCTGCTTGTCGCCCAGTGCTAGCTTGGTTCTTTGCTGCCCAGCGCCCTTGTGAGGCGCATCCTGGTGCAGTCAGTAGCTCCGCACTGAGTATGCACACTGGCCGGCGGTGCCTCCTCAACTTCCTGGCACCCCACCCACGTGCCACTTCTCACTCGACGCCAGCTGTCACTGTTAGGCTGCTTCTACTTGTTCTCGTCTGCTTCATTGTCATATCGTTTGCCCGAACTCGTTGATGTGAGGAGACCTGAAGAAGTGGTGGCGTGGTCCCTAGAGAGGCTGAGCTCGAGCGCCAGTCAGTGAGGACACCTCAGTGAGGACACCTCTTGGTCGCTTCCGGTGCGCCTGCTGCCGCGGCCACCTGCCCCTGCTGCCGCGGCCACCCATACAGTTAGGTAGGTAGTTACATACACTTAGTTAGCACTGTGAGCGGGCGGCCAAGGAAGAGATGATAAGTTTTGCGGCGCAGAGCGCGGCAGCGGGCTTGCCATGGCTGGGGGTTTCAAACAACTGGTTCGGTGAATAGAGGTCGAAAGGGCTGCAGCTTTACAGAGGGTCATTTTGCTGCTGAATTTGACCACTCCTGAGCAGGAGCGTTCACGTTGAAAGGTGGCGTCGGCGCCCTAGAGGAAGTCTGTCTCTGCTTTGGCAGGAATCTGCCGGCAACTTCACTTTTAAGCAATGGAAGCCGCAAAGCACACTGCGACAGCCGGATACAAGCTGCCGGCAGAGCTGGTACCGGCAGCAAGGATGAATGGGAACTCCAGGCCTGGTGCATCTGCGGGGCCCGATGCTGGGGGACAGCAGGCGACTGCTGCTGCAATTGCAACACAAGCCGGGGTGGCCCCTGGGGCACATGGGCCTGCTGCAGCCGTGATCATCACTGCGGCAACAGCTGCGGCCACTGAGACGCCGGTGCTGGACAGCTTTGGCACTCAAGGATAGCAGGGCACCTCTAACCTGTATTCACTGCCTCACGGACAGTGAGTATTGGGTGTGCTCCAGGGGCACTATTTGTTGAAGGCAGGAAGCATGGTAAAAAGGCAGCAGTGCAGTGCTGCAGTGCTCACGACCGCCGCGCCGCTCATCGCAATTTGTCTGCACGCATTGGTCTGACACACTCCAGTCACACTTATGGCGCGCAGACCAGTCACAAAGCAACGAGGAGGCACAACTGCACAACCGGGCCCAACTCATGCCCAGCACGCCGCCTCAAAATCACAGATTGTGCGGCGCGCGCTGTGTTTTTTTCGGCTCCTTTTTCGGCGACTAGATCGAACGGACTCCCGCCAGTCTCTTACTTTGCACCCCACACCCCAGTTCCTGGCCTTTGCAGACCTGATCACTGCATCAGAAGTGAGTGACGGCGGCAAATATCCTGGCGGCCGGAATTACCCGGCCCGCGCCTTGGCGGGGCTGGCAGGGTGCAGTGGCGCGCCGCCAAGGCGCCAGACCCTGCGCAGCTTCCCCGCCGTCGCACCGCCCGGCGGCGGCAGCTGCCGCCCCCGCCGCCGCCGCCTTCATACTCACCACCCGCCGGGCCGCTCTCTCCCTCCTCTGTTGCTTTCAGTGGCGCCCAAGGAGGAGTTTAAGGCTAAGTCCAACAGCAAGTCCGTCATGAACGCGCCCAAGGGAGGGAAGGTGAGGCGGGCAGGCATTTAAACGCCTTCACAACATGCCAGTGTCCGGAACGACCTTTTTTCTTTTCAGATTCAAATGCGTTTGTTTCAGCATGGCGGCGCTGCATGCATGCTAGCCTTTCTACCTCGGGTCCTAGCAACAGTAATCCTGCCCAGCTGGCTGCCTTGCCCCAGGCTGCCGTGCCTTTCCTCGCTGTGCACAGGCTGGGCGGGCCCACGCGGCACCGGCACTGGGCAAACCCGCTGCAACCCCGCTCCTGCTCACTCTCGCAATGCATGCATATGCAGTGCTTCGTGGGCCTTCTTTCTGTGCATGAACCCGCGGACCAGCTGTTCTCACCAGCCATTTCAACAGCCATACATGCACAAATGGTGTGGTTGGCAAAGAACCCGCTTGACGTGGCCCCTGTGCCCGTTGCAGCACCCCATGGGACTATCGGTGCAAGGCGCGCGCGCGCAGAGGGCGAACAAGTGTCTCTCCTCTCTCCACTGCACCCCTTCCCCTCCCTGCGCACCCTGGCGTGTGCAGGCTAAGGTCACAAAGCGAGCAGACGCAAGGGCAACACACGCTTCCTGCACATTGCTTTCCTTGCTCCTTTTTGCCAGGCTTTCTTCCCTCACGCCACTGCCCTTGCGCGCGCTCGCGTGTGCAGGCCAAAGACGCAAAGCGCGGCAGAAGCAAAGCACATGGTTTTCATGGCAAAGAAATCGTGCTCCAGGCGTGCTCCCCTCACCGCCCTCCTTCCTTGCACACCCTCCTGCCTGGCTTTGCAGGCCAAGGACGCAAAGCGCGCGGAGGCAAACGCAAAGAAGCTTGAGAAGAAGGGCCTGGGCCCTCCCTCCAACCTGACCAAGAAGTGAAGGGGGCACTCACCTGACCCTACCCACCCAGCTTGCCTGCAAGGCCTCAGGGCAGTACCGCCCTGCTTGCTGCCTGGCAGGCAAGGCCGGGAGGCACGGTCGGCGGGTTATGCCTGGTTCAAGTTTTGCCGCAGCGTGCAGCCACATGGCTTCTCTGTTTTTGTTTTTGTGAAAACAACCACAGCATGCATGCACTGTGTGTAACATAGCATGCCCAGCATAGCGTGCATGTTCACGCATGTAAATGTCTCGTGACTGAGTTGACCCACAGACGCTTCCCGCCAGCACTCGAGCAGCCTGCAACACACTGCAAGTGAGGGCCCCTTTGAACGCACCATCCGACTGCTCAGCCTGTGATCGTTACAGCCGATAGACAAGTACCAAGGAAAGGAGGTGGGAAAGGAGTACCAATAATCATGGGTGGCACATGTGGCAGACTCAACAGGTAATGCAATACAATAACTGCCGTCCCAAAAAGGCGGGTGCGGGGAGGGAACAGGGCTGGCTTTGTTGCGGGACGAGTGACCAGGTTTTGGAAAGGCCAGCAGGCGCAACACTGGACACAACATCACATTAGCATCTCCCGTTTATGGTGCCTGCGCCGCTGCTGTGCTGTCGCCCCCGCTGCGGCGCCGCCCTTGATCCCCCCCGCTGCCGCGCCGCCTTTTGTGCCCCCCGCCGCCTGCTGCTGCTGCTGCTGCTTTGCCGGCACCTGCTGCTTTACCTGCTGCGCCTGCTGCCCCTGTGCTTCCAGCGCCTGGGCCTGCTGCTGCTGTGCCACCTGCACCTGCTGCAGCTGTGCCGCCTGCGCCTGGGCCTGCTTCCCCTGTGCTTCCAACGCCTTTGCCTGCTGCTGCTGCGCCACCTGCACCTGCTGCAGCTGTGCCGCCTGCGCCTGGGCCTGCTTCCCCTGTGCTTCCAACGCCTTTGCCTGCTGCTGCTGCGCCACCTGCACCTGCTGCAGCTGCGCTGCTTGCGCTGCCTGCGCCTGCGCTTGCGCCTGCTGCGCCTGCGCCTGCTGCCCCGGCGCCACCGGTTCTGTGCCGTCCAAGGCATCCAACCTTTGCATCTCAGCGTCTGTCAGGTCGAAATCGAACAGAGCCAGGTTCTCTTCCATACGGTTCACCTTGGTGGTGCGGGGGACCACCGCCTGTTGCAGAAATGGACAGCAAGTCAGGAAGTCAGGACAGATGTGATTTTCTGTGGTTGACTCTGGTCGTGCGGGGGATCACTGCCTGTTGCAGGGATGGAAAGCAAATCAGGAAGTCAGGACAGGTGTTCTTTTCTGCGGTTGACCTTGGTGGTGCGAGGGACCACCGCCTGCGACAGCCAACAAGGGATAGAAGAAGGAAAATTAAGTCGGGAGGGAAGTTAGTTTCTGTGGTCGACCTTGGTGGCGTGGGGGAACAACCGCTTGTGGTGAAGGCGGGAGGGGAAGAGAGAGGGAGGGGAGCGTGGGAACACCGCACGGGTGCTGCTCCCAGTAGGCAGCGCGCGCTCGCTTGAGAGGGCGGCGGCCACTCGGGCCCAACTTAGAGCAGCAGCCAAAGCTGGGAGGGTAGCAGCACACAAAGCACAGCACAGCCACGCAGGCACCGTTGAGAGGAGAGACAGCCGCTGAGAGCACCCCCCGTGCCTCCAATGCCGACCATGCCGACGGGGGGTGGCACCAACCCCGCCCAACCCCGCACACACCCTTGCCAAGCTGCAGCGCCCGCCGCCGCTGTCAACTGTCAAGTACCCCACGTGAGGGAAGGGCAGGCCACGGGCAGCGGGCTGTGCTGACATCAACACACACTAGAAGCCAGGAGTGCTGCAACCGATCCCGCACACACCTGCCCGTGCTGCAGCGCCCAGCGCAGCGCGACCTGCCCCGTCGTCTTGCCGTGCTGCTGCGCTATCTGCAGGACGACGGGGTGGTCCAGCACCGGGTTCCAGGCGCCCTGCACACAGCAACCACATGCAAGCCATTGGGATCGTTAACAGGAGCAAGGGGTGCTTGTCGCACAATCTGCAGGAGGGCTAAATGGTCCAGCACTGCTGGGCTCCAGGCGCCCTGCAAGGCACCAAGCAGCGGTCACAGAGCGCGTCGGGATTGGTGAGCGAAGAATGTGGGGCATGCCTTGCGCTGCGCAATCTGTGTAGTAAGTTGTAAGCATGGATGAGAGTGTGCAATCCGGAGGACGAATGAATGGGTCAGAAACCCCGCCGCAGAGAGCCGTGTGCCCGCCCACCCGCTCGCCGCCCGCCCGCTTGCACACAAGTCTACACACACACTTCGCCCGTCCTTTATTGCGCGCCACGTCGCATATGCGAACGCCACTGCCCGCCCCAGGCTGCTGCTTGCCCTGAACCGCAGCACAGCGCAGCGTGCCTGCCAGCAGTGCGCCTGCCACATCATCCACTCCCCAGGCGGGCTCGCTGCCACCCCTGCCCTCCCTCCCTCCCTGTGCCCCAAGCTGGCAAGCCCAGCGGCTCTCCCAGTCGATGCATACTGTTGCCCAGCGCACTCTTTTCATACTGCCTCTGCATCAGCTACTGCAACCCGCTTCCCTGCCCTGATGCTTCAGGCTAGCAAGCCCAGTGAACTCACCTCCTCCCTCACCTGCGCCTGCATCAGCCTCTGCCACCTGCCTCCCTCCCCTGGTGCCCCTCCCATGCTTCCTTCCTTCCTTCCTGTTGCACCGTGTAACTCCTTCCTTCCTGTTACACCGTTCTGCCTCACGATGGCAAGCCCAGTGCACGGAACCCCGGTGGACCCCTGATTGCTTCGAGCTGACTCAACCTTTCCCCTCCCTCACCTGCGTCTGCATCAGCCACTGCCCTCCCAGGCTGCTGTACGCCTGGAACTGGATGCCGTGCTGCTTGCAAAACACTTGGAGGTCCCAGTTCTGGCGAAGAAGGTCTGCAGGCAAAGTTGGGGCACGGGCAGTGGGGAGGTTTAGATGGCTTAAATGAGTGTAGGAGGCTGAGGCGCCGTGCACCTGGCAAGGCAGGGATCCCCGGAGGCGGCCAGGGAAGGGGTTGGGCAGGGGCGGCACAATGGTGTGCGAGGGAGCAACACCTGCAGGTCCTGATCCGGCGAATCAAGCGTGGCAGCACGGGAGAAGAAGCGGGGGCTGTTTGGGGCGAATGTGCACCCCAGGCAGCCCCGCCAAATTCACATCAAATCACCTGAGTTATGCCTGAAGCACTCCCGGTTGGTCAGCCGCCCCACACCCCCAGCCCATCCCACACAGCCCCACCAAACCCAAAATAGCCTGCGTGATCACCTGAGTTATGCCTGCAGCACTCCCGGTTGTGTCTGCCGCCTCACACCCCGAGCTCATCCCACACCGCCCCACCAAATAGCCTGCGTGATCACCTGCGGGACCGTGATCACCTGAAATTGCCTGCAGCACTGCGGGCTTGATGTGTGCACCCCCCATCCGGCCGCCTGAACGCCAAAGGGCACAACAGACAGGCACCGCTCACCTGAGTTGGCCTGCAGCACGGCACGCTTCCTGTGTGCAACCCCCACCAAGGCCGCCTTCAACCTCAGCCTGCACACTCAGCGCCAGCAGGCACAACAAACAACTCGGATCCAAGAGCACATCACGCTGTGTTGCTCACCTGAGTTTGCCTGCAGCACGGCAGGCTTAGTATGTGCACCCCCCATCCGGCCGCCTGAACGCCAACAGGCACAACGCCTCAATCACCCCAACAAATCTCTTGGTTCGTGAGACCGCTCCTGGCTCCATGGACATAAGTTGTAACAAACAAACAAACAACAGACAGGCACCGCTCACCTGAGTTGGCCTGCAGCACGGCGGGCTTGATGTGTGCAATGTCCACAAGCTCTTTCATTTGCTCCAAGTTGAAGTTGGACACACCCGCGGCCCGCAGCTTCTTCTCGGTCACTAGCTGCTCCAGGGCGGCCCAGCTGCAGGAGGGAGAAGAAATCATTGTAAATATAAACACACACACACAAAACAAACCAAAAACAAAATGGTCTTCTCGGTCACCCGCTGCGCCAGGGCTTCCCAGCTGCAGGCAGGAGGAAACGAACCCATGTTAAGAGTGTGTAAAAACATGTGGAGGGGTTGCAGATGGAAGGCGGCTTGGGAAGGGCATGCCGGCAAATGGAGAGCAGAGGGCGGGACAGGGGCAGGGTCCATGCAGGGCCGCTTGCCGCCTGCGACAGCACTCCCCTCGCAGTGGCACGTCAACCCAACCTCACAACACCCTGCATGCAGCCGGCCGGGCAGCAGGCGGGTGGCCCACCTGTCCTTCCACGTGCCCTCTGGCTTCGCATCTCCACACAGGTCACCCCAGCACCTGCGGGCAGGCGGGCAATGAAGCAGGCAGGCAGGTTGGCATCAGGCAGGTGGGCAGGTAGATTGAGCGGCATGGTGCGGATGCTGGCACCTGCACAGAGAAGAGAGGGCCGCAGCTGGGGTCGTGGCGGAGCTGGGGACGTGGCAGAGGCGCGAAACAATCATGCTCAGGCATTAGGGGCTGGGGAGGCAGGGCTGGCTGCCCCGCCCACGCCCCTCCTCCCCACCCCTGCTCCCCACCACAGCACAGCACGGCACAGCACAGCACCAGCAGCAGCACATCTCTGCAGAGCAGGGGCAGGGTGGGGGGGAGTGCGCCCGCCCCTGATCATGCCCCTGCCTCACTCGCTCTGGGTAGTGCGATAGTATTTAGGGTTTAGGGGTTTGGGGTTTTAGGGTTCAGAACACTCACTCTGGGTAGTGCAGCAGCATGAGGTCCACATACTCGGTCTGCAGGTCTTGCAGAGCCTCGCCCACCACCTGCACACATTGGAGCGGGGTGGGTGGGGGGGGGGGGGGGGGGTAGGCAGGCCAAGGGTTTAGGCAGGCTGCAAGGTTGAGCAGCCAAGGTTGGTGGGGTGCTGGAAGTCGGTCTGCCGGACCTGCAGCGCCTCGCCAAAACACCTGGGGGCAGGGTGAGGGGTTTAAGCACATCAAAAGGGAGGGGTTAGAAGCTATGGTCTTGGTGAGTGCAGTCGGTCTGCCGGTACTACAGCGCCTTGCCAAACCACTAAGGATGGAGCGCGGGGTTTCATGCAGAGACTAGGGGCTTGTGAACCAGGTTGGGTGCACCAGCGTCAGCACCGCACACTTACACACACACGCAGCCCCAACAGCTACCGGCCCGCCGGCCCCACCTCGAGCACGTTCCAGTAGCCGTGGTGGCGCGGGTGGATCTTGGATGTGATGAACAAGTGCTCCCGTTTGATGCCGCTGCAGAGGGGGCAGGGCAGAGGAGAGGAAGGGCAAGAGTTGTGTGACGATGTGGCCAGGTGGAGGAGGAGGTGCGGTGCCTAGGCACACAACGCATGGGTGCATGGAGAGGGATGCAGGTAGCGCAGCATGGAAAAGATGAGCTGTCGGGGCTGCTTGGCCGCAGCTGCGCAGGCCGCCACGATGCGTGCAGGAGCCAGGACGCGTGGCGGTGCTGTGCTGTGCTATGCCATGCTGTGCTGTGGTAAGCTGTGGTGTGGTGTGGCATGGCATGGCAAGCTGTGGTGTGGTGTGGCGTGGCATGCTGTGCTGTGGCGTGCTGTGCTGACCTGGCAGACCAGCCCCAGCCCACGAGGTCCTCGCGGTACCACTCACGTGCCTGCACCAGGCACACGGGTATCAAATGAGGACAGCAAGGTGCTGAGTCAGCAACGTGTGGGCGTCGGCCAGAGCAAAGCAGGCAAGGCAGGCGAGCGCGCTACCACTCACGCGCCTGCAGCCGGCGCACAGGGCAAGCATGGGAGCATGGTTTTGTAAAACAAAGCGTCATCGGGAGAGCCGGCTGTTCTCAGCCCTGCCATGCTTCAACCCATCCTCCCCATACCACCCGTCCGGTCCAACCCAGAAACACAACTGACACGCATGCCGAGTCGAGGACCCAGAATCCGAGCCGCAGGGACAACAATCGACAGGCATCCTGCCAAACAACATGTTTATTGCCCCACAGTTGTTGTTTTGTGCTGCGGTGTGCTCACCCCCGCCGAGTCGACCAGCCGGTATCCGATCCGAATGGCCGTAAAGGCGGCGTCAGCGGTGAGGTCTGCCAGGCCTGCGGTACCATACCCCACCATGGGCATCCTCACGCCAGGCACCAAATCCAACTGGGCGAGGGAGGGCAGGCGGAGGGGGAGGCAGGGAGACGAGAGAATGAGGAATAAGGGGGAGGGAACTGCAGGGAATTTAGGGCGTGAGGAGGCAGGCAAGAAAGGAGGCAGGCGCAGAAACGACCATAAGGCGGAAATGAATGGCGGGGCAGGTGGGGAAGAGGGTGGAGGGCAGCGGGGCACAGAGGGCAGGGCCGTCTTTGTGGGGGATGCGGGAGGGCAGGCTGCAGCGAGGGCGCTGCGCACGCGAAGCGAGGCGAGTTGCCATGCGTGAAAAGCGGACGGCGCTGACCGTTAGCCCGCTGCGTAAACGCATGCTGCGCCCCCGTCATCTCAAGCCTGGCCTGGTCCCGCCCTAGTCCCAGCCCAGCCCCAGCCCCACCCTTCCCTGCCCTTGCCTCACACCAGCCCCACTCCGCCCCACCCGAGGGCACCCCAAGCCTGAGCTTCCCGCAGCTCGACCCCGCTTTCGACCGATCCCACCCCACTCAAGATTGCCACACTCTAGTCCGACTGCCCCAGCTTAGAATGCACCCTCCACTGCCCTTGCCCCACACCAGCCCCAGCCTGAGCGCACCTCACGCGCCACCTCGCCACCGTGCAGGTACTGGACGCTGCACACCCCGCAAGCCGTGGCACAGCTGGCATACATGAACCCTGCGGGGCAGCACAGAGGGGCGGCGCTGGCAGCTTGGTATCAGCAATGAATATTCTGTGGTAGGTGGTGGGTGTTGGAGATTGGACGAGTGCACAAAACCTAGATATTCTGGAGTTCTCGTTGAGCTTGGGCTACGAAGAGCGCAAGGCGGGCCCCACAATATGAGGGGAAAGCAAGCTTGCATGGGCCTGCCTGCCGCCCCAAGTGCCACACCCACCACTGTGTGGCCGCACACCCACCCTGCCACAGCCCTTGAGACTTAGATCTGCCTGCCGCGCCCGGGCACCACACCACCGCTTTGGTGGCCGCACACCCACCCTGCGCCAGCCTTTCGACCCGCTGTGCAGCCCCAGGCCCCGTACACCCTGTGTGGCCGCACTGCCACCCAGCCCCAAACCAAGGCCTCGCCCGCCGCACCCTGCCCAAACCCTTGCCCCTGCTTCAGCATCTGCCGCACCTGGCCGGCTGTCGCACTCTCCCATCGCCGCCCACTCCTGGCACTGCTTCTTGGGTGACCGGTCGGCGCAGCTGAGGCGCGGCAGGACGCGGCCAGCGGCATGCAGCAAAGTGTTGGTCCATCGCGGTCCCTCCACCTTTTCCGGCTCCTTCTGCAGCTGCTGCAGACGAGCCCGCTGCTTCCCACGAGCCTGCTGCTGCTGCTGGCCAGCCTTCTGTGCCTTCTGCTGCTGCTGCTGCGCCTGCTGTGCCTGCTGCTGCGCCTGCTGCTGTGCGTGCTGTTCGTCACGAGCCTGCCGCTGGCCAGTCCGCTGCATCTGATCCTGCTGCGCATGCTGTGCATGCTGCGCCTCTTCCCCCACCACAGCGGGCAACTCGTGCTGCACCTCCTTGCGCCACTCCTTCACCCCGATGCGCGGCGGCGAGCTGGGACGGGTGCCGCCGTGGTGCTGCCCTGCGCTGCCACCGCCCTTGGTCGCCACCCCGCGGCCGTCCCCGCTGCCGCTTCCCCCACCCTCCCCGCTGCCCGCCTGCCTCCTCTGTTGCCCACCCATGGGCAGGGGAGGCGAGCCCCTGCCCCGCTGCACGCCGTCGCTGCCGCCGCTGCTGCTGCCGTCGCTGTCTGCGTTTTTGACATCCGAGGCGACCTTTGCATTGTGTCGAATAATGGCGCCCCCAATCTCCAGGCCCTGCTTGTCCAGGGCACCTGCAGGCGGCCATCACATGCGGGACAGGGCTGGGTTGTGAATGCCTGATGCCTGGAAAACAAACTAGTGCTGGTCGGTGGCACCTGCAATGGCATGGCGTGTGCGGCGGGTGGTGGGCAGGGCACCACAGCAACGGGCACAGCAGGCACAGCAGGGGGTGGCAGCGTGTAGGACGTGAGGGAGGGGCGGCGGTGGCGGCAATATCCCTGAAAGATGGTGGCTAGAGAGGCCCCCCAAAAACCTGTTTCGAAAAAGCTGAGGCAACGCATCTGCGGCACGCTGTTGTTTTGCTGCTGCGCTGTTGAATGCATGAATGAATGAGGGGGGCCGCTGATGCAGCCATGAAGGCATACAGCAGCAAGCATGTGCAGCACAGATGGTACTGCGCTCTGCTGGCAGGCCCTGTCTAAAACAGCCGCCAGGCGCGCACGCCTGGCTTTGTACCCCCTCAGGCGGCTCACCTTGCTTCAATGGCGCCGCATGAACGGGCACCTGCTCCATGATTGCTTCCTCATCGCTGTCACCTCCAAACAGCTGCTCTGCCAAGCGTGGCCCCGCACGCGCCGCTGCCCGGCTGCTTCCGCTGGCGCTGCCCTGCTGCTCCTTCTTTAAGTCGTGGGTGGTGAACCCCCTGCGCCCGTCTGGCAGCGTGTGCATGACGCTAAACACGACCACGGTGGGAACCAGCAGCGCAATCAGGACCAGCAGCGAGGTGGCCAGCAGGCTGAGACGCCGCCGCTGGCGGCGCTCTGCCGCTGCCGTTGGCCGCAACATGTGCCGCCCTCAGCGCCGTGTAAGCTGCCTGCGCCGCTTCCGACCTTGCCCCGAGGCCCAAGGTGCCGGTTAGACGGGTGTGCGGGCGCTGCTGGAACGGTATATTAGTGGGCCGCTCCTGTCGCAGCTGCCCTGCCGCCTGCGCTACGCTCGCGGGCGGGTAAGCTCAAAATACACTGCCAAATGACAAGAAGAGGGTTGTTAGCGACAGCAGGAGCACCTTCAAGCCCGCCACATGCCGTCAGATTGGGTGGCTCTTGAGGACTGCCTCGCTGCACGGCTTGTCGGCTGCAACGCACATGCGATGTGGGGGTGTGGGTTGGGGCTGCATGGCACATTGCCGCCTTCTGGCGTGCGGGGCATTCCATGCACACCTCAGCAAAGTGGGCAAGACGAACAGCCAGCCCTGCCTTCCCTCCACCTTCTGAAGCGCGTCGATCGCCGATAAAAGCACGCCCTTCTGCGGATCGCAGGCTCCCGCCCCCTTGACCACTCTGGTCTCGGCGCCCCTATGGACTGGAAGAACTCGCTGACTGCCTGCTGGAACAGCGTGGCTCTGCAGCTGCCACATCTGCAGGAGTCGCTGTCCCATTTGGGGTGAGCGGTAGCAGCTTTGAGGCGGTCACCGCTGCCACCACCGCTGCCGCCACCGCCTCGCCTCCCGCTGCTCGCCGCCCGTTTGCCTGCCCTTGCAGCACCCTTTGCCCGCAACGCCAAGCGCATGCTGCATAAGCTCGTTGTTTCAGCAACGATTTTGTCATCGCCTGTGCGCTCCCGTGCAGGCAGAGCCTGGGTCTGGGCAGCTTTGGGGCCGATGCAGCGGGCGGGGCGGCAGGGCAGGAGTACGAACTGCGGGGGCGGCGGCTGCGTGTCGTTCGGCAGCTGGGGGAGGGCGGGTACAGCTTTGTGTACCTCGTGCGCCAGCTGGCAGGCGAGCCAGGTGGCGCCAGCAGTGCCGGCAGCGGCGGCGGCGGCGGCGGCACACGCAGCGGCGGCGGCGGTGGGGTGCTTGCGCCGCCCCCTGCGGGCAGCCGGTTGTATGCACTGAAGCGGGTGAGTGGTGTGAGGGGGGTGTGGGTGGACTTTATGTTTGGGCGCAAGCAGGGGAGGTCACCTTGCTAGCCTAGATGTGCTTTGTGCATGTGCTTGCGGCCGGCCTGGCGACAGCAGACCTTGAATGGTGCTGCCGCTGCTCTGCTGGCAGGTGCCTTCTTCTTTCTTTCCTGCCGTTGGCAAAGTTGGGACTGAGCAGCATACCAGCGAGCACCCAACTTTGGCCCTGCTTCTGTTTCCCCACTCAACCCAGCTCTGCTTATGAAAACTTCACGCCCACATGCCTGCACCGCCCCTCCACTCCACTCCACTCCACCCTCCTGGCCACCACCCCCAGGTGCTGTGCGGCAGTGAGGGCCAGCTGAGAGAGGCCGAGCACGAGGTGTCGGTGATGCGCCGCCTGCGCCACCCCTGCCTGCTGACGCTGCTGGACGCAGCCACGCAGCGGCAGCGCACACCTGATGGCGCCACGCGGCACGTTGTGCTCTTGCTATTCCCAGGTGCGCCCAGGGCCGGCAATGCATAGCTGCTATATCAATCAATCAATAACTTGTCAAGTCCAGCGAGGAGCCAGCTACGATCTCATGGGACATGGTGGGGTGCGAGTGTGTCATGCCCTTTGTAGCAAAGGAAAAGGAATGTGCGATGCGGGGATGCAAAGGGTGTCTGTCGTGAACGGGCCAAGCCTGCCCTCTTCCTCCTGCAGTACCTCCCTTACTGCAGCACCTCCCTACGGCAGTACCCTCCGCCTGCTCCTGTTTGCCATGCCTTGCCTGCAAAGCGGATGCCCCACCCTTGCACAGCTTGCAGCGATATGTTTGGCTTGGTGCCAGCCTTGGCGGAGCCTGTACCACTGTGCCACCTACCCCCCTCCTTCACTCATGTGCAGTCTATGAGGAGGGCAACCTGTTTGACTTTGTGCAGCAGCTGAGGCAG
The DNA here is from genome assembly GCA_002896455.3 of Chlorella sp. ArM0029B. NCBI lineage: Eukaryota > Viridiplantae > Chlorophyta > Trebouxiophyceae > Chlorellales > Chlorellaceae > Chlorella > Chlorella sp. ArM0029B. The sequence goes on along the minus strand of JTEE01000011.1, from coordinate 598,881 downwards.
CAGCGGCAGCAGCAGCACGTGGCGGCAGCTGCGCGGCGCGAGGCGGCGCACCGCCAGCTGGCCTCCCTGCTGCAAATCTTCCTGCAGGTTGGGAGAGGGCAGGGATGTGCTGCCTGCTCTTTGTATTGTTGGAAAGGAAGGGTTGCCGCTTGCTCTTGCTGCTCGGATGAGGGATGCTGCTTGGTGTTGCTACTAGGAGGGAGGGGGGACGCTTGACATTGCTGTTGAGAGGAAAGACTGCCGCTTGAGCTCGCGGCTGCCAATGCACACTAGCTGCGGCTGCCGTGATTGCCCTGCTGTAAGTCTTCCTGCAGGTTTGCAATGGGGTGTCCTCCCTGTTCTGTTTGCTCTCGTGTCCTCAAATTTTTCGTTCAGGAAGGGTTGTCGCTTGCTCTTGCTGTGAGGAGGGAGGTTTGCTGCGTGATTCTGCGCTTTGGGAAGCGTTACTGCCCGCGCTTGCTGCTGGCAGGAAGGTGTGCTGCTTGACCTTGCTGCTGCAAATTCACAATCGCCGCCGCTGCCGTGATTGCACTGCTGCTGGCCCTGCTGCTGCTGCCATCACATCCGTTGTTGCGGCCTGGCTCAGAGCAGCTCTTCACAGGCATGTCTTTGCATGGTACGGCCCTCACACAACTCAAGACTGCCTGTGCCACTTGCAGTAGCCAACTCTTGAGTCCACAGCGCCCCTCTATGGTTCCAATGCTCCCCACCCTCCCACCATTGTACGTGCAAACAGTCCATTGCTTTGAACGTGCATCGCCGTTTTCCTCCACCCACCCATGCCTCTCCACCTGCCCCACCTCTCCCGCCCGCAGGTCTGTGCTGCCTTGCATGCCATGCACAGCTTGGATCCTTCTCTAGCACACCGCGACGTCAAGCCGCAAAACGTCCTGCTGCGGCGCCGGCAGCAGCAGCAGGCAGAGGGCGAGGCAGCTGCAGCAGGGGCAGGAGGAGCAGCAGGAGGAGGCGGGCGGGGCGGCAAAGGAAGCAGCAGCAGAGGAGGTGGGGTATCAGCCTATGACCCAATGCCGCCGCTGGCACCACCGCAAGAGGACCAGAGCCCTGTGCGACATGCTGGGCACGCTGCCGCCGAGCAGGGTTGGGCAGCCGGGGCTTGGCACCGCGACGTTGGCGCCTGCAGCGGGGGCGGCGACGGCGACGCCACAGATGGGCCAGCAGATGGGCCAGCAGGCGCAGCAGAGATCCCAGTTGAGCCCGAGGGACAGCGGCAGCGTGAGACGGAGGCGCAATGGTGGGAGTCGCGGCTGCCTGGGTGGCAGCGGGAGTTTGAGGCTGTTCTGATGGACTTTGGGAGCACTCGGGAGGCGCGGGTGGATGTGAGGAGCAGGGGGGAGGCGATGGCGGTGCAGGAGGATGCAGAGGTGGGTCAAAGAGGATGCCTGAGGTTGCGCTGAAGGGGCGAAAGTTGGTCAGGTTGTTGGGCAGAAGCGGTGCAGGAGGATGCAGAGGTGGGGCATGGAGTGTTTGGGGGCTGAGGTTGCACTGAAGAGGCGACATGGCGCAACGTTTTGTTACGTTGTTGGGCAGAAGCGGTGCAGGAGGATGCAGATGTGGGGTGGGGTGGGGTTGTAGTGGGGGATATGGGGTCAAGGATGATGCTGGGCTGTGTTTGGACTGAAGGGCAGCAGGCATTTGTGGTGGCCCCATTGCTGGGCATGGCAGTGCAGGAGGATGCAGAGGTGGGGGGATGGTGTTGCACCGAGGGGCCAGCAGGCCTTGGTGGTGATGACAGGCTGCTGTTGGGTCGTTGTGCTGCGCTGGTGGTGCAGGGGGACGCAGGGCTGGGCGCAATGCCGGGGATTTGGCCAAAGGGCCAGCCGCATGACATGTTTGCCATGACACCACAGCGTGCCAGCACAGCATGCCAGCATAGCATGAGCAGCAGGCAGCAATACAGCTGCAGCGCACGCCAGCGGCCAGCCCCGACCAAGCACAAACCCTCTGTTGTTATGAACCGCCGCCGCCCCTGAACCCCTACGCACCGCGCCCTCCCTGTGCCTTGTGCCGCCACCGGCTTTGCAGCGCCTGTGCACGGCCCCCTACCGGGCACCCGAGCTTTGGGACGTGGCCTCCTCTTGCACCATTGGTGGGTGGGTGGGCTGCGGGGACAGCGTGCACTGTTGAACCTGTACGATGCATGTTTCGGAGTGCAACAATGCACTGCGTACAGCAAACAATCCAGTGGCTGACGCCGTCCTGCTGCCTGCTGGGCATGCTGCTGCCTGCAAATGTTGGCAGCCCTTGGAGCAACAGATACGAGTGTGCTCTCGCCTGGCTGATTCCCCCGGCCTCACTCCCGGCGCCCTGTCTGCCCGCATCTTCCTCCCCCACCGGTCTCTCCTCCTGCATGTGTTGTGCTTCTCTGCCTGCCTCATCGCCTGTAGCGACTGCTCTGTCAGGTGTGCTGTACTTGCTCTGTCAAATGTGCTGTCTCCACAGAAAGGCATGTGAGCATGTGGCCTGCCTCCCCCACCTTGCCTACTTCTGTTTATCACGTTTCACTTTCTTTCGATGAATCTGACTTTCGTTTGTCTGGCTGCAGACGAGCGGGTGGACGTGTGGTCCCTTGGCTGCCTCCTCTACTTCCTGGTCTGCGGGCAGAGCCCCTTTGAGCGCGCGGCGGGCGAGGCGGGCGGCAGCCTCATGCTTGCTGTCGTAAAGTGAGACGCCCCCAGCCAGGCTGGGGGTGGGAGGAGGGGCCATGTCAGGCTGGGGAGACTTGGAAAGCTGGCGCTTGTGCCGGCATTCCCGCTCAGCATGTGGCCTGGCTTGCTTCTTTCCATCCACAGTTCCTTTGATGTGGACTGTTCGCTCTTTTTCTCTGTCGGGTTCCCCTCCGGGTGCATGGGGATCCACATTTTCGATATGCTGATGATGCTGACTGTCTCTCTCTCTCTCTCTTTGTCGGGCTCCCCTGTCTGCAGCGGCCGGCTGGGCTGGCCTCCGGAAGCCGCCTCCGAGGTCCCCGAGAGCGTCAGGTGAGCACTGCTTGTTTTGGGCAACCGTGCCTGCTGGATATATGTGCCTTTGCTTGGCGATACTCTAACACTCACCCATGCACGGCTGTCGCCAGCAATGCATGAGATGTAAGCTCACTCCAACTCTTGGCCCAGTCTCGCACCCCTTCTGCGCCCTGCCCTCGTGCCGTGTCTATAAGCCTGCAGGCGCATTGGTGGATCAGGCGCGCGAGCCATGCCTTCACCCTGTGGTAACCATACTCTGCAAGCGTGCCAGTGTGGTTGTTCCGAGTTTTATATTGTCTGCTGTCCTGCCTCGCCCTGCCTGCAGGCGCCTGGTGGAGCGGTGCCTCGACACAGACCCAGCCACACGGCCGCGGGTGGCCGAGTTGGCAGCAGCGGCAGACCGCATCCTGGCCGCCCTTCTGATCCGTTGAGGGCGCAAGGATGCTTCTTGTAAAATGTGATGCACTGAAGGAGGCAGAAGGTGCCCTGTTTATAGACATGCTGAAGCGGCGCGAGGTGGCGCCGCCGTTTTGAAGGTGCCCACATGGGCAGTCATGTGGGCCTGCACGATGATCGCACGTGGTTGCGCACTTCCGACACACCCGCACTTCGAGGAGATCCGTCTGGAGGATTGCCGCAGCCGATGCTGCGGGAGGCGCAAGCGATATGAGGGAGGCGGAAGCGGGGAGCCTGCAAGAGCCGCTGCTGCCGGGTTTTGCACATGCGGAAGAAGATCGGCGGCTGCTCGGCAATGGCCGCTCGTCAACAGAGGGCGGCCGCGCCAGCCTGCCTGGCGGGCGGGAGGCCGCGCCCTCCAGCACCGCCGCCCCCCCCGCTGTACTGGGCGTTGCCGGAGCTCTATCAAGCCTCATCTTTGGCTGGGTGTCGCCGCTCCTGCACAGGGGCAGCACCCAGGAGCAGCTGCAGCAGGGTGACCTGTTCCGCCTGCCGCCGCACCTGCTGCCCGCAACCTGCGGGAGCCGGCTTTGGGCATCGTGGCGAGCGGTGAGCTGCGCACCTGTTCGTCCACTGAAATCAGTTGACAGAGGGCGGTCAGGGAACATGACCCTTAGGCAGTTTGAAGCTTCCCTCTGCACCTTTGGTCGCCAGTCAATGCAGCGCTCAATCCACTCGACACTGCATGTGCTAACTTTTGCTCAACGGGGTTTGGTGCGCCTGCAGGAGCAGGAGCGTGCCGGCCTCGTCACCAGCGGCGGCAGCGGTGGGCGGGAGGCCTCCCTGCTGCGAGCCATCATAGCGTGCTACGGTTGGCCCTACTTTCTTCTGGGCCTCCTCAAAGCAGCGGGTGATGCACTCAACTTTGCGGGCCCACTGCTGCTCAACCTGCTGCTTCGCCACCTGGGCAGCACGCACAGCAGGGCAGGGACGCCCAGCGGAGACGGCACTGGCAGCAGCACAGACAGCGGTGGCAGCAGCAGCACCGGTGGCAGCAGCGGCAGTGGCAGCGGCGGCGGCAGCAGCGGCGGCAGCACGCTGAGCATTCTGGGAATGACGTTTGATGTGTCGGCCCCAGCTTTTGGCTACGCCTGTGCTGCCTTGCTGGCGGGAAGCCTGGTACTGAAGGTGAGCTGGGTGCTCAAGGCCGCCCTGCCATGCCTGCTCTCTGCACGCGTTGCAGGCCTGTGCTGCTGCTGCAGGTGCCGGCTGGCAGCTGGCAGCAACCTGGCAGCCGCTCGCCGCCTCCTCCTGTCCCCATCGACCTGTGCCAACTTGCCTCACTCACATTTCCTCCCTGCTGTCCTCTTCCCCCCTCTCCTCTTCCCTCCTCTCCTCCTTTCTTCCAGGCCCTTCTGGGCACCCACTACAGCTACCGCCAGTCGCTCATCAGCAGCCAGCTGCGCTCGGCAGTCACGGCTGCCGTGTTCCGAAAAGCGCTGGCTGTCAACACGGCCGGCCTGGCCGCCACCGGCAGCGGGCGCGTGCAGGTGTGGCGGGGTCTGGTTTGGCTGGCAGCAGCAGTCATATAGCGGGGGGAAGATGCGGGGTGGAGGGGATGAGAAGTTTGACAGAACAAGAGGCTGGACACAGCGTGCACTTGTGCACAGGCTTGCACGCCCTGTGCACTTGGTGTGACTGCCTGCTGCAGGGTGCGGTTGCCTAGGCAGCAGTCTTGCCTGGTTGCCATCTGATCAACCTCCTTCTCCCCACCCCGCCCTCCTCCTATGCTCCCCTCCCCTCCCACCCCCTTCCCCCAGACCTTGATGTCTGTTGACGCCGACCGGCTGGTCAACTTGTGCCTCTCCTTCCACGAGCTATGGAGCCTGCCCGCACAGATTGCCATCGCCCTGAGGCTGCTCTACACACAGGCAAGTCCTCTACAGTGTGTATTTGCTTGCCTAGGCCAGATTGGGGCCTGGGTCCAGTTGGGACGCTGCCCGGGCTGCCCCTGCATGCCCCCCTGCCCGCTTTCGCTTCTTGTTAACCTTGCTACTATTGCTGCATGTGGCATACCCCGTCCAAGCCTCTGCCTTGTGCTTATTCTGGCACTCCGAGCATTGTCGGCTTGTCATTTTCCCCTGGTTACCTGCCCGACACCTGTCTTTGTCTGCAGGTTCAATACGCTCTCCCGGGCTGGGGCCTGGGCAGGTTGCTCTTCCCGCAATGCGAGTGCTGCCAGCTTGCCTTCCTCCCCTGATGTCCTGCCCTTTACCTGTCTTCCCGACTGCATTTCTCTGTTTTCTTTATTGTGCCTGCAGGTTCAGTACGCCTTCCTGGCTGGCCTGGGCCTGGTGCTGCTGCTCATCCCGGTCAATCGTGCGCTGGCGGTACGCATCCAGGCGGCCTCAATCAAAATGATGGCAGCCAAGGACAGGTGAAGGAGGGGCGGGGGACTGCTTTATTTGCTGACTGTTTTTAGGTGACATTCACGCATCTCAAACCAGGAGGATGTCCCGGCCTTTGCGCTTCCACCTCTTACCTTATGCTCAATGCTCTGGGGCGCACTTTGCTGCTTGCCGGAGCCTGTGTTCGGCCCTTGGCTTTCATTCTCCTTGCTGTTGCTGGCCCCTGCCACCCCCCTCCTGCCCACCCCACCCCAGTTTGGCCCTACTTTGACCCACCCGCCCACCTGCCCACTCCACCCATACCACCCATCTCAACCCCCGTACATACCTCCCCCATTGCAGGCGTGTGCGTGTGATGCTGGAGGTGCTGCGCGGCATTCGACAGATCAAGGGGTGCGTCATGCTTTTTCGGATTTTTTCTTCTTGCGGAGGGGCGGCTGCCTACAAGTATGCTGCAATGCTGGGGGCCGTGTGCTGCCCTTCATTGCGCCGCACCGGTTCCCACCAATACCCAGCATACCCTAGATTCCGCCCGCACTCCCATTGTGCCACGCCTTCAACGCCCCCAACCCCTCACGTTCCTTACTGCCCAGGCACACCTGGCAAGGGCTGGCTGGAGTGGAGTATCATGGGACAGGGCCCAGTGGCCCTGTCCCATGATACCGTTGCTGGCTTCCTGTGAACTTGAAATTTAATTGACTGACTCCAAAATCTTCACCAGGACCACGCCTCGAAACCCGCCAAACGTTTGACCCACCCCCTGGACCCTGAACCCTCCCCACACAGGTATGCCTGGGAGGCGCTGTTTGCCCGGCGGGTGGCACGCGAGCGGCAGGACGAGCTGTCGGCACTGGCGGTGCGCAAATACTTGGACGCCCTCTGCGTGTACTTTTGGTGAGAAAGAGGGAGGGGACGGGGGGGGAGGGAGGGGAGTGCAGGGAACGGAGGGTATTGTCCGTCTGCTTCTGGAGAGCGTAGGGGGAGGGTGCTATGTGTCTGCCTCTGGCAAGCATGCGCCTATGCGTGCATCTACTTTTGGTGAGAAACAAGTGGGAG
>JTEE01000011.1:578227-590753 GCA_002896455.3 Chlorella sp. ArM0029B | reverse complement strand
CACAGCCCGCGCTGGCCCCTCCCCACCAGCAGGCCGCGAGCAAGGCGGCAGCAGCTCTGCCGTAATCAGTGTGTCTGGCAGCTTCAGCTGGGGCGGCAACGGTGGAAGCAGCGGCGGCGGCGGCGGCGGTTGCGGTGGCGGCAATGGCGGGTTGAGGCGCTCTGTGGCAACGCAGGGGCAGCAGCAGCATCAGCAGGGTGCGGGAGCGGTACTGCGGGACGTACAGCTGGAGGTGCCAGCTGGCAGCCTGGTGGCGCTGACTGGGCCGGTGGGCAGCGGGAAGAGCAGCTTGCTGGCGGCGGTGCTGGGAGAGATGCTGCCCTGCCAGCAGGCACAGCAGGGGCAGCAGGGGCAGCAGGCGGGGCGCGCCGGAGGCCAGCGCGCAACCACCGGCCGCCTCGGCGGCTCGATTGCTAACGGCACACGGATTGCATATGTGTCTCAAGATCCTTGGATTCCTCACGGCACCGTCAGGTGGGCGCACACGCTAGTCTAGTCTAGTTTTTACAGCTTTCCACATCCCCTGAAAGAGGATTCGATTTCAGGACGAACGAAATCCTGAGAGGTTGACGAGGCATGCACCACAAGRCCCTGAAAACATGAAAACATGAAAACAGGGAGCCCACGCGATGTGGGGGCGTCTAACAGGACCACGCGAGCTGCCCAGCGTCTGTCTGGCTAGAGAGACCTGCCGCTTAGGCCCCTGGCCCAGCAGCGCAGGGGGAGGGGGAGATGGGCGGCCCTTCGGGGCACGCCGCCGCCTGCTCTACGCTCTTGTCGCCTCATGGTGTGCACTGCAGGGCTGCCTGCGCTACGCCGTGCTTTGACATCCCAAACACGTTATGTGCTGCACTGCACTGCAGGGAGGCTGTGCTGTTTGGGGAGCCGTACGATGAGCAGCGGTACCGTGCGGTACTGCACGCCTGTGCCTTGTCGCCGGACCTGGAGGCATGGCCTGCTGGGGACCGCACCGTGGGTGAGGCTGGGCTGGGGGGGCATGGGCAGGGGGAGGGACTGCGTGGGGCGGTATGTGGGAAGGTGCTGGTGTGCCGGTGGGTCACGCCTCATGCCTATGTGATGCGAAATATAAAGGCTGAGGGTTGCTGGCCAGCTGGGGATGCCTCTCTCGGTGTTGAGCGGCGTGTGGGACAAAGTGTGCTCAAAGGCGGCGGGAGGGGAGCGACGCATGAATGCGGGGAGCGCCCACTCGTTCAATGCACGGCAGGCACCTGTTTCTGTGCCTGGGTCCTCTAGTGTCTAGGGCACACCCAGTCTATGTGTCTAGGGCACACCCTTGGGTCCTCTAGTGACTAGGGCACACCCAGGTTACAGATTCCTCTGTGTGTGTGTCAGATGATTACAGATTCCCTTGTGTGTGTGTGTCAGATTATAGATGCTGTGCCAGATGATTACAGATTGCCTTGCCCTCAGCCGCGCCGCCCACTTGCCCACCCTCTGATGCCCACCTGCTCCACTGCCCACCTCTGCTACAGTGGGCGGCGCCGGCGCCACGCTGAGCGGCGGGCAGCGCGCCCGACTGGCGCTGGCCCGGGCGCTGTACCGCCAGCCCGAGGTACTGCTGCTGGACGACTGCCTGGCAGCTGTCGACACCAAAGTGGCAGCCTGGATCCTGCGCCACGCCCTGCTGGGCCCGCTGCTGTGGGGCTCCCAACCGCAGCAGGCGCAGCGGCAGGCGCAGGTTGGCGAGAAGACGGACATCCTGCAGTACCAGCAGTACCGCCTGCGCACTGTGGTGGTTGCCACCCACTCCCCAGAGCTGCTGGCAGCTGCAGACCTTGTAGTTGAGATGCAGGCAGGGGCCGTGGCAGCAATGCGGCACCAACCGGATGCCCAGCAGCGGCGGCGACGGGAAGCGGCGGCTGCCGACGGCGGCAGCGACAGCGGTGGTTTTGCGGCGACCGCTGGGTCGGTGCCTGCAAGCACACATGGCAGCAGGAGCATCACTGTGGATGAAGAGGAAAGCGGCAGCAAGGATGTGGTGAAGGAGGAGGGAGAAGAGGAGGAGGAGGAGGAAAAGATGGCGGTACAGGAGGAGGAGGAGCGGCAGCGGGGCCACGTGCGGTGGGATGTGTACCGGCGGTATGCTGGCGCCACGGGCTGGGGCTGGGTCTCCGTCATCCTGCTGTCGCTGCTGCTCATGCAGGCAAGTGCTGTTCTTACCTCAGCCGGCTGCTGTGCAACTACTAGTCACTTTGCTGCCGTGTAACGTAGTCACATTGCTGCTGGTGGTGTTGAGGTCAGAGGGAAGCGGTGTGGGATGGTGGGGGCTGTATTGCTGCTGATGTGTGAAATAGCAGCCTGCCTAACCGGCCCCACCGCACACGGAACGAATGGCCTGCAACAGCATCTTACTCGAATTTACCAAATCCGGTACCCCCGTCTTCCCAGTTTTGACGCCCTGCGGCTGCACACCTCCTGGAATGGAAGCGACCTCTGGCTCTCAACTTTACACTCGTGTCATGTCATGGCATGTAATGTCATGTCATCCCATACCTCACACTACTGACTCTGCGTAAAGCTGCTGTGCCTGCAGGCCTCCCGCAATGGAAACGACCTCTGGCTGGCCCATTGGGTCACCCACTCCCCGCCCCAGCCACCACCACAGCAGCCACATCAGCTGCCGCACCCCTGGCCGCCCAGCCCGCCCTCCCACACCGGCAGCACCGCTGGCGCAGCATGGTGCAGCAGCGGTCCCAGCTCGGCCCCCGGCATGCCACTGCCGGCTGCGTGCATGCCCAACCCCGGTGCCTGGGGTCATGCCAATCCTCCAGACAGCTTCTTTGGCAGCTTCCTTGGCAGCACCGGCAGCGGCTTGGGAGTGGATCCCACTGTGCGCTTCTACCTCACGGTGCTGCTGGCCGTTGCTGGCCTCAATTCGGTCTTCACACTGGCCAGGGCCTTTTCGTTCGCCAAGGGAGGGCTGGTGGCGGCAAAAGTGAGCAAAGTCCTGCTTACATAAGCATATGCACTTGTCTGCGCGTATACTATGTGGGTATATACTGCGGGCTTGTGCACTGCTTCAACTGCGCTTTGCTTGCTTGCAATAAGTGTTCGTTGCTGTCTGCACTTTGTCCAGCGAGGGCTAGTAGGTGCTTACTGGCCAGTGCCTTCCACCCCAGCTTTGCTGCCAACACGCGTTATGACCTCTGAATCGTTTCTGTCCCTAAACTCGCACGGCAACCCTGCATATCGCTCGATAATTTAGAAAATGGCATGCCCTCCCCCTCGCCTCCCCTCCCTCCCTCCCCACCCATGCAGTGCATTCACGAGCAGCTGCTGGCCGCCGTGCTGGCGCTGCCCCTGGCCTTCTTCGACGCCACCCCGCCGGGCCGCGTGCTCAACCGCTTCTCCTCTGACACAGGCAAGCCAGCTTCCTGCACGCAGCAGAGCGGCATGTTCCCCTGGATCGTTAAGGTTCATTGTTTGTTCCGCACACCTTGCTGAGGGGTGCACCCACCTAAATGCGTGCCCTCTGTATGTTGTGCCCCCATCCCAGCCCACGCCACCCCATCCTGCCCCGCCCCATCCCATCCCACGCCACCCCATCCTGTCCCGCCCCATCCCATCCCATCCCATCCCACCCCATACCACCCCCCTGATTCTGCAGCCACTGTTGACGACTCGCTGCCATTCATCCTCAACATTTTGCTGGCCAACCTTGCCAGCCTGGCAGGCGTGGCGGTGGTGCTGAGCGTCACGCAGGTAAGGCTGGGCACGCAAGGGTGTTGTGCCTGCTTGCGTGCTCTGCCCAGCCATGCCTTAGCACAGCATGTCTTGGGATGCAGCTGGCTGTTGTGCCAGGAACACGCTTGGAGAGGCTTTGCAGGGCCCTCCTGCAGCACAATTTTGTGTTCCGGCACCTCTGTGACATGAGGCTCGCTTGCCCCTCCTGCCCACCATCCGCCACACCTCCGCTCCGCTCCTTTGCTCACCCCCCCCACCTCCTCATGGCATGGCTCCGTGCAGCCCCTGGTGCTGCTGCTGCTGCCCCCGCTGTCCCTGCTGTACCGCCACCTCCAGCGGTACTACAGGGCAACTTCCCGGGAGCTGCGCCGCCTGGAAGCAGTGGCCAAGTCGCCGGTCTACACAGCCTTTGCGGGTGCGCTGTGCCATGCTGTGCTACGCTGTGCTATGCATGCTGTGCTGCGTCATCTGTGCTGGTGGTTGCCTAGTCGCCGGTCTACACAGCCTTTGCGGGTGCGCTGTGCCATGCCATGCTATGCAGGTTGCGCTGTGCATGCTGTGCTGTTCATGCTGTTGTGCTGTGCTGTGCCATGCCGTGCTGGCGGTGGCCAAGTCCCCAGTCTACACCGCCTTTGCCGGTGCGCTGTGCCGTGCCATGCTGTGCTGTGCATGCTGTGCTGGCGGTGGCCTAGTCGCCGGTCTACACCGCCTTTGCGGGTGCGCTGTGCCATGCCATGCTATGCAGGTTGCGCTGTGCATGCTGTGCTGTTCATGCTGTTGTGCTGTGCTGTGCCATGCCGTGCTGGCGGTGGCCAAGTCGCCGGTCTACACCGCCTTTGTGGGTGCGCTGTGCCATGCCGTGCCATGCTGTGCTGTGCTGCGCTGTGCACCCACCCGAGCTGCCCCACAGACTGCCACCACACCGCTTCCCTTCCCTCCTCCGTCTCCTGCAGAGGCTTTGGCTGGCGGTGCCACGATCCGGGCTTTTGGAGCAGAGCACCACATTTTGGCCGCCGCAGAGGCCGCCGTGGCACAGCAGCAGCGCGCCTCGGTTTCCGGAGCCGCTGCTGCCGCCTGGCTTGCCCTGCGCTTGCAGCTCATGGCGTCCCTTCTGGCGGCGGCTGTGGCAGGCGCAGCAGTGGCAGAGCACGCCGGCACGCTGCCCTGGGCGCAGCAGGGCTCGCTGGCGCTGCTGCATGGCACGGCTGGAACGGGGGCAGGCAGCGGCGGGGGCGGTGGTGGGAGCAGCAGCATGGGTGCTGGGCTGGTGGGGCTGAGCCTGTCGTATGTGCTGCCCATCACGGGGCTTCTCAGCGGCTTGCTCACGTCTTCAGCAGAGACAGGTAGGGGCGTCTGGCAGTGAATTTACCGACAAGTGTGACGTGTTGCTGTTTGGTGCGTGTCGTCTGGTTGCATCTGTGCGGCAGCTGCTGATCCACTGATTGTTGGTCGATTGATTGATTGAATGGCTGTCAGACCTCCGCTAGCTGCCTACCCACGCCAGATGCCTGACCGAGTGACACCCCGTGGCACTGGTGCCAACCACTCCTTGCGCTGGTGTTGGCCGCTTGCCTTACTACCTATCCTTCTTATTTATTTCTGGATGCCCCCCGCCTGCCCCTGGTGATGCAGAGCAAGAGATGGTGGCAGCGGAGAGGCTGTTCCAATACCTACAGCTTGGCTTAGGCGGCAGCACAGAGGGCAGCAGCCATGGCAGGCACCAGCAGCAGCAGAAGAAGAAGCAGCAGCTGGCGCCACCCTTAACGAGCCCCGGTCCTGGCGGTGCCGCCTCCCGGGGCGCAGCTGCTGCAGGCAGTGACTTGGAGGCGGAGACGCAGCGGCAGCCGCTGTTGCCGCCTCCCGCCCTCGTGCCTGCCCCGAGCTGTGCCAGGGACAGCAGCAGTGGCGCAAGCTGGCTGCACAGCGGCCATGTGCGGTTTGACCATGTCTGGCTGCGCTACGAGGCATGGCAGCCGGGCGGCGATCATTGCAGCACAAGCACCAGCGATGGCAGCGGCATTGGCACTGGTGCAGCAGCTACAGCAGAGGGGGCAGCTGGTGGGGAGCCGTGGGGGGGCTCGGCAGAGGGCGGCGGCAGTGTCGGCGCCTGGGTGCTTCGAGGGGTCAGTCTGGACATCCTGCCAGGCAAGCTGCAGAGACGTACCTTCATGATGCGCGTGCCTAGATGATGCTGCTGCCGCATTGCTGCTGCTGCTGTCAGCTGCCGAGAAGCACCCTCTCACACTCCCAAGACCCTCTCTCTTTCTCTGCTGTCAGCTGCTGAGAAACACCCTCTCACACTCCCAAGACCCTCTCTCTTTCTCTGCACCCCGCCCCTATGCGTGGTTGCCACCACGATTGCATTGACTGGCTCAACTCATTCAATCAGACAATCCAGAGTGCACGGGGCCCAGCTGATTGCACCCTCTCTCCACACCCTGCAGGCAGCCATGTGGGTATCTGTGGCCGCACAGGCGCCGGCAAGAGCAGCCTGCTGGCAGCCCTGCTGCGCCTCACTCCCATCAGCGGCGGCCAGATCACGATCGATGGGCGGGATGTGGCCTCCATGCCGGTGGAAGTGCTGCGCCGCTCCGTGGGTAAGTGAGCGCACACACACACACACACACACACACACGCACACACACACACACACACACACACACACACACACATGCCAAGAACTCCCCTGTCCTGTCCATCTGCATTGTATGTGCCTGCTGCCTGCTTGTCCAGCGCCGCTTGCGCCAGCTGGGCTGGCTGCTAGCTTGCCTCGCCTGTCAGCCTGCACCTCCTGTCAATGTGTTGCCTGCCCTGCCCTGCCCTGCCCTGCCCTGCCCTGCCCTGCCCTGTGTGTTCCCAACAGGTGCCCCACGCAGCACCCTTCCTGCGCTCGTCTTTCACTCGCATGCCTGCCACACATGCCTGCCCCCACTCCTATCGTCCCCACACAACCCAGGCGTGGTGCCCCAGCACCCCTTTCTGTTCAAGGGCAGCGTGAGGGAAAACTTGGACCCCCTGGGTGCCCGCTCGACTTCTGAGCTGGCAGCGGTGCTGCGCCAGGTGCACCTCTGGGAGCCACTTTCAGCACAGCTGGCAATTGCTGGGGGCAGCAGCAGCAGCGGTGGCGGCGGCAGCAGCGGCAACAGCAGCGGCAGCGGCAGTGCCCCGAGGCGCGCGGCTGGGGCACCCGCAGCATTGGCAGAGGCAGACGGGGAGGCTGTGGGGGCGGGAGAACCGGATGTAGAGGCTGGGCGGGCGACGTCTGGCAGCTCTCACCAGTCGGGGCAGGTGATGCAGCAGCAGCAGCAGGTGGCCCAACCGGTGGGGCAGCACCGCCCGCAGCAGCTGCAGCAGCAGGAACAACAGCAGGGGCGGCAGCGGCAGCAGGAGGAAGCGGAAGAGGAAGAGCGGTGTGTGCTGGCTCTGCGGCTGGGAGAGGGGGCGACTGCGCTGTCGCAAGGGCAGCAGCAGCTTTTGGCGCTTGGGCGGGTATTGCTGCGCCGGCCACGCCTGGTGCTGTTGGACGAAGCAACAAGCTCGGTCGACCCGGCAACCGCTGACACCATGCACCAGGCAAGACGAGGGCGCCAGGGGGCATGCTGATGGGCCAGGGGGAGCAGGCCAGCAAGGGCGAGCGACGGGGCAGGCCAGTGCTTTCAAACGTGCTGTCACGGCGGGGAAGGGGGAGCTGGCAAGAAGCTGGCAGGGGTGGAGCGGGCGGAGCGTGTTCCCCACGTCGCTATCCCCCCGGGCGAGTTGTGGGGAACTCACTGGGTGATGTGGGTTGCTTCCCCAGCGTGCCCCCTGCTGCACGTGATCAAGTCCCCTGCTGCACGGGTTCAAGCGCCACCTGGCAGGCACTTCCCTCACATGTCTCTCCCTCACATGTCACATGCCTCACATGTCACATGATGAACCATATGGCTGACCCTCACACCCCGATCAAGCGCCACGTGGCAGGCACATCCCCTCCCTGTTAAACTATCAGCCTACTGACGCCAATCCACTGCAGGTGATCAAGCGCCACCTGGCAGGCAAATCCTTTACTTCCACCAATCTAAACGCACACCCCCTACAGGTGATCAAGCGCCACCTGGTAGGCGCCACAATTATCGAGGTGGCGCACCGCCAAAGCACCATTGCTGGCTGCGGCAGGGGTGAGCCGCTTGTGTGGGCGTAGACGTTATTGAAACCACTAGGCTTGTGATGCAGCAGAGGGCAGCGGAGAGGCAGCAGGCAGGGCAGCAATGCGTATAAGTGCCACTACTACCTGTGGGGGAGAAGTGGGCGGGGCAGCAGGGGAGAACAGGCAGGGCAGGGACTGCAGGAAAGCGCTGTGCGGGCGGGTGGAGCCCAACGGGACTGGACTGCCTGCAGAATACCATCCTGCCTTGACATCTTGCAGGCTAGCAATGCTTGACGCCTATGAGATCGTTCGCCTTTGAGATCGTTCGAACGTTTGGATTCTCTTGCCAACCCTTCCCACATGCAGTGGTGGTGATGGAGGCGGGCAGGGTGGCTGAGCAGATCTGAGCTGGTCTGAGCTGGCACTGCTGCCAACCGCGCCAGCCCTGGAAAGCACCCCGCAAGGCAGCCCCCCGCAGCTGCTTGCTGTATGACTGAGCCCGGGAAGTGCCAATTTAATGTGCAGCAAAGTCGTGCAAGAAAGCAGCAAGGTCGTGAGCAGGAATCATGCAAGTAAAGCAGGAGAGGAAAGCGGGACGGAAAGCAGGAAAGGCAAACAGTCAAGGCAAGGTGGGGAAGAGATGTCAAGGGGTAGCAGCAGTGGCCGGCCGTTCAAGAACCATTGCAAGAGCGAGCAGGGTGTTGACATTAGCATGCACTGCATGGGCGACGTTGTGTGCAGCAGCCAGTGTAGCAGCACGCATGCCTGGCGGCTAGAGTGCATTCGCCAGACCGCTTGCCAATGATGCCGCCGTCTTGCAGCTGCCGCTAGCTGCGAGCTGCTTAGGTGAGGCTCAGTTTGGTACTGCAATCTAGATGAAGCGGTTGGGGGTTCCAGGGCCTCCTCACTTCTTCTTCTTTCCCTTGCCCGCCGGCCCTGCCTTTTGAAGCGGCGCGCCGCCGCCCGACGCAATGTCCTCCCCAAAGCCCTCGGCCACAAAGCCCTCATATTTGGACATCAGCTTCTGCGGTGGGGGGAAGGTGGCAAGGGAAGGTGGGGGGAAGGTGGGGTGAAGGTGGCAGGGGACGGCCAAGGCAAATGAGGCGATGCAGGACCCGCAGCGGCAGAACCAGTTGCGGCACAGCACACAGACAAAGGGGGATCCCCAGCACCGCATGCCCGGTCGCAGTGGCGGCGTGTTGATGGTGGCGGGTTGACGGTGGGCAGAGTGCATTAGCAGAGAGGCAGGCGGGGCGGGTGGCGGCAGGCGGCGGTTCGGTTGGGCGCCTGTAACTGCAGCGTCAGCAGTGACTGCAGCGCCGAGGAAACCAGCAGCAAGAGCTGGACTTCCGGCTCCCCCAAAGTAAGTTCGGCCGGCAAGTGCCTGGCGCCAACATTGCACCCCATGCAAGGCAACACTGCACGCTCGATGCTTGCACTCATCCCGAGCAGCGCATCTTCGCAGCACTCCCCCTGAGCAGTGCACCTTCGCACTTCCCCTTGCCCTAGTATCAGCAAAACCCCTGCACGGCCCCTTTGGCAAGGATGCTGGCACCAGCAGCCGTCGAGAAACATTAAGCCCAAGCAAGCATACAAGCAAACCAAGCACGCACTGCCCCTTGGCAATGCCATATTATTTGACATACGCTTATATACTATCCCAAACAACAAGTATACAGATAGCAATGATAAAAATAGTAATTAGAAAAGGTTGTAAGAATTGCTTGCCTGCAGCCGCTCGTCCTCCAAAGAGAGCCCAGCAGCCTCTCCAGTGTATGCCGGGTTGTTTGTTGTGTCCTGCAGGCGGCGGCCAAACAGGGAATGCAGTGAGCGGGAGCCAACTGGGCGCTTGCAAGCACCTGGTGCAGCGGCAGGCAGCGGGGCCGTGACTCGGGGCAAACGCCAGCAGCGGCAGGCAGCAGGCTGTGGCGGCAGCGGCAGGCGGCAGGCGGTGGCGGCAGGCAGCAGGCGGCGACAGCGCGCCAAGGCTTCCGCGGGTGCTCAATAATTGCGCCGTGATGTTTGCAGGCAGTCGCGAAGCTTACGTGCTGCAAAAAGTAGGGGCCTGTGCGCCGCATAGGGCTGAGTATGTTGAAGCTGGCGCCGTTGCGCATGACTACGCGCACTAAGTTGAGAGCGGGCTGCAGACCTTTCTGCGGCATTGCGCTCCGGGTGCAAGGCGGGATAACAACTCTGCGGCGCGCTTTGGCTATTGAAGCAGGGAAACGTCGGGGCAAGACACGGGGAGGTGATTGAATCCAACGGAGGAGCTGGGTTTGCAGGGGGAAGCCCTGGCGCCATGGCGTGGGGCCTGCCGCCAGCGCCACCTCAGCCCACCGCCTGTGGGGGAGCACGACCGGAGCAAGTGTGGCCCTTACATGTCGCAGGCTCCTTGTACAAGTGGCCCGAATGCAGGTTATTGGGTGATTTGTGGAGGAAGGAAGAGATGAATGAATGAGGAGTACGATGGGGCCGCCCGCTACTGGCGGGCAGCGGAAGACATTCACAATATCGGTGCATGGTAAGAATGTTGAATCGAGGGGTTTTGTGCTACTGTAAGAGAGGTAGATGCGGCGTACAGTTCAAGGGGGGCTAGAGAGCCTTCTTCGTGAAATGGTAAAAAAAAAGGGGGAAATGCAGACGCTTTCACGCGGCACAACGATCGACACACACACTCGCAGGCCGCCGGCAAGCAGTTAGCACACACCAGTTTGCTCGTTCCGCAGGGCCCACGCTCCGTGTCCCCTGCCCCACCAGCATGCACAATTTTGCAAGCTCTGCGTGCAGACGCGGCACACTGGGCACAGGCGGCGGCGCCCCTCACAGCCTCAGCTGCGCCGCCAAAGCGTCCAGGCTCTGCTGCATGGAGGCAGCATAGAGCGCCATCACCCCCAAAAAGTGGCGCACATTGGCCGCCCCTTCTGCATAGTCGCTCATGTCTGCCCCCGCCGTGTGCACTGACACCATGTGGTCCAGCCAGAGGCGGGAGCAGGCGCCGGAGCAGGCGCCCACCAAGGCATCGCTGGCCCAGCGGTTGACCTGCACGGCACGGCAGGATGCGGTGTGCAGGTGCGGGTGTGAGGGGTGCCGCTGATGTGGCGCCGACGGAAACATCCGTCCATACATTACCACATGGCAGCGTCCACGAGCGCTTTGTGACGTGGGGAGGAGCTGAGGGAGGTGAAGGTGGGACTGGATGGGGTAGCGGGTGGCGGGTGGTGACACAGGGCCAGGGAGGCGGGTGGGGAGGCAGAGGCAGCCTGGCAGTCCCAAATTCGACCCGCCAACCCCAGCTACTAGTATAGATCAGACCTGACTAGTAGCAAGAACCTACTGGCTCCAGGCAGGCCTCATCCTTGGTTGCTTTGCAATCTGGCACACACCCGGCTACCCACTGCTCATGTTTCACTCCACACACAGCGCTGCAGGCTGCGCACCTCTCTCCAGTTGGAGTGCAGCCCGTTGAACAGAAACATGCCTCGCCGCTCGGACCGGTGCCGCAGCTCGAAACCTGGCAGGGTGAAGAGAGGAGCGGGAGCACGAAACAGGTGGGGGCGGGAGGCAAGGGTGAGGAGAGCAGCTCCTGCCACGTCTGTTCAGTGGCAAGCTGCCGTCCCCAATCAGCTGTCCCATGAGACCTTGCTGGCTCCCCCGGGACTTCAAATGCAATTGAGTGATTGAGTGATTGATTACGCTACAACAGGCGGGGGTGTCACTTATGATGAGCACCCACCTGGATCGGTGTAAGCAAATCCTTGGCTCCAGAGGCAGCTGGTGAGCAGGCAATCGCCGCCTGCAGACAGCCAGGGCAGCAGAGGCATGCTTAGCTGGAGGGATGGGTGCTGAGCACGGTAGCAGCATGCGCAGCAGGTAGGTAACAGAGCAGCTGCCGCAGACGCAGCAGCAGCAGGCAACCCTTGCCAGGGCAGTTTCCAGCTCAGCAATCCAGGGTCACCGGGCAGCGTAGCAGACCAGGGCAAGGGGCAGCAGCAGGTGCACGCCGAACAAGGCACTTTGACAGGACAGCAGGACAGGAGGACAGCTGAGAACAACATCAGTATAAGGCAGCAGCGCAGCGCACCTCCACAAGTGACGGGCCCGCTGGAGCGGCCGCCCTGCCCGCCAAACACGCACGACTGGTAGCTCTCCCGGTCAAGGTTGGACAGCAGCCCCGCAGAGAAGACGACTCCGCCGGCACCGTCGACAGAGGAAATCTGCGCAGGGCGGGTGGGTCAGGGGCAAACGAGGGGTGAGGCACGTGAGATGTGAGGCGTGTGGGCGTGACCGGGCGAGTCGCCATCGCCTGCAGATGGTGGCTGGCACTGCAGGAGGGACTTGTGCGTGTGTGTGAGCACAGCCCACCTGGTATGGGTTGGCCAACTGGTATATACACCCCCAGCAGCGCCAGCAGTATGCAAGCACCAGCAGCACATGCGGCGTGCGCCAGCAATATGCAAGCACCAGCAGCACATGCGGCGTGCGCCAGCAGTATGCAAGCATCAGCAGCACATGCGGCGTGTGGGTTTGCTCACCGGAGGGCTCAGCGGGAAGTCTTTCCACTGGTTGTCGCCGGTGAGGACATCCTTGAAAGCGGCGTGCATGCGCCGCACCGTGCACTGGCACGTCTTGAACGCGTTGCTGTGGCCCAAATTCAGGCCTGCACCGGTGGGGGGCCAACTGCTTTGCGGGGGTGTG
>JTEE01000011.1:560653-578207 GCA_002896455.3 Chlorella sp. ArM0029B | reverse complement strand
GGGGGGAGGAAGAAGGGAGAGTTGAACGCGTTGCTGTGGCCAAAACTCGAGCGCGTTGCTGCGGCCCAAAATTCACGCCTGCACCAGGCGGGGGGGCGGGGGAAGGGGAGGGCGGAGAGGGAGCAAGGGGTGGAGGCATTACAGACGTGCTCAACCACCAGCAGCCAGCAGCCGGGCAATGAGTGGTAGGCTCTTCACTGGCGTGACAACCCATCTGTCTACGCAGGCTGTTGCAATTGCTTGGGGTGCTGCGACCCCTTCAACCCCTTGCACATCGGCGTGCTCAAGCTCCGATTGCATGCCGCTGAATGACAGGCGCCAGCCCTTGGCCGACCTGCTGCCCATCAACTTTAGCACAGCTTTCCTCACTCCCAATCAGCAGCACTGCCCACAACCGCCCCTCACCGGTGTCGTTGAATGTGCAGGGCAGGCAGCGGGGCTGGTCTGGCTTGGGCGGGTGCGAGTTGCGCACGCCCTGGTAGGGCCGCCCGTCGATGAGCTTCCCACCAAACCGCACCCCCTGCTCCCGCGCCCGCTGCCGCATGCGAGAGCTAAAGCGGGAGTAGTAGGAGTCTGCACAGCACAGCACGAAGAAGCGAACTATGGAGTGGTGTAAATCTTCACAGCACAGCACAGCACAGCACAGCACAGCACAGCACCGCACCGCACTACACAGCGCAGCGCAGCACAGCACAGTGATGTTTGTGGACGTGGTGGGCGGCTCGGGAGGAGCATATTCACAATGCTGTGCATGCTTGCCTGACAGGAAGTAGGGATCCTGCGGGTCCAGCCCTGCCAGCATGCGCAGAATGCCCGGCCACATCATCGCCACGTCATCCTGCAGGCAAGGGCAGGGGGAGAGTCGTATTAAAGCATTTCAAGCATGCGCAGCGAGCACGGTCTGGCCACATCATTGCAAGGTCAACCTGCAGGCGCGGGAGAGACGCACGAATACTCGATTTCCAGGCATGCACAGCAGGATACTGGAGTCCTGACTTGAGTGCACGGAAGAAGAGTACGGGCTGGCCACGTCATCGCCACGCCATCCTGCAGGCGGGGGAGACAACAGCAGAGTGCTCGATTTCCGGGCATGCGCCCATCACTTCGCTTGCCGGAGTACGAGGGACGAGGGGGAAGGGAGACGAGGGCCTGACCCAGGTTGTGCAGAGAGGCTGGGCAGTTGGCAGCAGCTGCAGACGTGACAGCAGCTGCAGTTGCTGCCGCCGCTGCTGCAGCGTCGGCAGAGGCAGCAGGGATGGGCTGGGCTGGGCTTAGCGGGGACAGCGGGGCCCCCCAGCAGGTCGCAGCAGTAGTTCTACAGCCCCGCCGCGGACGGAGGGAGCGAGCCGAAGGGGCAGAATAGGGTTTCGAGAGGTGTGCCACCGGCAGCTGGGTCAAGGGCGCAGCAGGCGCAGCAGCAGGCACTCACGTCACAGAAGAGGAGCCATTTGAACGAGGCGCCAAAGTGTGCAGCCGCGAGCACCGGTGCCACCGCTGCCCTGGGGTCCCCCGTCTTTCCAGTCAGCACAAACCCGGGGGCATCAGGAAAGTGCACCCAGCGCTCGTTGTGATGCACGCCCTCCGCCTGCTCTTGTGCCAACGCCTCGCCGGTTGCATTGGTCAGCACCAGCGTGCGCACCCCCTGCGGGTATCCAGGGAAGAAAGGGGGCACGCAGGACAGGGGGGGGGTGGAATGGTGCGCTCTTGGCTCACCCCCCAATGCATCGCACACCCACAGCCACACTTGCTCATGACATGACGTCAACATCAACCGCAAGTGCCCACACTACAGCACCGAGGGTGGAAGCAGCAGTGCCTCACCCTGCGCCAGGCTCGCATGCTCTTCACAAGCTCATGCCGGTGGTCCACAGTGGGCGTGGCAACAGCAAAATGTTGGAGCAGGGCGCGCGGGAGGGGCGGCGGGGTGGCTCCACCGCCGGCGAGGGCGGCTGCAGCGGCGCCGGCGGTTGTGCTATGCAGCGGTCCCGTTGTGACATCCAATTGGTAGATGAGCCAGGTGTCGTGCTGCCTGCACCAGCAGCACGGGCATGTGATTCAGGACCAAAGATGGACAGCAAAGGGTAGCAGAGCGAGCGGCGGAGAGGTACTGGGAAACGGGGTTTTGATGCCGCAGAGTGTGGCAGCAGCAGCGGCGGCGGCAGGCAGGCACTCGGCAGCCGCACAGGCGGGCGCGCAACCCCATTAGCCATCTCACCGGAAGAGCGTCGCGGCGGATCCAAACAGCACCAGCAGCACAATCACGTCTCGCAAGTGCACGGCCCGGTGCAACGGGGGGAGAGGGCCCCCCCCACCGCAGGCTGCCCCCATCGGCCTGGTTGGCTTCAATTAGAGATGCCAATTGGAAATAACAATATGACTGCCCCTCAGATTCACAGCGGTTGATGCGCGGCCCGGCCAGCAAACTTGAAGAGAACACTTTGAAGGTGCAGGCTGCGGGCGTCTGCGGGAGTCGTCGTCAGGTGCTCACAAGAAGAAGAAGTCCGAGGGGGCATTGCTTCTTTCCTGTGGGTGGCCGTTTCCTGCTGAGGTGGCGCGAAGCGGCGCTGGTCAGCTTCAGCGACGGACGTCCTCATACATGGCAGGCCCCTGTGGCACAACCCACACGTCCCTCAGCACCTTCGTCAACGACACAGTTTATTTGGATCCTTGTTAATTGTTGGGAGTGCAGGGTGCAAGCCCACAATGCCGGCTCCCCCACCTGCCCCCGCCACTTCAATGCAGCGACCAGCGCTCGCCTCCTTAAGTGATCCTGTGATGTAGGCCGCGAGTACAGTGTATGCAACTTGCACAAAGGGTTGCACCGGATGTGCATGTAATCAGGCCCTGCAAAGCTGTATGCCGCAGGGGCACAGCTGCCCCGCCCCAGCGGCGCCTCGCTGGCGCAGCATGCTGTGAAAACCTGACGCTCTCGGGCCAGGCGATCACCCCTGGGCGCATCCGAACCGCTGCAAGTCTAGATCTCGCGAGCCAGACTCGCCTGCCACAAGCCAGACACACACTCGCCTCGTCTAGCGCAGGCCGGTTCTGGGGGCCAGCCCGATGACTCGGGGTCTGGCAGCGCTTGCGCGCCGGGCTGGCCAAGCCCGGCAGGTCATGGTTGTGCGCGGAGGGGGCGGTGGCACGCTGGGCAAGCCCCAGCCGCCCACCCAGGCGCTCATGGAGCAAGACGAGCTGTAAGTCCACTTGGCGAGCGTAGCCGCGCAGGCCTGCGCTGCCGTGCGGTGTTCCCGTCTCGCTGCCGCCCGTGTCTGGCAGCGTGCCGCCGCCCTGCTGGGTGCTGCCCTGGAAGCCACCTCTGCAACGCCTGCCTTGTAAAGTGTCACCCTGACTTTGTGTGATCAACAAGGCCACAGTCTGCTCGCTCCAACTGTCGTTTACACCCTGTCGTTGCGCACTGCCGTCGCTTCGCCTCGCCTCGCCGATGCCACGCCGCCTTCCTCTCCCGGTCTCACCTCCGGTTGTGTCCCCTGCCCTGCAGCATCTGGGATGACGGCACTGCCAACCCGGAGCCCGCCCTGGACCAGTTCACTTTGGTGGGCAAGTACCAGGCCCTGGGCTGGCTGCTGGGCGGACTCAGCATCTATGCGGTGGTCGGGACATGGGCCAAGTGGTCGGCACCGGAGAAGCGCGTGCCCTGGGTGAGTTTATTACTCACCTTCGTCTAAAATGTGTCACGCAATCAGCATACAAGTTGTGGGGTGGGGTGAGCAGGGGACATGGGCCAAGTGGTCAGCGCCAGAGAAGCGCGTGCCCTGGGTGAATGGCCGGGGGTGTATCGACGTATAGACGGGCCGTTATTTTCTGTAGGTTTGGGGCTGTATAGATGATCTCGTTTATACTTCACGTTTTCTTCACCTACGGAGCACCGTGCGCCCTGGGAGCGTTGCAGCACACGGCTGGTGGTTCACAGATTGCAACAACGAGGAGTGGGGTGGGGCAGGAGTGGGGAGGGCCACGGTGGCGTCACCCGGGGCGCGCGCTTGCCTGTTTTCTTTTGCTTGTTTTGGCTGCCTGCCTGTTCTTCGCAATTAATCTTGCAAACCAGACCGCGCGTCCTGGGGACTTGGCAGGCTGGGAAGGCCGGAAGGGCAGGCAAGGAGGCATGAGTGAGGGTTGGGGGTGCACCTGCGTGACTGGCATGCCTGAGCCTCTGGACGCCCATCAAGCCATGCCATGCCATGCTTGTTGAACCAGAAGCCAGCTGGTATTCAAGCGCCAACTTGGGCCTGCCCGCTCACCATGCCTGCCTGCCCTTCCCGCCCACCCGCTTCCCCTGCTGGTGCTGTGCTGCAGGCACAGAAGGAGGTGGTGGTGCCCCCTGAGGTTGCAAACTACAATGTGCGGGCGGCATGAAGTGTGCTGACCTGGCGCCGCTGACCTGGTGCTGCTTACCTGGCGCTGCTGAGCTGGCGCTGCTTTGCTGGCGCCGTGTGTCCGTCATGACCTGGCACACCGCAGCGGACGCGCACCTGCTTGCACGCACGCGCAATCTTGAGCCGATGGGTCTTGGTGCACGTGCAGGCGCCTCCTGAATTGGGCGGCTGAGCCGCCTTGGAGGCATGTGCTGCATGCGCCTGTGCGTGCCGCCGCACACCCCCGCGTCCCCTTGCTTCCTCCCTCCTCCCTCTTGCTGCGGCTCCGTTTCCCCCGCAGTATTGCCCTCCCCTGCACACCCTGTTGTAACTGAAACACTGGCAGAGGTGGTGATCAGGTAGCAGTCGTTCATTGTTTGTTGCAGCAATTCAAAGCAGGCGACTGGAACAAAGAGCAGGGCAGGGCATGGGGTGGGGTGGGCACGTGGGTGTGAACATTTGTGAAATTGCTTAGCTGCGAACCTGTCGATGGTAAACGGGGTATGGGGACGTTCAACCCCACCCTTTCTCTCATCAGTTCCTGAAGTGTGCTCCCTCGTCACTTGCTTTGCGCCGGGCACATCTGGCTGGCTGCTGACCTGATGGCACTGCTGAGGCTAGTCAGGTTACTTGTGGGCAACCAGGGAGCAACTGTCCTGGGCCTGGCTGCCCTGCTCGCTTCACTGCCGTGCCAGCTCCCTGCTCTTTCTCCGCATACAAGTTGCATCCTTCCATATCATGCGCATCTTGCACGTCTGCCTCCCAGCCTAGCACGACCGCATGCCGTGTGCCGTAGAACCTTCCCAGGGACTCGCAAACCAGCCTCTCAGAAAGTTACATTGTACATCAAACACAGCATGCGTGAAGCACCCCGCTCGCAGATCAATGCAGCGGAAGCGGAGCAGGCGCATGGCTGGCTGGCAGGCGCAGGTCCCGCGAGGACGAGGCCACATTTTGTTGAGCTCAGCGTCATGTTCAGAGCGTAAGGTCAGTGAGCACGGGGAAGGCCAGAGGGCGCTGCGTGGCTGGGCCGCCCGCCGGCAGCGGCGCAGGCATGAGCAGTTGGTTAGTAGGGGATGCATTGAAGGGTGCGTGGGTTCCTGACGTGAAAGGGGCGGCAGACGCGGCACGCGAATCGGTTTCCGGTGCAGTCTTCGCAGCCCCGGGGGCAAGGCGCGCACCGGCCTCTTATGAGAACGTGGCCCACCCAGCAGGATGTGCAGGTGTTGGCATCCTGGACAGTAGGGGAGGAAAAGGAGGGGGAGGCGGAGGGGGAGTGGGCAGGCGGGGAAGTTGCCGGAAGGGGATGGGGTGCTGAAGGGATGGAAGGGCTTGAGCACAGGGCAGCTTTGCCCAAGGCAGCGCACAGACCAGGCAACCGGGCCAGGGCATGTGCTCGACCCGTCCCAACCGACTTACTGTGCAGGTGGAGCAGTGTTGCAGCGTGTCGGTGCACTGCACACGTGTGGGATGGCGGGGCGCAGGGGCAAGGGCACACTTTTGTGGGTGGCAGGCCAGGCAGGAGTTTCAAGCGGTGACCCTTCTGCCCCAGCATGCTCAGCACGTCACAGCATGAGCAGCCTGGGCAGCTGCTGCACCTGCCAGCCCCCCTACTGGTTCCACCCACTCCCCCAGGCTTGCCACACCCCCTTGCTTCTCACCATGTTGCATTTCCCCCGGGGTGTCCGGTACTGCATGCTGCCACAGGAGCTGCATCGATCGATGTTCCCATTGCACTGCTCGCAAACGTCTGATGTGTCGTCCGTGAACGTGCACTGCAGGCGCATGGCGAGGGGCCAGGAAGCGGGGGCGCAGTTTGGCGGCGCGGGGCAACCGAGGTGCAAGGCAGCATTTGGCATCGGCGCGGGCCGTGCTTGGCAGGCCAGGCCAACAGCTTAGCACGCGGGTGTCACAGGCGCCTCACGCCACAGTTCCTTCACACCGGCACACTTGCAGCACTTGAGGAGGCACGCCAGTGCGCGTGCCTGGCAACTGGTGCACCTGTCCGCCCCCTGTCCCGGTCCAATAGGGCCTACTATGCGGGGTGACTGTAACACACACACCACACAAACCCGTGCGCTTACGTTTCCACATGTCCCGCCTGGCATGAGGCCGTAGTGGGTGACGCACTTGGTGCAGCGCGTCACGTTGCCGTCGCAGCGGTCACACGCGTTGTACGGTACTAATTCCGTGTTTGGCACGTCGCACTGCAGGGCACCAAAGTGGCAATCGTTTGCATGTGCTGCACCAGTCAGCTCAAGCAACTGGTCGAGTTGTGTGCTGCCTCTCCCACCCCTCCCCCTCCTCCTGCTGCTCTGCCTGTCAGCACAGCCGCACACTGCACTGCACGGCACTTGCTGTTGCAAATCTCGCGGGACAGCTGTCTCCACGGGCCTGCCTTTCTATGCTGTGACACGTGCCGGTCAGGCGGTTGTGTGCCCCAGGCAGTGAGCTACCCAGGCTCTGCCCTGCTGCCTGAGCCTTGCGCCCGGTGACAAGCCTTGGCGCTGCTGCTGCTGCTGCTGCTGCTGCTGTGCTTGCTGCAACCTACCGCTGTGCAATAGCCGTTGACAAGTCCATAGCCGGGCAGGCACCTGCGGCACGTCCCATCTGGGTTGCAGCTGGCCGCTTCGCATCCGGCTGAGCACTGCAGCATTTGAATCGAAACAAGCCATCGGAGGAAGCATACAGAGCTTGTTGAGACCGACTACAGGTGCCACATGAGCAGCACAGACACCGAGGGGGGGCAGTGGCGGTGGGTAGCATGGAATCGCAGACCCCATCAACTGCACCGCTCCCTGCACCCCGGCTGCCTGGTTGGCAGCAGGCAACCCTGCGTTTTAAACCGCAAAGGGGTGTGCCAGGCAGCCTACATGGATTGCACACCTCCCTGCCCCGCTAGCTGCCCAGCTGCACTTTGCTCGGCTCAGGCTGAAGCAGGCAGCAGCAGCAGCAGCAGCAGCAGCAGCAGCAGCAGCAGCAGCAGGCAGCAGCAGCAGCAGTAGCAGCAGCAGCAGGGAGCAGCAGCAGCAGCACAGGCAGCAGCAGCAGCACGCAGCAGAGCAGGCTGTAGCAGCAGCCGAAGCCGACGCAACAGGCAGCAGGCAGCAGCAGCAGCAGCAGCAGCAGCAGCCGCAGCCGAAGCCGACGCAGCAGGCAGCAGGCAGCAGCAGCAGCAGGCAGCAGGCTGCGGCAGGCAGTGCGCTGCCACTGTGCAAGCGCCGCTCGTCCGCTGGACCCTGCCTCCCACAGCTCTCACCGGATCACAAGAGTCATAGACGCTCTTATAAAAGCTGTAGCTGCACTCCTCGCACGTATCGAGGTCGCCGTCCGCGCAGCGCGCGCACTCATACACGTTGCAGGCGCGGCACCGCCCCGCCACGAGCCCATAGCCCAGCGGGAAGCACCGTTTGCACAGCGCCACATTGCCTGCACAGGGAGAGGAAAGGGCACAGGAAAAGTCAGGGGGATTCAACTCGTCTATCCCCCATTTCGTCCCTCTGCATGCCCTCTTGGACGCTGCGAGGCCTTGCTCAGGCTTGCTTGGTCAACCCTGAGGCAGGATGACAAGGCAGGACGAGGAAGCTGCCAGCACACAGCAGTGCCGGCCTGACAAACGAGGACTGCCAGTGTGGGCTGCAACGATGGGCTGCAACTTGTGGGGGAATGTAGCATGGGGACGGTTCCGACACGCCTTCTCCCTGCTCTGCCCGCACAGTGGCACAGTTCTTCCAGTCACACCACATCCCAGCCACAGGCCTGCACCCCCTACCCCCCTCACCATCGCAGTTCTCGCATGCCGACTGCCGGCACTGCAACAGGGGACACGGGGCGCAACCCAACGGTGCCATGTAACGTGAGCATGGCGAGCTGGGAAGCGGCAATAATGGCGACAGCGGCAACACGGCAACAGCGGCAACAGCGGCAATACGCAGCAAGGGTACTCAGGGCAATGAGGAGCGGCAGCAGTGGCAGGGGCCGGCAGCGGCAGCACCACAGCGGCAGCACCACTGCAGCCGCCCCCCCGACGTGCATGCCAAGGGCAGCCTTACAATGTGAGGAGGTAGTGGGCGGCAGAGATACACTGTGTCACCCCACATCGCCGCTTGGCATGCCATGTGGCCTGTGGCACCGACCGTTCCACCGACCCCACACCACTCAACCCATCACACACACACGCCGCCAGCACACTGCCAACACTGCACCCCACCCCACCCCCTCTTTCAAGCAGCCAGCCAGGCAGCTGCAAGCTCTCACCTTCCGGCACACGCCGCCAGCCTTGCCATACCCCTCCAAGCAGGCCGTGGAACAGGTGCCGTCAGCGTTGCAGGCGCCAGCGCAGCCCGCTTGGCACTGCAGAACATGGAGGGGGCACACACGGCAGAGGAAGTGGGGCGGCAGGGCGCCACAGGGTCATACGCTGTGGAACCACAGCCGGGGGTCCTGAAATTTGCAGCCCAACGAAAGAAGCGCTACACTGGGTGGCCAATGCAGGGGTGCAGCACAACAAAGTGACAGAGCCTGGAACGGGAGTGTTCACCCAGCTCAGCACAAGGCATGCTGACATGTGAGTATGACATGCCTGCCAATGACTGTACAGGGCATGCGTGCAGCAGGGGTGGCCAGGTTGGCAGGCCAGCAGCCAAGGCACACAGAGCGCGCTGCCTCACCCGCAAGCAGCGCCCCGCCGGGTTTACGTAGAACCCTTCCATGCACACGCTGCATCGGGCAGACGTGCTCAAGCACAGCAGGCAACTGCGGTCCTGGCACTTGACACACTTGCTCCGCATGTTCGTTCTGTGCCCCGCTGCATGCAGGCAGGCGGGGTGGTTGGGAGCGCGAGATACGGATGCTCAGGAAGGGGAAAGCACTTGCAAGCCAGCGCAAGTCGACAACACACACCAAGCGCATCCATGAGCGACACATGAATAGCTGGCAGAGGTCGAGATTGCCGTCCCAACAGCAGACACCAAGCAGCCCCGGCGCCCCGCCACGTGCTGTGCATGCTGCGCCGTCGTCTCCGCCATCCCCGGACAGCTGGTCCACATGCTGCCCTCCAGCTTCCGATGGCGGCATCTCACATTTCCCTGTCCCCACACCCTGTAATCAACTTGCTCAGTGCTCGGCGGGGCTGCCGATCGTAATGCTGCCCATTGCGTTTGGATGGAGGTTGGGTGGCTGGCCTGCACGCTGCCCCACGCATGTTGCCGCCCTGATAACCCCACTTTCTAGGCTGCCCTTGGCAACGCACCACGGCACATGGTGCACGTCAGCGCATCCTTGCACTCCACGCAGCCCGGGAGCGCGGCAGAGCACTGCAGGCAGGCAGGGCAGGACGACACTCGGGTGGGTGCATGCTGCTGAGCGGCAGCAGGACAGGTTCCAAGCGAGTGGGAGCAGCATGCATGGAAACAGGAGGCTGCATGGATGTTGGGACATACAGCAGTACGGAGTGCCGCTCGTGGTGCCCCCGCCCTGCAGGCCGTATGAAAGGCGCCCTCTTGGAGGATGGCAGCAGGACCGCCAACAGCAGCCTCAGCAGCCTTCACACAGCCTTCCACTCACCTTTCTGCACCACCCTCCGTGGGTGCCATACTCTCCAGCGCTGCATCTGTGCCATTGCAGCGCCCTGGGAGTCTGGTTCGAGACGCTGCCGCCCGCTGCCGGATCCCCTGCGGCCTGCACGGCGGGGGGACGGAGCGCACCAGTGTGCGGCTGTGGGCTTTCCTGCCGCGGCAAAGCCCGTGCCTTCTCTTGGCAGGGCGTGTATTATATGCATGCTCCACGCAAAGGCAGTTCACTGACAGCCTCTTCAGGTGAGCAAGCAGCGAGTCGGGCCGAGTGGCTGCCGGGCTGGGCGGCTGCCGGCCGGGTGCGGCCGGTACAGGAAGTGCAGGAGCTGGCAGCTGAGGGCTCGGTGCACCAGGCACAGCCGTCGCCAGGCACCGCCCACAGCGCGGCAAGCAGCTACCTGTGCACCTGCAGAAGGGGCAGAAGGGGGCGCTATTGCTGGTCAAGCGGGGAGGCCGCGGCATTGCGGCATGGGGGAGGCCCAGAGGGCGGCTGCATAACACCACGTACGCCTACATGCACTAGTCGGGACGCACCCGACGCCGTCAGCGCAAGCAGTAACCACAGGACGAGCAGCGGAGAGGCGGAGGCCCTCCCCCTCCGATCGGCATTCTGTCCCATCGGCTCCCTTGATACTGATGCCGAATTAAGTCTGCATCTCTGCTTTACTGCAATTCAGTCACCCCAGCATGCACCGCATGTTTTGTCATTTGACTTGCTCTCAGCTCACCATCCCTTGCTGCTCGCCGACCGCCAATTGTGGTGTGATCACGATGTTGGACCAAAGCGTTGCGAGTGCCTCCACCTCTGGTCTGGCCGAGGCCTCCACCTCTGGTCTGGCGCTGGGTGAGGAGGCCAAGCTACACCTGCAGGACTGCTCGCGCATCGTCATTTTCAATCAAGAAGGCGCCGTGGTCTACGCCAATTGCGCGGTGCGAAAGCGAAACCCCAGCACGGCTCAGCTGCGTTGGCCCAGCACGACTGCAACTGAGCGTGGCAGGACGAGCAGTATGGGAGCGCCGGTGGGGGCAAGCATCGAGCAGCAGAAGTTGTGTTGCACTGCCCCCAACTCGCTGCCGCCATTCCGCCGCCACCCGCCTCTACAGGTGCACGTCGGCGAGCTGCAGCAACTGGCGGCTGCATTTGGGGAGCAGGAAGCGGCCATTCAGCAGGGCCTGAAGCTAGAGGGACGGCGGTATGAGGTGAGGGATGCGTGCCGGGGAGCAAGTCATGCGAACTCAGGCTGCTGCGCTCCTTGCGCTGGGCCGGGCATTGCAGGGCCTCCCACCCCACACAAGTTGTGTCACCAGCGCTGCTCCTGCGTGGCCCCTTGCCAGCACACTGTGTGAAGCATTCACAGCCGCGGCCTGCCCTCCCCGCAGGTGCACCGGCACCACCCGCCGCTTGTGTGGGGCAGGAGCATGGCGGACTGCAGCCCCGAGCAGAGCACAGGTGATGTGGGCGTTTGCCTGGCATTTGAAAGCTGCGCCGTCTAGCCTCGGCAGGGGCAGAGGCAGGGGCAGGCGGGCGGCGGCAGGCGGGCCCAGGCAGGCATGCAGCAGCCTGGGCAGGCAGGTGCCTGCACTTGCAGCCGGCGCAGGGTGGCATGCTTGCAGGAGGAAGGTAGGGGGGTGCATGCTTAGCCGGGGCAGGGCAGGCGTAGTCACACAGCCAGGGCAGGCCGGCAAAGTCACGAGGCGTCACAAGGGGGCCCAGCCAGCTGGGTGCTGCTCCTCTCTTCCTTGCCAACCCCCAGCGCAGAGCCAGCATCAAGCCCCACCACCTGTTGCTCTGCTCACTCGTTTCACAATGCAGAGCAACACAAAAGTGTGCCGCAGTTGCATTGTCCCAGCATCATTGGAAAAGCAACAACAACTGTTGCCCCACCCCACCGCTGCAGGCATCGCAGTGTGCCGAGTGGAGAGGAGCCGGCTGGGCGGCGGCGCGCCTGCATACCTTGCCGTCACATTTGAGCAGCCCCACACCTCGGCCTTCATCCTGCCCAGAGTCACCGAGTTTGCACAGCGACAGCTGGCGGCAGCATAGCGAATCGGCTCGGCTGTGCTGTGCTGTGCTGTGCTGTGCTGTGCCCATGTGCCGGCGCTGTGCCTGCATCAGCTTTGTGCTGCAAGCAATCTGCTGCCCAGACAGCCAGGCAGTGCTGCATGATTCACTCCAAGACAGGCCCCACCTTCACAGTGTATGCTACCCCTCTCTCTATCTCCCTCCCTGTCTTCCTTGTGCACCTTGCGAATTGTTACTCCTCCTCTCTCTAGACTGCCCTGTACGCCCCCCTGAGTGATCCGCCTCACTGCCTGTCGGCGGGCGCCACTCAGCCACTTGCCTGTTGCCAACTCTTTCTGCTTGCGACTTCCCCAAAAAAACTTTCTGCTTTGCTCGTGACGTTGCCAATTTTCGCCCTGGATGGCTGCTGGCCAACTTTTCCGGAGCCACACAACTGTGCCCTCCTCTTGTATGTGTAATCACCGACCAACAACTCTCTGTTACGGGCATCGGGGCCAGCAAAAGGGCCCTCTCTGATCTGAAGCCTCTCTGATCTGAAGCCGAAGCATGCTTACAGAAAGTGTGCAAGCATGAGTTCTGGTCTTACTGCATGCGGCTGCATCTGCCACACCTGCACGCTCCGCTCCTGCCAGGCAAATGCAGGGCTGTGTCCTGCACCCTGGTGCGCCTGCCTGCCTGCCTGCGCACTGCCATGTTGCCGCACTGCCCCCGCCTGCCGCACTGCCGCTGCCGCTGCGCCTGCGGCCGCCGCCGCCGCTGCACGCCCGCTACCACTGCCACTCGGCCGCCGCTGCTGCCGCTAGGTCTGCCTCGGCCGCTGCGCTGAGCCCCCCGCCTGCGGGCGCCATCAGCGCAGAGCGCAGCAGCTTGTTGTCAGAGAACCATGTGCCGTGGTCATCCTCCAGTCCAGCGGGCAGCCAGTCCTCGAACTGACGCTGAAAGGCCTCCCCCAGAAAGTGGGACCCATGCTGGGGCGGGCACACCACCTGCACGGGGCGCCCCTGCAGCGTGAAGCGCAGCGCAGCGCAGTGCAGGTACCCCCGCTCCTCCCGGGCAGCCATGTCCTTGAGGGCGTAGCGCTGCAATCACAAGGGGCGAAGGTTTGGAAGGCGAGGGGGCGAATGAGAGTGCCGCCCGGGGTGCGGTGCGCCAAAGCATGCCCTCTGATCAGGCCGGAAGCAGCATGCAGCGCCGCCCTGCCGCCGCTCAGCTCTGTTGCACCACACGATCGCTCGTTTGCACTACTTCCCCCACATGCTGCAGCAGGCATGCGGGGGCGGGGCCGCTGACGGGCACGCACCCCACCACCTCGTACCCACATCGTCACTAGTTTCCCAACATGCAGGCACAGGCACATGGGTTCGCAGCTGGGCAGCGCACCTCATCTCCCAGCACCGGCGCCCCCAGGCTCTTCATCGCCACGCGCAGCTGGTGGGTCTTCCCCGTCTCTGGCTTCAATAGGAACGCTCTGAGGGTCTGGTGCTGCGGCGGTTTGCGGATCCATGGCTTCCGCTGCCGCTTCTGCCCCTCCACCCCCTCCTGCTGCGCCTCCACCCCCTCCTGCTGCTGCTGCGCCTCCACCCCCTCTGCCTGCTGCACCTCCTCCCCCTCAATCTGCTGCTGCTGCGCGTCAACCTCCGCCTGCTGCTCCTCCTGCTGCGCCTCCTCCACTGCCACCGCCACCACCTCCGGCTCCGCCTCCTGCTGTGCCTCCTCAACTTCCTGCTGCTTCACTGCTGCCGCTGCGGGGGCGGTTGAAGGTGCGGGTGCGGGTGCGGGTGCGGGTGCGACTGCCGCCGACACAAAGCGGGTGATCCCTGGGGCCTTCGTGTCTCGCAGCAGCAACCAGCTGCCCCTCCGCCCCTTCTGCATGTCCCCCACCACGGAGCCCATCTTCTTGGCAGGCTTGCGGGCAGACAGCGCGACTGCAGCAGCCAGGGCAGCAAAACAAAACAGAACAGGAGGTGTCAGGCAGAGCCAGCCAACTGGGGCATTGGGCAGGCAGGTGCTTTGCGCGCAAAGCAACTGAGGAGCATTATAGGGGTTGGGGAGACAGGCTTTGTGAAATGCATACGACCTGTCTGCCGGAAGGGAGGCAGGCAGGAAGCTGCCAAGTACCACTGCACTGGCAGGAAGCTGACCGTAGTATTTGGTGACCTGCCGCTGCCGGAAGCGGGCCACCAGCTCGCCCGCGGCCTCTGGGCTGGTAGCAAACACCAAAGCTCCCGAGCAGATATAGTCCAGCCTGGGAAGGGATGACGGTGTTGCTGCGGCGCTGTAAATGACTGAATGAATGAAGGGGCATGCTGGTCACCACGGTGTTGTGCAGCGGGCCCACAGCCAGTTGTAGGAGTGGGCACGGCAGGGCGTCCCAGGCCAGGCGGCTGCGCGGGCGGCCTGCCACAATCCTTGCATGCTAAGTTTTCTACTCACCTGTGAACCGGGTAGAGCAGCCCTATGTATGCAAAGTGTTCCTGGCCCAGCCTTTACCCACCTGTGAACCGGGTAGAGGGGCCCTGTGTATGCAAAGTGTTCCTGGCCCTGCTGGCTGCGAATCAACGGCAGCAGGCCCGGGTGGTCGGCGGTGGCATGGAAGGGCACCCCCGGCGGCTTGTGCACCACCACACAACCTGCTGGGCGCTGTGAGATGGGGGGAATTATGTGAGGCATGGAGGTCGCTATGTGTGTGCACATGGCCGCGTGTGGAAACATGGCTGCGTCAGGGGCAAGGAGGGCAGCAGGGGCGGCGGCGGCGGCGGCGGCGGCGGAGCAGCGGCGACGGCGGGCTGGTTGATGTGCATGCGGGCTCGCTCTAGGAGCCATACACCGAGCTTTTCAATGTGCAATGGGCGTTGCGGAGACAAGTTTGGCGCAGCCACTCGCACATGTGCATGTATGCACTGCGCAGCGCACCTGGAGACTGCAGCAGCAGGGGCACGAGAGGCGCCATGGCTGATTTAACGGAGAGGAAGCGACCCCACGATGTTGCGATGCAATGAGTGCAACCTTTGCGAGCACCAAACCCTCATGCGGGCGCACGCTGGCCCGGCACGCCACTATTCTTGGCCCGATTCCCTTGGCCCCTTGTGGAGCATTCTTTTCAATCGAAGGAAGACGTTTGATTGCCCGCCGGGCTGTACCCGCGGACAGCGGAAGCTCGCTGACCCGCGTGGCCCCTGCGGTTTTCCAAACCACCGCTCCGTTTCGGCCGCTGGGATTTGTCAGCATGGCAGTCGGGCGCTCGCAGGCATCGGTACCGCCGCAAGGGACGTTGCTGACCGAAGTTGGCCGCGGTCCTGCCCCCGCCGCCACCGCTGGCCCGCGTCCCGCTGTGGCAGAGCTGCTGGCACTGGTGCCCAAGCGCAAGCGCTCCAAGCCCCTGACAGCGGACATGGAGCGGGTCAGCACCATGGCCGCACTTGCTATCGGTACGTGCCCGCTTGCTCGTCCCACAGTACCTCTCGCAACCTGTGGCCGCCCATCTCACACCAGCACCCACCATTCAAACCGGCCCCTCCTGCCCACCACCCGCCCTGCAGAGTGCGACTGCCGCAGCAGCGCTGCGGCGGCAGCAGCAGCTGCAGCGCGCAGCAAGGGCGTGGGGGCGTCTGCTGTCCCCGTGCTACGGTGCACCTACTATGAGGGGGGCCCTCGCGCCGCGCAGCCGCTGTATGCATTCTTGGACGCCCCCGCGGTGCTTCGCTTCAACAAGCACATCCGCAGCGGGTACAGGGCGGGGCTGAGCTACCGGCAGTGCTGCGGCAGCGTGCTGCGCTGGCACAACGAGACGGGTGCGGGGGGAGTCGGGCGTCAGGAGGGGTTCAGTATGTCCGCTGCAGCCACGCTGTGCTTTGTCCAAGGGACGTTTTTCTTCTGCCAACCCCGCACAAGCATGTCCCAGCTGCCACTGCCACGCCTGACCTTGTGTTTCTCCCCCCTACACCCTGTGCAGGCAACATTTGGACTCACCTGCTGCCGCTGCTGCTGCTGGCGTCTCTGGTTGTAGGCGGGCAGCTGCAGGCGTGGCGGGGTGCACAGCTGGCCTTCCTGGCCAATGTGGGGTCCATCGCGGCATGCTTTGCGGGCTCCGTGGCGTACCATACCTGCATGGCCCACCACCACACACATGACCACTGGCTCAAGCTAGACGTGAGGGGGCAGGGGGTGGGCAGGGGAGGGTGAAAAGGAGGAGCACACGCTGCTGGCGCCGCTGCCGCCGCTGTGTTCTGAGATGGGTGCTGCCTGGCGCTGCTGGTATGCTGCCGCCGCTGTGTGTGTGTTGTGGGTGCTGGCCGGATCTGCTGGCAAGCTGACCCTGCTGTGTTCTGAGATGGATGCTGCCCGGCGCTGCTGGTATGCTGCCACCGCTGTGTGGGTGTTGTGGGTGCTGGCCGGATCTGCTGGCAAGCTGACGCTGCTGTGTTCTGAAATAGGTGCTGGCCAACAGCCCTGGTGGGTGCTGACCACCGGCGCGGAAAGTGCTTGTTGGTGTAGCAAAGGAAGGAAGGAAGGAAGGAGGTTTGAAAGCAAGTGCCAGCCTGGAGTTGGCTTTGTTATGAGATGGGTGCTGGTCGGCAGCACTGGTGGGTGCTCATCATCAACAGCAAAGGACAGGGGTGGGGTGCTTGTCGGCCTGCCGTGTGCCAGGCTGCAACGGACGCCGCAAGCATGGCGCTCACTCTGCCTGCCGTTTGTGTTTGTCATCTGCCGCCGGTGCCAACCCAACCCGAGCCTTTGCCTCCGTATCCTCGCTTCTTGTTGCCTGCAGGTGTGCGGCATACTGTTGGTGCTAGTGGGCGGCGGACACATGGTGCTATGGTGGTGAGCGGGGGCGGTGGCAGTGAGGCCGGCAGTCCGGGCAATGAAGCTGGGGCAGTGGGGAGTGAGGCCAGGTCAATGGGGAGGGCATCCATCTTTTAAGCCAAGCTGTCCCCACATTGTTCATCATCAGGCATGTGCTGCTGCTGGCGGATACTTCCTGCATTGGGCTGTTCAGGTCGGTCGCATGCTGGGGCAAGGGGCAGGTTGCCTTGACCGAGAGCTGGGCTTTCATATAGCGTAGCACTGAGCGTGGGAGGCGCTTGGTGCATGGCGGCACTTTCACGCCAGGAGCGGCCCATGTCCAAATGTGTCACCAGCCACCCCGATCATCTCACAGCATGCGCCCCGTGCTTGCCTGCGCTGCGTGTGCAGGGGCCTTCACTGCCACCCCAACACCCGCTTTGCCTTTGCCGTGCTCTACTACGCCTGCGGCGCGCTGTGCGTGCGTGCCGCTCTGACCGCCAAGACCGCCAGGGGGCGGGGGCTGCCCATGCTGGCACTCTTTTTGGTCCGCATCAGCTCGTTTGTCACGCGGGCCGTGCTGGAGCCGCCCACCCAGGCGCTGCAGCACTATGTGGCGATGGAGGTGGGTGGGGGGCAGGGAGGGCCGGGGTGCTTGCGTGTGGCACATGTTTCTTTGTTCTTGTAGTGGACAGTTGCTGTGGTCGCGCCCAGCACACCTCAGTGGCTCAACACGCGCCCCGCACACAAAGCTGCGCACCAGCACCAGGTACAGCACACGTGCCGGGCGGCATGCCCGCACT